>JAUIMM010000224.1:9285000-9825000 GCA_031769625.1 Taudactylus pleione | reverse complement strand
CCAGCTTAAATTGTGTTGGTCCAGATTAAGTTCTTACCATCCAATAGCTCAAATAGCAGCTTTAATAGGGAGTATGTACATCTAATTCACTTTATAAATGCACAGTCCGATTAATTTTAACGTTGCCCTGCGGCATTGTGCTCCTTTATTTGGCAGCCTATCAGGAGCTTCACAAAGTCACAGACTATGAAATCCATCAAATGGTATCTCCGCTGTTCAAAGTGTTAGTAGAGCTTATTTCAATATACTATATATGCTATTACCAATCAACCTTTTGTGTATTAGTTATATAGATTATCATCATCTTGCAACATTAGATTTGCATTGTGTGTAAAATGGGGACAAAGACAGATTAAACTGGTATTTTAGGTATGGAGAAATAACGGTTGAATTTAGCTGTTCACGGGTGTGTATTAATGTTACAGTATGTCATCCTGCTTGTCATTTACATTTATTTTTCTTTTTAGGTGGATTTACTTCAGAAAACAGTTGGAAGAGTGGAATTTATCTCAAAAGACATTCAGGAAAAGCAGCAAAGCCACGACACGTCTATCAAAAATAGTGAAAAGGAACTGGACGTAGTTACTGTTATCCTTAAGAAGCTGCAAAAAGATGTGTCTAACATCATCCAAAATGTGAAAGACCAGGGGGACCGAGATCTCGTCCTCTTTGACAAAACCATGAGGGAAAAATTTACAGAGTTAAGTAACTCCATTAATGATGAAATAGCTGAGCTTTCTGAAGTCCAGAAGTCAAGCCAGGATGATATTAACAACGTAAAGGTTAAAATAGCTTCATTAGGAGAATTCAACTCAATCAACGATGAACTGAAGGCATTAAAAGATCTTGCCTCTCAATTACAGGACTCCTATAAATCCAAAGAAGAGTCCATCGACTGGTTAATGAACAATGCCATAAATATGGATTCTGTTACTGTCAACAGCAATCAAATTGCGGCTCTTAGAAATGAACATGAGAATATAAAGAGAGACGTTGAGGCACAGTTGGCAGCAGTAGAGGACTTAAAAGAAAAGTTTTTGAAAAATGGCGAGTCCAGCGAGAAGGGGGAATTTGACAGGATTCTCAAGGATTTTGAACAAATTTCCTCTTCCGTTGCAGAGATGGAGAATAATTATGTCTCTGCTAACAATGACTTGTTGAAAGAGATCGAAAGTAACAGAGACAGTGTGGAACGGAGGCTGGGACCTCTTGAAAGTACAGTGGAATCTTTGAATGCCCAACAATCTCTGGAATCTTTGAAAACCAGTTTTGAGGACTACAGCAGGAGATTGAATGCCATCGAGGAGGCTTTCACTGGTTTGAAGCACCAGTCTTCTTCTGACGGTCAGGGAAGCCCTGAAGTAACGGAGACTTTATTAGCGTTTAACAAAGCTCAGCAGGTTTTATCTCAAGAGGTAGAGAAGTTAAAATCCACCATTGCAGTCCCACCAAACGCTAATTCTGATTTTGAGAAATTACAGCTGGATGTCAACAGTGTTCTCGATGTTCACATGGAACAGATTGAAGAATTGAAGTATGACTGGGACCAATTTAAGAGCAATGTTGCTGGGTCATCTGGACAAGTCCTTGGGGTTGACAGCTTGAACTCCTCCGTTAAGAAACTGGAGTCTGACTTGAAGATGCTAAGGGAGGCGGTGGATAGTTTGGTAGCATATTCTGTGAAAATAGAAACCCATGACAAAGATTTAGAATCTGTTAAACAGTCTTTTGAAGACCTCAAAGAAAGTACCGATAAACTTCTAGTTAAATTTGAACAGATCCAGGAGAGTGTATAACTGTACAAAATTTTCCTAGAAGACCTTTAGGATTTTCTAACTCTAGTGTTTTCATTAAAGTGTTTTTTTTTTTTTTTTTCCCCTGTGTTTATTTTTATTTAATAGCTGTTCACTCTTTATTTTGTTCTTTAAATTGTATGTAACGCCGGAAACAATATTTCCCATTGCTTGATATTGGATCATCTTTGAGTTAATTTAGTAAAAAGTAGGTTAAAGGGGCTCTAACCCTATATTTATTTTGCTATTTGTATTTGTCTAATGTAAATATTAAGGTTATTTATCTAAAAAGATTCTTGGTCAAGGATTTTACCTACTTTTAATGGTGACTCTAGTTAGTTTGCTTGAAAAGATACCATTGTTCTGTATTATCTTCCCCATTATGCTAATATCCTCTTCTAGAATCATTTTGCGATGTGATAAGCCTCTTATTACAGGAGTTTGGTAACAAGGAATGTGCATAGTGTCTTTGGGATGTAGGTAGAACATCAGTGGTGGTGTTATGAGGTCCAAAAAGAAAAGAAACTATATATGCATGAAGTGAAGAGGTTACTAACAAAAGAAACTTTGCAACAAATCTATAAATATCTATATGACATCTACATAATACACCCATTGCTTTTACATGGTGGAGACCTACAATCTGCAATAAGAGACAGTCCATCAATTTGCTAGGGACCAGTGACATAATGTAGGTCTCAGTGACTGCTTTCTATATTGAAGAAGAATTACCTTCATTGCTATTAGGAAACATGAACTGGTCATTTAAGTAGCTGGTGGAGGGTGGGTTTATATAAAAGTTTATAGAGGACCTAATGGCTGTTCTTATTTAGTATACTGGAGCTCAGGGTTGTCCTGCCCGACACCTGATCAGTGCGTGTATATATACATGCAAAATTGAGGGGTTTATTTACTAAGCAAGCTGCCGTTTCCTGGCATGTTTAAGCCCGAAATTTAAAAAGGCAATGCCTTTAATAGCAAGACACATTTCCCTTTTAAATTTTAGTATATAAACCTGTTTCTTTCTTTACTTTTTTTTTTTTTTTAATCTCCCACACCCGGTTGCCAACAGTTTTGTTTTTTTATATATATATATATACATATCAAGCAATAGATGGGTACAGCGCCACTACCTGTGTGACTTACTGAGTGAAACAAATAAATATTCAAATGTATAGCAACTTAGCCTATTATTTTTTTCGGCGTCCGCTCTGAGACAATAGTGTAATACTAGTGTGAGTATTTTTAAAAAGTGAAAAACAAGAGAATTGACAATCAGGCGACTAGTTTGCTAGATGTGTAGATTCACACACAGTAAAATGTACAGTAGATAGGTTAATGGTTTACAAATATAGTTATACCTCAAACCATATAGAGGGGCGTGTTTCACGCTAATTAATAAATATAATAAACCAATAAATAGCAAAGTGCTTAGTGCAAAATATGATATATCTGATTACATCTAGATAAAAAAAAAAAAAAAAAATTTTTGTTGAACTCATATAGACAACAAAGTGCTAGTGCAAAAATATAGTGAATCTGAAACAAAGTGCTAGTGCCAAGTATAATAAAAATTATGACAATTTATTGAAAAACAGTGCACATAAAAATATATAAATAAATATGACCATAAAAACAACGACTGGCAGTAAATAGATAAAAACAAAGTAGAGGAAAGTTGATATTTTTAAGCAGCTTATCTGATTGAAGGAGAGAGGTAGTTCTCCACAGTGCATGAGGCAGCCAACAGTCCCTGTTGGGACTGTTGGCTGCCTCATGCACTGTGGAGAACTACCTCTCTCCTTCAATCAGATAAGCTGCTTAAAAATATCAACTTTCCTCTACTTTGTTTTTATCTATTTACTGCCAGTCGTTGTTTTTATGGTCATATTTATTTATATATTTTTATGTGCACTGTTTTTCAATAAATTGTCATAATTTTTATTATACTTGGCACTAGCACTTTGTTTCAGATTCACTATATTTTTGCACTAGCACTTTGTTGTCTATATGAGTTCAACAAAAATTTTTTTTTTTTTTTTTTATCTAGATGTAATCAGATATATCATATTTTGCACTAAGCACTTTGCTATTTATTGGTTTATTATATTTATTAATTAGCGTGAAACACGCCCCTCTATATGGTTTGAGGTATAACTATATTTGTAAACCATTAACCTATCTACTGTACATTTTACTGTGTGTGAATCTACACATCTAGCAAACTAGTCGCCTGATTGTCAATTCTCTTGTTTTTCATATATATATATATATATATATATATATATTATTAATTTATTTTTTTTATTGTAACCGTTTTGAATAGTATTATATAAATAGATTTTTCTTCACATGATGGAGAAAAACAATGTGTTGGTGAGTTGCTGAAAAATATTAATTGAAAATGCCAAGTGTTCTGAAGCCCCTAAGAGGATTAAAGCGTAGCCAAACCCCCTAACAGCAAATAGTCATAGATTGCAAATAGATGCTATTATTAGTATTTTCAATGTATTATCTTGCCTTTGACTATCAGAACAGATACTCTAATGCAGCATAATGGCATTGTTACAGTCCATGGGTCTGCAGAGTCCAGTAATAAACAAAAATAGCATATTCATAAATATTGGCCCAGCTGACAAGGTGTCTGCCATCTGTGTGAGTAATAAGTGTTTTTTTAAATCTGGAGAGGTAGCAAGGCTGCAGTTTCATGCGTCATGTGACCATAGTCCTCCGTGCATGTGATTTTGAGATTGTGTAATGTATAAGAATAGACCTTTAGTAGCTAAGTTCCATATCTTGGTGTACCTCAAGATAGAAGCTCTATTTTACGAATATGCGTCAAGGAGAATGGTACATTAAAAGTTCTAATTTTTCAAACATGAATGTTGCGTATTCTATGATAAAGGCATCTGAGTGGGGCTTTTGTTTGTTTTAGAAGTCCGTTGAAGTGAACAGTGGACATTTTAGTACTGTGCTTCTCTCCATTATAATGCCTCATGTCCATAATGTAAGTATTCAAATTTAAATAGTTTCATGCTACGTAGAGTCACTGTGGGTCAGACACAACAGGAGAGTTGAGGAAGAGGAGTCTGGAATGAAAATTAATTAATTGGAATGTTAATGATTAACAATTTTCATGCTAAACACAATGGGCCTGATTCTGAGTAAAGCAAAAAAAGAGCAAGTAACTTTACACTTTGGTAAAACCATATTGCACTGCGCGTTGGGTAGATTTATAATGTGCAGAGAGATTTAGCCAGGGCGACTTTTCCGCCTATCCAGGGATCCGGAGACCGAGCGGTAGATTGGTAATACAATACACACACCAGCTGACGCTCGAAATGTCTGCACTGACATCACAACTGAGTGGGCATTTAAATTTACACTGCCCAGTTGAGTTGGCAGGTCCCTGCTGCAAGTAGCAGTTGGCGGGTCGCCTGTACACACAGCTAGATGTGCTGATATATCTGCAAGATATACTGTCATTGGCTGTGCTCCTGGGCTGATGCATTATGTCTGTCAATGGCGTTGTTCACAGACATATCTTGCATCCACGGGTACAGTTGCACTATGCGATATGTTGTTCGTCGTCTGAATCTATCCAGCATTTGTGGGCTACATGTAAAAGCAGCCAGTATATACCCTGCGTGCAAAAATATTTGCGAACCATCATTGTCCATTACACTGCTTGCGACAGAGCATAAACCCCTAGCCTTCCGGAGATGTGACCCCCAATATTTGACTGTTTCGCAGAATGGACATCTTTGTGAACATATCCTTATGGTGGGCATAGGAGTGTGCAGGTGCTGGCACAGGGGGCACCGCTTTGGTACTTCCCCCTCTGCCAGGTAGTGGACTATCCCGTCCCCCCTCCCTCTGGGACATACACTTCTCACCTGGCCGTCCAGGTGAGTAGTCTATGTCCTGTTGGGAGTTGTGGACAGGGTTGTCCATGACCCAGTGGAGGGGGAAGTGCTGAAACGGCACACGCCAATGATGGTGGGTGTACACTAGACGATATGTCGCCCGATTCGGTGGATCGGGCTGACATATCGTCAACATCGGCCAGTGTGTACCCACTATGAATGACCCTGCGCTCTCCTGCATCGTCAGAATTAGCCTATTTACAGCTCAATCTGTCAATTTGAAGAACGACCCCATGCTTGCGGCGGCGGCTGGTGAACGACCTATCGACAGACCATTCACCAGATCGTGCGGTGTCAAATGATCACACGATATGTCGTCCGTCGACCAGGTACACACATCGTCTAATGTGTACCCGGCTTTAGATGGAGTTCCCTTTGAACACAATAATAAAAATATGGAGCTTGTGAAAGACTGACCTAGCCTCATTAAGTCACCCTAACAATCCAGCTTTTAAGGATATCTATTATTTAGAGCAAATTACTTAATAAGCACCTCTAAGGCCACCATGGAAGGGACACTGGTACTAGAGATGAATGTGGCTAACCACTGAGGGCGAAGCCACATTCTATTCTGTATAGTGGTGTGCCAAGGAGGGAGAGGGTTATCACTCCCTGACAGACCCAGGTGCTCTGTACCAGCCCCACTGTCCCTTTTTGTGCTCCTGACTACCTCCAGTCATTTTGATTTAACCGTCTGTGCTCATGCATACATAGCCTTAAAACCTGAAGTGGTAGGATGCCTTCAGGACCAAATTTGAGAAACCCTGCGTGAGCTATCTTTGGGGCACAATGAATATAGGCCATACTTACCTACTTTATTAACTTTTCTCCGGGAGAAGCCCAGAGCGGAGCTGCAGCTGACAGCATTAGGGGCGAGCTAAGCTATCCAATTCATTAGGCTATATCTCTGTCACTGGAAAATGCCATGATACGCAGGGAGGGGGTGGGGCTAAATGTCACGATTTGCGTAATTTTAGCCCCATCCTTTCGTACGGACCCACAAATTCCCCATATAATCTTCCCATCCTGCTCATTTCACTAGGACGTGGACGGGTGCGGGAGATCCGCCTACTCTTCCGGGGGGCTGCCTGAAAAATCTGGAGACTCCCACAACTTCCAGCAGAGTAGGAAAGTATGATCTAGGCATAGGTTTGCTACAGTCACTTGGTGAGTATTTGATATGCTTCTCAGAATAACCTTACATAGTGTTCACACCGCAGGCGTGTGATCTATTGTGCGATTACTGTTGCTATGCCAATTGTAATTGTAATATTATACTTTAAACAACCCTTGAGGTGTGCCTAATTCTTTACATATTAATTGAATGAATGAGAAATAATGACACCGCAAGGAAATAGAAGAGAATGACCGCAGCATGGGACCATCCAATTGATTGCACTACAAAAACGCTCCCGACAAGCTCACATAGTGACTGCTCATCGTCATGTGTAAATGTAAAGGAACAAAGTCACATCGCAGACGGAAGCTTTCCTTTGTATAGGGGGTGCTCACAGGAGATCCAGCCACCCACAGATGTCTCACACTTTTTTGTTACTGGGAAAACTAAAATACAAAGTGTTCATACATCAAATAAAAACGCCAAATACTATCTAGAAATTAAAACAATGTTTGTAATTAATTACACAAAATATAGGGGGGAAGTCTGTTTGCCCATAATTTCCTAAACGCTGTTATTCTTTGGTGCAAAGAGATTAAGAGGAGACATTTAATTATAGACCCCACCAACTTACTCACTGATTATTTATTTAGTATTTCTCACTTTGAATATTCTTTATGCCGGCGCGTCTTAAAAGACGCAGAAAGATGGGTGTCAGGATTGCAGATGTCACGGAACCTGGGATGTGTAAGATCAACATAATTTCTTTATATAATTCTGCATACAGTCAAAAGTACAAGATTGGGGGTGGGATGTAGTTGGTCTCAATTCCGACAGCGTAATCCCGGCATGGGATTTAACATAGGCGTCGAAATACTGAAGCCTATGATAATCCCGACGCCGAAGAGGCCGGACCGATCGTCCTCTCACCCGGGTAAGTATAAACTTAGCCCGGGGGGGGGGTTAGGTTTAGGGACCCTGGGAGGACTTAGGGTTAGGCTAGGGGAAGGGGGAGGTTAGAGTTAGGCACCCCCCCGGGAGGTTTAGGGTGCAGGGAGGGGGGGGGGTAGGTTTAGGCAACCATGGGGGAAGGTTAGGGTTAGGCACCCCTAAGGGAGGGTTAGGGTACTTACCTCAAGGTGTGGGGATTCCGACCCGCCGGGCTGCCGTTGTCTGTATTTCATCCGGCGGCTAAACAGCCGCCGGCATTACATACCGATTCCGATCGGGGTCACTGGTACATGCCTACAGTTAGGGGTGAATCAATATGAGAATAATACATGAGCACAAGGTAATGCTGTTTGTTTATTTAAGGTTGAGTTTAATAGTTTCATTGGAGACAGGAGTTGTTATATAATATATATTGCATATAACAGGGACATATAGGTTTATTTACGATGTGACTTCTGTTCGTGTTTATGCCCGATATTTAAAAGGGCAGTACTTTTACTAGCCGTGTCTTGCAAGTAAAAACATTGCTCTCTTAAATATCAGGCATAAACACAAGCAGAAGTGTCGGTTTTTACAACCAGACACTTTGTAAATAAACACCATAGTCAGGAAAACTAATGTGCATATCCTTATGCTGTTTACACACCTTTACGATGGATCAATCAACAAGACAGATGCGCCGTCAGAGCATCCAATCGGTAAGCTATACACTCCAATCAGCCACTAAATATGTCTGGGCTGACATCAAACTGGGCAGGCATTTAAATTTGCCCACCTAGTTGAGATGTCAGTGTTGGCAGTTCCTGCGGCCGGTGGTCGGTGGGTTATCAGTATACAAAGCCAGATGCACCGATATATCTTTCAGATATATCAGTATTGACTGTGCTGCTTGTTGTTTGTGAATGGGATGTAGTCATTAGACTGACGGACGGCATGCCGCCTGTCTGAATCCCGACGCTGAAAGTCCGACATGGGATTTAGACATTGAAATACCGACGCCTATCTTATCTTAATCCCGATGCTGGAAGGATTCCAGCCCGCACAAGGTAAGTCTGGGGCGCACTTAGCTGTTAGTCGCGAAGGGGGGGGGGGAGTGGTAGGTTTAGGAAGCGTAGCGGGGTTAGGGGGCACCACTGGGCTGTAGGGTTAGGCTACAAGAAGGGGGAAGGGTAAGTATACTTAGGATACCAACCATCAGGATGCTGCTGTCGGTATTTTGACATGGCCCGACAGCTGGCATTACATACCGATTCCCTGTGAATTATGTAGTTCACAGACATATTGGGTGTACACACCTGCCGATGCACTTGCAATGTATCGCATGTTGATATAACGAGTGATATCACCAAGGGGTTGTAGTCAGTTTGGTGGTGGGGGTGTGTGTGTTATAGAAAGGGATCACCCTAATCCACAAACTATCCCCCCCCCCATCCTGAGAGAAAATCACCACTGATGTTGTAATGAATCCTAGGGAGAGTCTCTTCGGAGGGAGACGATAGTCCTGAAGATATTGGAGCGATGGGGTCAACCCGAAGGATAGCACTAGGAAACAGTCAATCTGTTGCCAGGGATTTAAGAGTCGATTTCGATTAAATTTTGTTCTCCTGATCCTGAATATGCCATGCTTATTTTTCAATTGGCTCTATTTTTTGACATAATCATATCTCTTTGTTTAATTAAATTTTTAATAAATATTAATGTTAAAAATATATATTTTTTATTCTGATTAAATTTGATTTGTAAAATGTTATAAAGAGACATAGGATAATTACGTACATAAGTGTTAGGAAGCTATAAGAACTGTTTTTTGTAGGATTTTCTTTTGTATACTTGCTGCGGGCTGTCCCTCTGCAGACTCCAACTGTAATCGGCCATCATGTTACGATCCCACCTTCCTTGATATCTTTCTTCCATTACCTGAATATCCTGGTGGAACGGTTCACCCTGTTCTTGGCTTAAATCTTCTAGATTGGACGGGAAGTGATCTAAATGGCTGTACAAAAAATTTACTTTAATACTCCACATGCCAACATGCACCTACTTTCTCGAAATATTTTAGCGTGTTGTGGACTAATTCATGATACTTGTCTGCCTTGTGATTGCCTAAAACATTTTGGATAACAGACACATAACTCAGCCATACTTCAGATTCAGGTTCAGTCATAGATGTGGTAAAATTTGGATCCTTCACCAGTTTACTTATCTGTGGGCCGTCAAAAATTCCTGCCTTTCATTTTTCAATACTAATAGATGGAAATGTTCGACATATATATATATGTGAAACAATCGCCTGACTTGTCCAATGCTTTTACAAATTGTTTTATTAAACCCAGTTTGATATGGAGAGGTGTCAGTATGATTTTTTTTTTTTCCTGTCAATTAAGGGCTCATGAATGATGTTGGCTTCTCCTACAGTTATAACTTCTCTTGGAGGCCATACGGTTTGCTGCCAGTGCTTTTGTTTTGCACGACTATCCCATAAGCATATGTGACAAGGATACTTAGTATATCCACTTTGCTACCCAAGAAGAAAGTTTACAATTTTTAATCGACACAAACAGACCACTGATGCTGAGAATAAGCAATTTTTTCTAAGACTAACTTGATATTTTCATACTGTTCTTTAAGTTTTGTTAAATGATCGATAGGAATCGACGCAAATTTATTCCCATTGTGCAGTAATACGCATTTTAAGCTCCTTTTAGAACCATCCAAAAAAAGCCGCCAGTCTTCTGTTCGATATTCTGGTAAACCCATCATCTGGAGAAGTTCCGAAATATTGTTGCAATACACAAGATTGTTATCTTGGCTAAAGAACGGCAGTATGGCTTGCTCTCTATTTTGATACGACGTTATAGTAACATCTGGCTCAAGGCAGTGCTTTTCTTGACGTCTGGATGCTAAAAGCTCAGCTCCTTTTTTCGATAAATTCAAGTCACGAATTTAAATCGTTTAGTTCCTTTTGAGAAATTTTGTTTGGAGTAGAGGAACTTTCTTCAAACTCACTTTCATCTGTGTTGTTACTTGCACTGGATGAAATTAACATTTCCACATTGTCGAAGCTGGATAATTGGCTGAGACAGAATCAGTTTAAAAATTAAATTGGAACGACGCCATCTTGCGAATGGCCACAAGACACCATCTTAAAAATGATATCTACACAACGCCATTTTGCGGATGGCCGCCCAGGGCCATTTTAGAGAAACACACACTTAAGAACATACGGCGATGCTATTATTAGCATCATACGATCGCATGATTCACCATACCCCATACACACATTAAAAATATGCACATTAGCGAATGCATAATACCCCGCGTACGGACGCTGTTTATTAGCTTCATGCGTATGCATCTTCCCTAAGTTAAAAGTCCTCACTACATAAATCTAACTAGTGTCTTCCAAACCCCTAATACTTACACACTGCACACTCACATAAAAGGTTCCATAGCTTCAAAGTGTAATATTCAAGGTTTATTCATTTGTTACTAATGTTGTGAAATAAAGACTATTTGATATCTAAGGTTTAGTACATGATAAGCACACCGTGTTTGGTGTTGTACTGATCTACTCTTTCTCAACAGCTTTCTGGTGTCATCGGTGAGAAGATCGCAACATTCGTTCGCAACTTATGGACTGTAGAGAGTTAAAACACTAAAATGTACTATGTAATGTTAGCAGCTTAGATTTGCATGCAGCGGTAAAAAGGAGACAAAAGGCTGTTGGAGGCTGACCTGTGTCCATTTGAATCGACCTGTTAAATGTCCTGTAACAGAAGCACTGTGACGGAGGACCAATGGAATCATTCCAAACTTGCCTATTGTTTTGCTTATCCCTGTAAGGGTATAAATGTGCGTTCAGACCCCAATCTAGAGTCTTCTTGCTGATGCTGTTGACGGAGGTTTCTTGTAGACGCCGGTAACTGGTCCCAGAGCGCGTGCATATGTATAACTATACCTTGGGTCTGTATGATTTCTTTGCACTAAATTGTCTTTAGATCACAGCGTGTAACCTACTGTTTTTATGTTGAATAATAACCTTTGTGCGTTGGAAACACATTTCAAGGTCTGAAGGTATTTATTTACTGTATGACTGCGTACGCAAATAGCGACAATTTTAGAAGGTATAGGCAGGATTTAGAAGGTATAGGCAGGAGCGTATAGAGGTTTAAATCCAGTATCGTTAGTGTGTATGTCTAATCTGGTGATGGGGTGATCACATGTTGATGACGTCATTGGTATGCTGCGTCTGCGACGGGTTCCTGGTGTCTGCTCACTCGTGGTGCAACGTATTTAAGGTAACATGTATAAGTTACTGTTTTTTGGTATGCTGACGAAAGGGCCATTAAAAACCCTGAAACGTTGATTTATACACAACGGGTCTATTGTCATATTTATGTAGTCGTCGTGAGTGCCGCCCCTTGATATATAGAAGCAAGCAACAGCGCCACTCAGGTACATAAACTCACGACACAGCAGTAGGTGAAACCTACTGCTGTGTCGTGAGTTTATGTACCCGAGTGCTGCTGTTGCTTGCTTCTACTATGGGATCCCATACTGTGCGATCTCTCTCAGACGGCACCAGGGAAGCTGCTTGCTATACATTGGAGTGCCGCCCTGCATGACTATTTATATATATATATATATATATATATATATATATATATATATTAGCAGCAGCAACATTGCATATTTTCCCATATGTAAATATCCAATGCAAAAATTAATACAGTAAAAATACACTGTCACTTGAATTTACTTCACAGCCTTTGTTGGTGCAGGCTCTGCTGCTGCACTGCCAGTCCACGTTACTCTGCTTCATGGGTGGGACTTCCAGCCAGTGAAGCATGGGTCTTTAGGGACAGTGGTGGTGTTGCAAGCCATCAGCATGAATTTGACTCTGCCTGGTGGATGGCTGCTCCTGCTCCCCTCCTCTCTGAGCCGTGAACACTGGGGCCCCTCTGAACCTCGGGGCCCCAGCTGACGGAGATCCTGGCCTATTCCCTCCCCTCCAATGGCAGCAACACGCCTTCGTTTTGGGAAACCACCCCCTTTCCCCGCCAAGAAACGGCAGCAGATTGTCAATCACTGACAGACTAGTGCCGCTCTGCATGCGGAATGGCAGAACCATACTGCACATGAATAGTACGGGTCATGGCACAATTGGAGATGTGAGCTAACCATCGGGTTAGAACACATCTCTGAATCAGCCCCTCAGTCCAAAATAAGCCTGTTGTTTTTACACCATTTCCTACCCCAGTGAACTGACAGCCTAATCTGTCATGCAAACACCCACACATTAACAGTAACAAGCAAGTATGTTTTTGACTATATCGGCTAATTGGTTGTTTAACTCTTCATGTACAGTGGCATAGCTAGGGTATATGGAGCCCAGGGCAAGATGAAAAATGGAAGCCCCGCATGTTGAAAAAGTGGTCGTGGCCACATGCCACAAGGGGCGTGGTCACTGAAAAATGAGGGCGTGTTAACATGACACCTCCGTTTCTCATCACTCTGGGAGCATTCCTTTCCATTCCATATGCACCTTAATGGCCCCAGTAGTAGTGCCCCTCATGCAATACCCACTGTAGTATTGCTCCTTATACAATGTCCCCAGTAGTAGTGCCCCTCATGCAATGCCCCCTGTTGTAGTGCACATTATGCAGTCCTCCCAGTAGTGCCCCTTATACAGTGCCCCCTGTAGTGCCCCATATATTGTGACCCCTATGCAGTACTCAATATACAGTGCCCCCAGTAATAGTGACTTTTACACATAAAACATGTAGACACACACAGACTAAATTATACTTACCTGAATCCCCACTCCTGCACCCACCGCTGTCCGTTTCTCCGTTCCCACTCTGCACTATGGGAAAGGCGTTATGACGTCTCTCCCTTCACCCAGTGCAGGAGCTGGAAGGCGGAGCTCATGAGTGAGCTCAGGCCTAGCTCCGGCCCTGGGAGCAGCAGCCAGTGAGGGTCTGTCTGACTCTCATTGGCTGCTAAAACAAACACACCAGCGCGGGCGGCAATGTGTTTATTACTGTGTAGTGCGGACCGTACTCATGCACGATCTACACTACACACTAACCACTGACCTGGACGCCGGTCTGACGGCGCCCAGGGCACGTACCCCGTCCAACCCCCCTTAGTTAGACCACTGGTGCCCCATACAACAATGTAATAAAGATGAGACAAGACCGTTTACCCTTAAGATTTATTTAAGACAAATGAGGTTTACTTGTCATACCCCAAATTTACTATCCTGCCAAAATTAGGAGAGTTGAGAGCTATGTCCTTCAAATATAGGGGGACATGTACCAAACTTTGGAGATAGATAAACTTGGGAGAGATTAAGGTGTCTATTTATTAAGCAGTGTTAGGAGACAGAGTGAAAAGTGATAGGAAAGTGATAAGGTGCCAGCCAATCAGCTCCCAACTGTCATTTTTCAAACACAACCTGTGAGATGGCAGATAGGAGCGGATTGGCTGGCACCTTATCACTTTTCTCTCTGTCTCCTAACACTGCTTAGTAAATAGACCCCTAAGTACTGACCAATTGGCTTCTGTTATTTTACAGACTGTGTTTGAAAAAATGACAGTTAGAAGCTTATTGGTCAGTACTTTATCTCTCTTGATATAGGTTTGATATATCTCCCCCATAGTAATAAGCTATGACAACAGCAACAAGTTGCTTGTGTAATGTTGTGGACCAGTCTCAGATTGAGTCATGTAACACCAGTAGGCATGACCTGCTTAGTGTGGACAGACAATAGACATTATCATTATAGGTCAGCAAAATAAACTGTAACACTCACATATACAGTCAGGTGCATAAATATTGGGACATTGACAGAATTTTCATATTTTGGCCTCTATTCACCACCACAATGGCTTTGAAATGAAACAAACAAGATGTGCTTTAACTGCAGACTTTCAGATTTAATTTGAGGGTAATTACATCCAAATCAGGTGAACGGTGTAGGAATTACAACGGTTTCTATATATGCCTCCCACTTTTTAAGGGGCCAAAAGTAATGGGACTATCAACTCAAAAGCTATTTCATGGACAGGTGTGGGCTATTACCTCGTTTTTTCATTATCAGTTAAGCAGGTAAAAGGTCTGGAGTTGATTCTAGGTGTGACATTTGCATTTGGAATCAGTTGCTGTCGACTCTCAATATGAGATCCAAAGAGCTGTCACTATCAGTGAAGCAAGCCATCATTAGGCTGAAAAATCAAAACAAACCCATCAGAGAGATAGCAAAAACATTAGGTGTGGCCAAATCAACTGTTTGGAACATTCTTAAAAAGAAAGAACGCATCGGAGAGCTCAGCAACACCAAAAGACCCGGAAGACCACGGAAAACAACTGTGGTGGATGACAGAAAACTTATTTCCCTGGTGAAGAAAAACCCCTTCACAACAGTTGACCAAATCAAGAACACTCTCCAGGAGGTAGGTGTATATGTGTCAAAGTCAACAATCAAGAGAAGACTTCAGAAGAGTAAATATAGAGCGTTCACCACAAGATGTAAACCATTGGTGAGCCACAAAAACAGTAAGACCAGATTAGAGTTTGCCACACAACATCTAAAAAAGCCATTACAGTTCTGGAACAACATCCTATGGACAGATGAGACAAAGATCAACTTGTACCAGAGTGATGGGAAGAGAAGAGTATGGAGAAGGAAAGGAACTGCTCATGATCCAAAACATACCACCTCATCAGTGAAGCATGGTGGTGGCAGTGTCATGGCGTGGGCATGTATGGCTGCCAATGGAACTGGTTCCCTTGTATTTATTGATGATGTGACTGCTGACAAAAGCAGCAGAATGAATTCTAAAGTGTTTCGGGCATATTATATGCTCATATTCAGTCAAATGCTTCAGAACTCATTGGACAGTGCTTCACAGTGCAGATGGACAATGACCCGAAGCATACTGCAAAAGCGACCAAAGAGTTTTTTAAGGCTAAAAAGTGGAATGTTATGCAATGGCCAAGTCAATCCCCTGACCTGAGTCCGATTGAGCATGCATTTAACTTGATGAAGACAAAACTGAAGGGAAAATGCCCCAAGAACAAGCAGGAACTGAAGACATTTGCAGTAGAGGCCTGGCAGAGCATCACCAGGGATGAAACCAAGCGTCTGGTGATGTCTATGCGTTCCAGACTTCAGGCTGTAATTGCCTGCAAAGGATTTGCAACAAAGTATTAAAAAGTAAAAGTTAGATTTAGGATTGTTTAGTTTGTCCCATTAGTTTTGGCCCCTTAAAAAGTGGGAGGCAGATATAGAAACCGTTGTAATTCCTACACCGTTCACCTGATTTGGATGTAATTACCCTCAAATTAAATCTGAAAGTCTGCAGTTAAATTACATCTTGTTTGTTTAATTTCAAAGCCATTGTGGTGGTGAATAGAGGCCAAAATATGAAAATTCTGTCAATGTCCCAATATTTATGGACCTGACTGTAT
Source organism: Taudactylus pleione (assembly GCA_031769625.1). Taxonomy (NCBI): domain Eukaryota; kingdom Metazoa; phylum Chordata; class Amphibia; order Anura; family Myobatrachidae; genus Taudactylus; species Taudactylus pleione. The sequence goes on along the minus strand of JAUIMM010000224.1, from coordinate 9,808,737 downwards.
ATATGTATATTATATACGTACATACATACATACGGAATGGGTATGAAATACCGGCAGTCGGAATTCCTGCTGTCAATATACAGAGAGCGGCATCCCGATGCTCAGGATCCTGACAAGGGTTCGGTAAGTATAGTAACCCTCTGTTCCTACATCCTAACACTAACCCGCTCCCCCACCCCATCCTAACCCTTCCCGTTAGTGCTTAAACTTAACCCTCCCCCCTGGTGCCTATACCTAACCCTCCCCCCTTAGTGCCTAACCCACGCCCGGGGGTAACTAACCCTAATCTCCCCCTCTCCCTCCCCTAGCCTAACCCTAACTCCCCCGTGATGGCTAAGACCTAAAAAACCCGCTGTAATTACATTTGGCATCCTGGCTGTCGGGATTCTGCCATCGGCATGTCACCTACTCTCGGTATTCCAGCGCAGGACTTCTGGCCGGGTAGTGGCATTCTGGCACCAGGATTTCGTCAGCCGGCATGCCACATGTAGGTATATTAACTACATCCTATACATACATGCTAGGAGAAGTGGAAGGAAGGGATAACCCATGTATGAGGAGCATTTACAAAGGTTTAAAGCCTTTTCTGCAGTACCCCCAGTATTGCCCTTTTTTTTTTTTTTTTTTTTAAACATATGTTTATTGGTTTTTCAAATAGAAATAACATACATCAAATAAAGCAGACATACATGTTAGGAGAAGAAATAGAAATAATCTCTTGCATTTGTTTCTTGGTTAGAGCAAAGTACAATAATCAATTGACTGTGTTATATATACGCTTACATTCCAACATGTATATCATAATCAAATATCTTGTAAGTAGATATTATGGGGGAGACACCGACAAGGGAAAGAAGGGGAGGTTAAGGAAAAACAAACAAAATCAAAAACAAGGAAGGAAGACATTAAACATAGTCAAAGAATGTCTAGTCAGATTTCTTGAGTTTCTTCATTTGGAGCAGTCGAGGCATTCCTGTCTAATTGTCGAAGCAAGAACCATTCGGTACTCTCAAAAACCCTAAACACATCGGTTTGTGTGTCTGGGTCTAGCGTATCTATAAAAACTCCCCATTTACGGTAGAAACGCAAAATCCCAGTCTCCACTTCTGGAATAGAGGAGTATCGATCAAAATACATCAGCTGAAGTAGGATTTGTTTCACCTCGGAGAGAGAAGGTTTGGATCTAAAAATCCAATGTCTTAAAATCACTTTTTTTGCTACCGTTATTGCGGTAGTGAGAAATGGTATTAGATGTGTAATAGCTGACCTAGAGACCCAGGAAGTAAAGTTAACAAACAAAAGTGCTATTGGGTCAGGGGTAAGCTTCAAGTCAAATAATCCATTAAAATATGAGATGAGCTTGTTCCAAAATTTCTTTATCACCCCGCATTCCCAGAAACAATGTATAAATGTTGCCCTGGAATGAGCACACTCCTTACAGACTCCAGATTCGGAGGGAACCATAAATGAACGTTGATGAGGAGCAATGTATGCTCTGTTAATAACTTTAATATGTATCTCTTGTAATGAGGATGAGTTTAAAATTCTCAATGTGGTATCAATCCTATAAAGCAAAACATTCTCAGAATCAACAACAGCCAAATCCAAGTTCCAAACTTCTATTGATTTACTCCAAATTTTTGGAGATAAAGCGGTAATCAGCTCTTTATATAAGCTGCTAATTTTATAAGTCATTTTGGTCGCAAGCCTAATCAGTAACATCAAGGCGTCTGGACTCCCCGGGGTCTCAAAGAGGGGGGGGGGGTATTGATTGTACGAAGTGTCTGATCTGAAGAAAATTGAAGAAACAAGATTGGGGAAGATCAGCCCTATCTCTTAGTTCTGAGAAAGTAAATAAACTGCTCCCAGGATCAAACACATCTGCTGTCGAACGTATCCCCTTAGTTTTCAGACGAAGGCAGGACGCATTTTCCATGGCTGGTCTAAATTGTGGGTTTCCACAAAAAGGGATATAATCCGAGTGTCTAGGATTACGTTTAAGAATTCTATTAATTGCCCACCATGCTAAATAAGTGTCATGAAACATTATGTTTTGTAAAATATTCGGGGGTATACTTTTCTTGGGAAAATGTAATAACGCTCCCGAAGAGTAAGGAGATAAGAGGGCACAGTCTATGGGGGAGCATGTATAGATGTTGCGATTGAGTAACCAGTCTAGAATATACCTAAAATGAATAGCATTAGTAAACTGAGTCAAATCCGGGAAATTTAGCCCGCCCTGTGTTTTCAAAGCTCGTAATTTATAAGATGCTATCCTAGGTTTTTTTTTTGACCATTTAAATTTATTAAACAATTTAGAGAGGAACAAGGTATCTGTTCTAGTTAACCTAATAGGGAGCATTTGAAGAACATATGAAATTTTCGGGAAAATTACAGTTTTTATTAAAGCTACCCTTCCCAACAACGAAAGAGGTAATAACATCCATCTATCTAACATGTTACTTATTGTTTGAATTAAAGGAGAATAGTTTAGAGAATATAACTTAGAAAGATTTGCCGAGATCTGAATTCCCAAATACTTAATATGGGTCGACAAGATTTTAAATTGTGTTAGCGAGGGATTTTGCGATATAGAGGGTATATCACCTGAAATAATCAACAGCTCTGACTTGGAAACGTTTATTTTATATCCTGACAATATGCCAAAATCCGAAATTATGGACATAATTAGGAAGAGTTATGGATGGGGACGATAAAAAAAGCAACATGTTGTCCGCAAAGAGGGCAACTCTTAGATCAATGTTACCCACCCTTAATCCCCTAAACATGGGAGAGTTACGCAGCGCAATTGCAAGTGGTTCAAGAGCAATTGCGAACAATAATGGCGATAGTGGACAGCCTTGTCGGGTACCTCTTTTAATGTGAAAAGGGTTTGATATATACCCATTCAGAGCAATCTGAGAGCTAGGATTGGTGTAGAGTGTTTTAAGTGTTCCTATGAATTTGTCCCCAAAACCAAATCTTTTCAAAGTTTTAAATAGATGGGGCCACAAGACCATATCGAAGGCCTTCTCGGAGTCTAATGATAATATTGCCTTATCCAATAAATCCTTCGACGTATTTGCAGCTATAATAGTTGACAGGACTCTGCGGATGTTAACCACCTAGTGTCTGCCAATTATGAAGCCAGTTTGGTCTTCATGGATCACTAAGGGCAGGGCCTGTTTCAGACGTTCTGCGATTATTTTAGTTAAGATTTTGTAATCTAAGTTTAAAAGCGATATGGGTCTATAAGAGCCTGGATCACTTAGGTCTCGATACGGCTTTGGTAACATCTTGAGAATGGCTGAATTAAAATGGGGAGGCATTAGATCAAAATGCAATATATGGTTTAACGCTCTTGTGAGCGACGGATAATTTTTTTAATTTAAAATATGGTAATAGTCCGCCGATAAGCCATCCGGGCCTGGGGCTTTACCTTTTTTCATAGCTCGAATAGTTTTCTCCACCTCCAATTCAGCTATAGGGGCTGTCAAAAGATCAACAAAAGTCGGGGCAATTTGTGGGATAGGCAGCTCGTCCCAAAACGTATTAGACTCTTCCGAGGAACTAAGAGGAAGGTTGTCAGAATACAGCTTCTCATAAAATGCTGTCATCAGCTCCACCACCTCGGCCCCATCCGAGGTAAGAGACCCGTTGGGGAGACGGAGAGGATGGACCAGCGAGGGAGGTCTACTACCATTAAGTAGATTGGTCAATAGCTTGCCCGACTTATTCCCAAATCTATTGAATCTGTAATTTTTTTTAAACGAATGTTTACTTTCCATTTTAGCAAGAGTACCCTCAAAATGGGTCTTAGCCTTCAAATAAAGCGTCAGTAAGGGATTTTTGGGCCTCTAAAAAATCTTTAGCTTTTTGTTTCTTATACGAAATAGAGTAAGAGATGATGAAACCTTTAAGTACTGATTTAGAAGCCTGCCAGAATAATATCGGGTCTGTTTCCATATGCTCCAAATTATTTATTCTATATTCTTCCCATGCTGCCCCCAGCTTTTCTCTAAATTTCGGGGATTGAGCAAGATATGATGGGAACTTCCAAACAAAATTCCTACCTTGATCCCGATCAGATTTCATATCAAACCATATCAAAGCGTGATCCGAAATGGCAATCGATTCCATTTCTGTTTGCAATATTTTGGGAAGTAAAGTGGATGAGGCTAGAAGATAGTCTATCCTCGAGAGAGATCCGTGAGCTGCTGAAAGGCATGAGTAAGATTTCTCTAGAGGATGGAACACTCTCCACACATCTATCAAATTGAGGCTGGAAGCAAGCGAGGGCACCCCAAATTTTGGCGGTTTGCGCATCCTCCCAGAAGTACCCATAGAGTCCAGACCCCCCGAATATATCAGATTAAAGTCTCCACATACTAACATAGGATCTCCCTGAAAAGGGGTAAGCAGGGCCGTAAGTTGTTGCATGAAAGACCTCGAGTAAGCATTTGGGGCATATACATTACAAAGGACATATTTTTTTCCGGCTAATAAGATCTCACAGAGAAGATATCTGCCCTCTGGATCGCTTTTCGTGGATATTAATTGAATCTGCAGATGCTGCTTGACAAGAATGAGTACTCCCCTAGCTTTGGAGTTATAGGGTGCTGAGGCCAGAACCTTCCACTTTAAGGTGTTTAATTTTTCTATCTCCGAGAGAACCAAATGAGATTCCTGTATAAAGACCAGGTCAACTTTTAATTTATTTAAATATAAAAGTATTTTTTTTTCGTTTCTGAGGTGACCTAAAGCCTCCGACGTTCCAAGAACCTATCCTACATTCCGAACCCATAAATCGTTAGAAAATGCTATATTACATATTGTCTCCTTCGCTTCAAAATAAACATAAAAAATTAGGGATGGACAGGAGGATAGGAAAAGACACCAACAGGGGAAACAGGATGTAAAATTGCAAAAAATGAAAATAACAGCAAGACTATGCATAGAAAGCAACGTCACATTTTGGGATATTGAAACCGGTGCAAGATAGCACCAGCTGCAATATAGACTTCCTAAAATTGAAACAAGATTATAATTGAACATAATATAGACGTTCAAGCTCCTAACCGGACCCGACCATGACATAATAAAGACATTATATGCAGCACCCCCCATCCCATTCCAACAGAAAAATAACAATAACAGATGCCAATCCCAATCAGAATGACGGTCAAACAGTATGAGGCTATACATCATGTGCATTCCCTCCCACTCCACTGCATATGGCGTAACATCATAAACTAACAATATAGATCAAATCACGTGTAGAAGACAGATCTATGATCCATACAACCTGACCCCAGGGACCCAAAATCAGATTCCACCGCCAGGCGTTCCTAGAGTCACTTTAGTAAAGAGACCATAATAAGACTGTGGCTAAAGTCACTCTCCGTCATCCTGGGAAGAAGATCTTCTCTCTTTATTTCTTTCTTGCAAGAAGACTTCTGCCTCGGACACAGACGTAAAATCTTTAAACGACATCCCATCAAACAGGCGTAGACGTGCAGGATAAAGTAGAGCGAATTTCTTGCCATCTTTTGCCAATCTGGAACATAGTGCAGAGAAGTTCTTCCGGGCTCTTGATAATTCAGGAGAATAGTCCTGGAAAATAAATAGCTTATTGGACTCCCAGGTTAAGATTTTCTGCTTTCTATATGCCGACCATATGGATTCTTTATGAAGATAATTAAGACATCTGAATATGACCACACGTGGGTGCATCACTTCATCTGCGCGCTGGGGGCCTATTCTGTGAGCGCGTTCTATGATTAATGCTTGGCACGCGTCTTGAATATTTAGTAATGAGAGAAGGGTGTTAGAAACAAAGTCGTATAGCCCAGGTCCCTTAATTGTTTCCGGGAGTCCTACTATACGGAGATTATTCCTCCGTGACCTATTTTCAAGGTCATCCATTTTGCTCCAAATGTGATGACGTGACTTCTCCATCTCTCCCATTGACTTTTTAAGATTAGCTACATCGTGAAAAATCTCTCCCAACCTCTGTTCAGTGTGAAGCACTCTGTGGGTTAACTGGGATATCTGTTCTTTAATGTCAGCAGTCTGGGCTTGTAGTAATGGTCCCAGCGCTTCTCTTACAGCCTGGACCAGGGCACTGTAGGGTACAGAAGCTTCACTAACAGCATGGTGATCAGCGCCATTAGCATTTTGTGAAAGGGAAGCGTGCTCTGGGGAGTGGTCGCGGTTCTCCATTATTTGCGTGGAGGTATCACTTGCAGTCTCTGCTTCCCTAGTATCCCCGCTCATGGGAGCACCAGAGTCCGGGAGTGTAGAGGCGTTGCCTGTAGCAGCTGGCGCCATGTAAGCGTCCAGCGTGCGGCGGTCTGTGCGCTGTTTCTGTGTTTTTCCCGGCACAGGCGGCATAATAAACCTCCCTCGGTGTGTCCGGATATACACCCGATGTTGGAGGGGGTGAGGCGCGGCTGCAATGAGGCTAAAAATAGCCGTGAAAAAGAAATGTCGGGGGGGATACGGAGCCGCTCTAATCAGCGTCCGCTCATGCCGGACAGTATTGCCCTTTTTATAGAGCCCCCAGCAGTGGTCCCTCAATGCAGTGCCCCCAGTGGTAGTCCCCTCCTCCCTATGTAGTGCCCCTAGTAGTTGTCCCCTCCCCTTGTAGTGCCCCTAGTAGTAGTAGTCCCCCCCCCTTGTAGTGCCCCAGTAGTAGTCCCCCCAGTTGTAGTCCCCCCCTTGAAGTGCCCCCAGTTATAATCCCCAGTAGTGGTCCCCCATTGTAGTGCCCCCCTGTAGTGCCCCCAGTAGTGATCTCTCCCTTGTAGTACCCCCAGTAGTGGTCTCCCTCTTGTAGTGCCCCCAGTAGTAGTCCCTCCCTCTTGTAGTGCCCCCAGTCCAGTAGTGGTTCCCCCTTTTTAGTGCCACCAGTAGTCCCCCCCTTGTAGTGCCCCCAGTAGTAGTAGTCCCCCCCTTGTATTGCCCCCATTAGTAGTAGTCCCCCCCTTGCAGTGCCTCCAGTAGTGGTTCCCCCCTTGTGGTGCCCCCAGTAGTGGTCTCCCCCTTGTAGTGCCAGCCTCCCCCCCAGTAGACACACGTAGTAAAAAAAAAACAACACTTACCTGAATCCCCGCTCCCGCCGTCGCCATCCGCTCCTCCGTCTGTCCTTCCCGGGCATTATGGGAGAGACGTCATATGATGTCATGACGCCTCTCCCAATGCCCACTGCGGGAGCTGGAAGATGGAGCGGCTCCTGCAGTGGGTGCAGCAGCAGCTAATGAGAGTCTGACAGACTCTCATTGGCTGCTGCTTACAACAAACACACAGCTGCTGGAGCCGGCGGCTGTGTGTTTGTCGCTTGTGTAGCGCTGACCGAACTCCGTCCGGTCAGCGCTACACACGCGGTGCAGTTTGTGTCACAGTGACACAGACTGCCCGCGGCCCGCATGACGCACCCTGCCCCCCGACCCCGCCCGCCACTGATTGTGACACAGTCGGGATCAGGGTCCCTCTCCTGGGGTAGATGGACTCCCTCTTTACACACACATGGCAGCTGTAGAAACAGGATACAAGTCTGGGGTTCTCGTACAAACTGGTCGGCGCCAGTCTTTATTGTGCCAAATTAATATAAACATAAACAAAACATAAACATGTCCTAGCCCGGCTGGGCACTAGCTACACAGAAGATTCCCTCTCTACAATAATGGTAGGGCCTATTGCCCTCACCATCAACAAAACACGTGCAGAGTACTTACAAGGATTATCACCAAGTGTCTCTGAACAGGCTAGTCTGCCTGCTCTCCCAGGTGTGAGACACTCAGCCACAAATTTACCTGCCATTGACCACTTTACCAGTGCTTCTATCACATATCCCCCCCTTTGTTTCGACCTGTGGAGCGGAACAACCGCAGCCCCCAAAAATGGACCCGTGACAAAGCATCTGCATTGGCCAGCTGGCTTCCTGGCCTGTGTTCTACCATAAATTTAAAGGTTTGTAATGCCAAGAACCATCTAGTTATTCTCGCATTACAGTCCTTGTTTTCTGACATCCACTTCACAGGGGCATGGTCAGTGATCAATCTGAACTTTCCTCCCACCAAGTAGTACCTGAGAGTCTCTAACGCCTACTTTATGGCCAATGCTTCTTTCTCGACCGTAGCATAGTTTCTTTCATGTACATTTAATTTCTGGCTTAAGAAGAAAATCGGGTGTCCTTCACCCTCTTTGCTTTGGGACAGGACCACTCCGATGCCTACATCTGACGCATCGGTTTGTACAACAAACTCTCTGTCAAAATCAGGGGTCATCAGAACTGGTTGGGTACATAACGCTATTTTTAATTCCTGGAAATCCTTCTCTGCTTCAGGACCCCATTCCACCATGACTTTCTGTTTGCTAAGGTCAGTCAGTGGGACTGCAATGGTGGCAAAATTAGGTATAAACCTCCTATAATACCCAGTGATCCCTAAGAAGGCTCTCACCTGCTTTTTATTCAGGGGTCATAGCCAGTTTTGTATTGCCTCAATCTTATTGAGCTGTGGTTTTATCAAACCTCTGTCAATGGTGTACCCAAGATATTTTACTTCTTCCATCCCCAGACAATACTTTTTTGGGTTGGCTGTCAAACCTGCCTTATAGATGGAGTCCAACACTGCTTGTACTCTGGCAAGTGAGACTGCCAATCAGGACTATGTATGACCACATCATCCAGATAAGCAGCAGCATACTGTCTGTGGGGGCCTTAGAATCCTATCCATCATTCTTTGAAAGGTAGCAGGTGCCCCATGTAGCCCAAAGGGCAACATTTTATATTGAAACAACCCCTCTGGTGCAGAAAAAGCTGTCTTTTCTTTGGCATTCTCAGTTAACGGTACTTGCCAATACCCTTTGGTTAAGTCAAGAGTAGTTAAATATCTGGCTGTCCCCAGCCTTTCAATTAGTTCGTCCACCCTAGGCATAGGGTAGGCATCGAAGTTTGACACACTGTTCAATTTCCGGAAGTCATTGCAGAATCGCACACTCCCGTCGGGTTTTGGAATGAGCACAATTTATTTATTTTATTTATTTATTACCAGTTATTTATATAGCGCACACTTATTCCGCAGTGCTTTACAGAGATTAGTTGGCCATTCACATCAGTCCCTGCCTCAGTGGAGCTTACACTCTATATTCCCTATCACATGCACACTAGGGTTAATTTTTGTTGGGAGCCAATTAACCTACCAGTATATTTTTGGAGTGTGGGAGGAAACCGGGGCACCCGGAGGAAACCCACGCAAGCACAGGGAGAATATACAAACTCCACACACACAATGGGACTTGACCACTCACTATGCAATTCTGCAATTACACCCATCTCTAACATTTTTTTAATTTCCTTCGACACTGATTCTCTTTGGGCTTCTGGTAACCTATAGAGCTTTAGATTAACCTTAACCGGTGGGTCAGTGATTATGTCATGTTTGATGACCGTGGTTTTCCCTGGTAGGTCAAAAACCAGCACCCTATTTCTGATCAGAAATTCCTTAACTTCCTGCTGTTGACTGGCTGACAGGGTTTTTGCCACTGTCACTTCGGGTATCATGGGCCCTGGGTTTACTGGGGGGCCCAGACGGCTGACAGGGCTGCTCTATCCTTCCAGGGTTTTATAAGATTTACATGGTATATCTGTTCTGGCTTTCTTTTCTCCGGCTGGTAAACTTTATAATTGACCTGCCCCACTTTTTCTAAGATTTCAAAGGGTCCTTGCCATTTAGCCAAAAGTTTACTTTCTACTGTGGGAACCAACACTCTGTCCCCAGGAGTAAAGTTGCGCAAGCGGGCATTGCGGTTGTATACCCTCTGCTGGGCCTGTTCCAAGTGCTCTCTTACTATCGGCACCACTGCAACAATTCTTTCTTGCATTTGAGAAACATGCTCAATAACTGTTTTATATAGACTGGACTTCCCGTCCCATGTCTGTTTGGCAATGTCAAGTAACCCCCTTGGATGTCTCCCGTACAATAAATCAAAAGGGGAGAACCCTGTGGAGGATTGGGGAACCTCTCTTATGGCCAGCAGCAAATAAGGGTAACAAGTAATCTCAATCTTTACCATCTTTGTCCACTACTTTCCTTAGCATGTGTTTTAAAGTTTTATTAAACCTCTCCACTAACCCATCGGTCTGGGGATGGTACACAGAGGTTCTTAATTGGTCAATTTTAAACAGGCGGCATAACTCCTTCATGATTTTTGACATAAATGGGGTACCTTGGTCAGTCAGGATCTCCTTAGGTATTCCCAACCTGCTAAAGACATGGACTAATTCTCTAGCAATGGTCTTGGTTGACGTATTGCGTAATGGTATCGCTTCCAGGTACCTGGTGTCGAAGCTGGATGATTGGCTGAGATCGGATCTTTGAAATTATCTGCACAATGCCATTTTGTGTTGCCCGCATGACTCCATCTTGCGGCGCCTACACGATACCTCCGTCTACGGTGCTATATTATGATTATTAGCGTTGTGCGTCTGCCACTGCCCTACTTCACAAGTCCTCACAATACCATATGTACATTTATTAGTACACATAATATGAACAACCCCACAAAGCACGTACCATGGTGTACTCCACAAACACGTAGACACACAACACATGCTAGCGTCTTTACTTAATATCCCTACACTGACACATTACATACTAACACTGAAAGGTTCCCTAGCATTAAGGTTAATATTAGAGGTTTTATTCGTTATCAATTGTGTTGTGAAATGAATGTATTTGATATCTAAGGTTTAGTACATAATAAGCAGACCATGTTTGGTGCCATTCTAAACCACTGTTTATTTGCAGATCTCTGGTTCCATCGGCAAGGAGATCGCAACATGCGTCCGCAAGTTATGAATTATGGAGAATTAGGTGATAGAATGTACTTTGTATGTAGTGTCTATTGATTACTTATTCGGTGGGAAAACACACACAAAGAGCCGTTGGAGGGCTGAACCACTACTGTACAAATTGACCTATGAACTGTATCATAACAGAAGAACCAAGAGGAAGAACCAATGGGATTATGCCAACTCGTTGCTATTGTATTGCCTACTCTCTGTAAGGGTATATATTCAGGTGCTCTATGGGCCTGATTCAGAGCTGCTCGTAAGCGGCCACTTGTTCGCTCGGAGCGATGTTTGCCCAACTGCGCATGCGTACGGATCGTTATACGCTTGCGCGAACCAGTCAGTGCGGTCGAAATTCATGTGCTCGCAAAATAGCAAATGCCTGATAATTTGAGTGACAGAAAGAGGCGTATGTGGGTGGTAACAGGGGAAGGTGCTTGAAAACGGGGAGTGGAGATCCGATCGCAGGCGTGCTTAAAGGTCAAAACGGGTGTTTAATGGGTGTGCATAATTAAAACAGCAGCGTCATTGACCACGGCACTGGGTTATTTTATAGCCAGAACTGCTCGCAAAATTGTGGTAGCAAAAACCAACCAGAAGAATAGCGAGCAGCTCATACCCTGGTCGATGTACTCGATTAATCTAATAAATAGCGGACATTACGTAGGATGCGAGCGGCCAGGGGGCGTAGTTTCCCAAAAAACGACCACAAGTTTTGTTCGCTCGTTCAGACCTAGAGGCGTGAACAGACCGCAAAGAGCGAACGGTTCATTTGAATAGCCACCCCTATTTTCTGGATGAGCGAGTGCTAATTGCGTGCGGCTCTGAATCAGGCCCAATATTCAGTAGTTAGTCATTATATTCTTTCTTTTGACGGAGGCTTCACCTTTGATGCCGGGAATCTGGATCCAGAGCTCCTGCGTATGTATCGACTCTACCTTGTGAATGTATAATCTTTTGCGCTAAATGTATTTAGATCACAGCGTGTAACTGAGTGCTTTAATGTGAATAATAGCTTTTTGTGCTTTGGAACCACACTCAAAGTCTGGAAAGCAATTATTTCTTGTGCGACCTACAGCGCTAAATAGCGACATTAGGGTATAAAGATTATTAGGTATTAATAGTTGGGGGCTCATAGTGTGAGGTCATGCTACCAGAATTTACATGGTAACACACGGTTATCAATCTCTCAGCAAAGGGTGGATGGCGCCATACGCAGGAAAGAACGCACTGTGTTCGAAAACCTGCTACCAGTCGATGTTGAGAGACCGATATCCGTTATTGTGTGAGTTCAAGGAGCGCTGATTAGAATCCAGGGACAAGGAAGGAAAAGTTTGTTTTCTTTCATTGTTAAAGTTTTGTGTTAGGGGGTAAGTCGCACAATCGCATACGCATATTTCCTGTATTGCTGCCACGTGTTCAACCAGTCATTGTATTAATAGCGTGATTGCTTGTTAAACCTCTGAATTACACTACTATACTTAGGGAAAAGGTTAAATTTTTTTCTGCGCAGAAAAGGTGTATGTAATTGAAAGGTGTGATTGTAAAGTGGAGACTACTGTCTGTTAAGCCTAGGTTGAAACTCAGTAGGTGCCTGACAGGGCCATAGAAACTACTGGGCCAGTGTACAAAGCAGGTACATTATGGTTATCGAGAAACTAAGGGGTTTCTCGGTCCGACACCCATTAATCGCAAAGTCCATTAATCAGTTAGGTTCTTTGGGCAATGCGATCGAACCACATGGTTATATAAACTGTGATGGTGAAGGGGGTTGTTGTGGGAGTGAAACTGCTGGCAAGGTTAGGAGTTATTGGAACTCCTAGATGCTACCAGCTGGGAGTAAACTCAAAGTAGGAAGCGAGTGGTGAAGCTTGAGATAAATTCACCACAAGTAAAATAATCAGCTAGGCGGTTATTTTACTCCTCGTTTATGCACACTGACCATTTCACTTAGCGGGAAGGTGGTGCATAAAGGGAAGAAGCGAGCGGCCGAAGCTTGGGTTGAATTCGCCGCAGGTAGAATAATTGACATAAGTTGTTATTCTGCTCCTCGTTGTGCAAGCTGACTAAAATGCTCTGCGGGCCGGCTGTGTATAACGGAAGGGAGTGCGTGAACGTAGCTCACTGAAAATCGTTCACCAATCGAAATTCTCTAGAAATTGCTAAGCGTTTTCTCAGATGGGTGCGAAGCAATCTCTGGAAATGGTCAATGATGTGCTGCTGATGGAAGACCGACTGGATCGGCAAGGTATATCATGTTTAAAAAGTATGGTGCGTACGCTACGGCGTACTGTGGCATATGGGTCAAAATGACCAAAAAATTTAGAAAACATTTTCCTAAGATTGGTAGCTTTGATTCGGAAGTACTGAATAATGTTAGAGACAGTATATGTTTAGTGAAATCTCTGAAGAAAAGTATAAAGTTTAATGACTGTTTAAGGTTGTGGCAGCACGAGGGGAACATGTGGCTTAGCGGTGTGCACGTGATGCAAACTAGCGGCGCGCTCACGATGCAAGGGAACGCGTACGTAACGCTAAATAGTGTTGTGTGTGCGCCGCTAGGGTGCGCGCACGCACGGCAAGGTAGCGTTACCGAAGGTAATGTTGGTAGTGCATGCGCACCACCTCCGCCCTATGCGGATGGGGGTGAAGGTACAGTCGATCTCAAAAATCATAAAAATGTAACCAGTAACTTGTACCCTCTCCTGAGTACCTATAAGGAACATGTTTATAATGCAGATGATGAACCTGTTTTAATGTCAGCTCTTTCCCATGTTGCCCAAATGTTAAATGTATCATCACAGCAAGCACAGGTAGCTGCCCTACTAGAACCAGTAGTAGCCCCACCATTGCAGGAAGTATTAACACCCGCTGTAACAGTAGCAGAGGTTGTTAATACCATACTTAGTAGTAATAGGCTGAACCCTCCACCAGGTAGCAAGGCCAAAGGTAGCAGTGTGGCAGGCTTCCATCCCGTCTGGACAATAACTGTTCCCAATGGGATTCCGGAAGCAAATGGTATAGTGACCACAAGGGATGTAGCGATGCATTGTCAATGGACGAGAGCGGAGCTACATTCCAGAATGACAGATTTCCCTGACCCTAGGAAAGAACTAGCAAAGTGCCAGAGATTTGTAAAAGATTTAGGTAATGCTCATGAGCCAACCAACAAAAATTGGCGAGAGGTATTACGGGCATGTCTTCCACACAATACCGACGTGAAAAAGTTTATCATGGCCTGTGTATTGGATGGAGATAGTCCCATAACTGATGAAGGTAATCAGGACAACATAACCCGCATTGTCACCCAATTGGCCGTATATTTCCCAGTAGTAGTTAACTGGAGTCAAATTTTTACGATTAAGCAGAAAGAAAGTGAGTCTGCAGCGGATTATTTCACCAGAGCGCTGCAGACTATTACCCAGTACACAGGTATAGAAGATATAAAAGACAATACACACCACAGGGAAATGACCATAATGGTGCTAATGGATGGTCTTAAAGACACTCTAAAAACCAGGGTTCAGACCTCACTTCCTGGATAGAGGGGAGTTACGGTAGACACACTCAGGGAATCTACAATTGAACATGATAAAAACATCCTTAGGAAGAGAGAAAAGCAGAGCGAGAAATGAATGGCTTTTAGTATTCAAGCTCTGGAAGGAATACAAATATCACCGCAGCACTCTTATCACACACAGCCACAATACACTCATCCCACACAACCTCCAAACCCATATCCCCATACACAACCACAATCCTTCCACACTCCCCAACCCATATATTTTAACAAGGAGGGACACATAAGTAGCTTTTGTAAAGCTAGAAAGTGGGAACCGCCAAACCAGGGAACACCAAGATACCCACAGAAGGGGCACCCACAACAATCAGGACAGTTCCAGCAATCACCTGCTCACATTGTGGCAGTAAATGCTTTACTGGAGGAAGATAGGCAGTGCTAGGGGTCAGGTCACACCTGTAGTCTACAGCCAGTCAGGTTAACTGGGAGTACTAGGGAAGAACCTGTAATGATGGTTGATGTAGCTGGTACTAAACATACTTTCCTTGTAGACACAGTGATAAAATCTCCATCCAATTTACTGGTGACCAGCAAGAAAGTACCAGCAATGGGTGTAACGGGTAAAGTGCAACATTATCCTTTAACCAAATCTGCAGAGGTTACTATTGGTCCATTGCATACCAGGCATTCCTTTCTCCTGGCAGCAGCGGCTCCTACTAACCTACTGGGAAGGGATTTGTTATGTAAAATGGGATGTGTCATTTGTTGTACCCCTGATGGTATATTTTTAGATATCCCAGAGAGAGTTGCGCACGAGGTG
The DNA here is from genome assembly GCA_031769625.1 of Taudactylus pleione. Classification (NCBI taxonomy): domain Eukaryota; kingdom Metazoa; phylum Chordata; class Amphibia; order Anura; family Myobatrachidae; genus Taudactylus; species Taudactylus pleione. The sequence goes on along the minus strand of JAUIMM010000224.1, from coordinate 9,793,542 downwards.
AGGGATATATTGGACACTCCCCAAAGGTTAATGTTTCACTCTACCGTTTCAGATAAAATTCCATCACAGGTAAAGGAAATGTTAGTCTCAAATACCGGGTTCCCTTTGGACCAAAGATGGACAGGACACTGAATTAATGGCAAATGTAGCTCCTGTAATGATCAACTTAAAGGTGGGAAGACAGGCTCCAAAAATTCCTCAGTACCCTTTAAAACCAGAGGTGGAGTTAGGGGTGTATCCCATAATTGAGAGATTGCTCCAGCAAGGGATTTTAATCCGTACAGCTAGTGTAGCCAATAGTCCCATCTTTCCGGTGAAGAAGAGTGGTGGGAGGGGTTATAGGTTAGTACAGGACCTTAGAGGGGTTAATAAGGTAGTAGATAGCCAATTCCCTGTAGTGCCAAATCCAGCTGTCACTCTCATGCAGATCCCACCAAATGCAACCCATTTAACTGTCATTGACCTCTGTTCTGCCTTCTTCTCTGTCCCTCTTCATCCTGACTGTCAGTATTTATTTGCTTTCACATACAAGGGAGTACAATACACATGGACACGGTTGCCCCAGGGCTTCATAGATAGCCCCAGTATCGTCTCCCAGGCCTTACATGACTGTTTACAATCTTTTCAACCTGCCAATGGATCTGTTCTAATCCAATAAGTAGACGATTTATTGTGATTGTCTGATTAATTTGTCATGTTTAAATGATACTAAACTACTGTTGCTCCATCTCTCACAGACAGGACACAAGGTTGCTAAGGACAAATTACAGCCATGCCAGACCATGGTTAAATACTTGGGACACTGCCTAACCCAGGGACTAGGACATCTGACTACTGACAGAGTACAGACCATACAGACCATGACACTGCCACAGAATCAACAGCAAATCCATACCTTCTTGGGCATGTGTGGATACTGCAGATCATGGATCCCAGGTTTTTCTATTATGGCCTTACCTTTGCAGGAACTAGTGTCATCCTCAAAACCCGACCGTGTCACACACACTGAGGAAACAGAGCAGGCTTTCCTTAACCTTAAGGACAGTCTGACAAGAGCACCTGCATTGGGAATACCAGATTACGAAAAAACTATTGATTTATACTGTACGGAAGCTATGGTTGTGCAGCAGGTGTTCTCACACAAAAACATGGTGATGCCAGTAGACCCGTAGCATACTACAGTGCACAATTGGACACTGTGGTAAGATCACTCCCAATGTGTTTAAGAAGTGTAGCAGTGACTGCTGTATTGGTCTGTAAGAGTGAGGATGTAGTATTAGGCCATGATATGATTGTTTATACACCCCATGCTGTACCTGCTTTGCTGAATTCTGCCCAAACCAGACATGTTTCCTCAGCTAGGTTCACGAAATGGGAACTAGCTCTAATAGCACCTGCAAATATCACCATTAAACGGTGCAGTACGTTAAACCCAGCAACATATTTACCATATGTGCCTCAGGATGCACAAAGGGTGGAGAGAGGTGAGTCGCTGGTGGAAGGTGAGTTCTGGAGGTATATTGATGCACATGATTGTGTGAAATATTTGAATCAGACCTTTACTGCAAGACCTGACATACGTGATACACCTTTAGAAAATGTAGATGTGACATTTTACATGGATGGGAGTTGTCATAGACAAACTGACACTGGAGAGTTATGTACAGGTTTTGCTGTTGTAAATGACGAGGACGTTATAGAAGCCGAACCCCTTGGTCCACCTCATTCGGCCCAAGTGGCTGAACTGGTGGCATTAAGGAGAGCGTGTGAACTGTCAGAAGGTAAGTCAGCTAATATCTACACTGACTCCAGGTACGCCTTCGGGGTAGTACATGATTTTGTGGCTCTATGGCGTCTTAGAAATGTTATGACGGCAGCAGATACACCAGTCACACACTCACACCACATAAAAGGACTGTTGCCAGCAATTCAGCTACCAAAAGAAGTAGCCGTCATTAAATGTAAAGCTCATACATGTGAAGAATACCCCGTGTCACTGGGCAATAGCAGGGCAGATGAAGCTGCCAAGTGGGCAGCAGGGTTAAGAATTAACATGCCAGTCAATAAAATGATGGTTTTTCATGCAAATGATATGCAAAAATTAATTGAGATGCAAAATTTGTGTTCCATTCAGGAAAAGGCAGTCTGGAGATCAAAGTGATGTGGACAAGAGTCCTCCGGACTCTGGAGAGATGGACAAGGTAAGCCGGTGGCACCCAAGGCATACTACCCAAGCTTGGCTGATGCAGCACACGGTGTGACTCACCTGGGAAAGCAAGGTATGTGCAAGTTGGTCAGGGCATACTGGTGTGCACAAGGTTTCTCTTCCCAAGCCGAAAAGAGGGCAATGTCCTGCTTGACATGCTTGAGGAAGAACGTTGGAAAAACAATAACACCCGAGCCATCCCACATCCCTCCGACAGAGGGACCCTTTTAGGTAATACAAATTGATTTAATCCAATTACCACCCTGCAGGAATCTCAAGTATGTATTGGTTTGCACAGATGTGTTTTCTAGTTGGGTTGAGTAATCCACCTGCTACTAATACTGCTGAATTTACTGCTAAAAAGATTGTTCAGAAATTTGTATGCAGGTATGGTATCCCTAGAATCATAGAAAGTGATAGGGGTACTCATTTCACCGGAGATGTCTTCCAGAACATGTGTAAGTTGATGGGTATTAATAGTAGACTTCACACCCCTTACCGACCGCAAGCCAGCGCCTAGGCGAAGAGGATGAACGGTACTATTAAAAATAAAGATCATGGCAGAAACTGGACTAGGATGGCCAGAAGCTTTATCGCTAGTCCTTCATAGCATCAGGACAACTCCTAGACCCCCTCTTAATCTGTTCCCCTTTGAGATACTGTTTGGGAGACAACCTCATTTGATTATAAGTCCACATGAAGATTTGAAGAGTAACAATGAGGTTACTGTAAGGTATCTTATGGCAATGAGTAAACAGTTGAAACAGCAGCAGCAGAAATTTAAATTGTTGTTACCTGATATGCCAGAAACAAACTGTCATGATGTTGAACCTGGAGAATTTTTTATGATCAGAAATTTCTTACGTTCAGGTTGTCTGACAGATCGGTGGGAAGGTTCGTATCAAGTATTGCTGACAAGTACGACATCCTTGAAAGTGGCAGAGAAAGATACCTGGGTCCATTCCACTCTAGAAAGGTCAACTATCCGGTGGAGATACAAGGCGGAGTCGAGGCAGATAACATGGACCTGTCGATTGTGAGCTTGTTCCGGGAGAGTTAAAGACTGCAGTGAGATACCTGAGCTAGGGAAATTTATAGCCCATTATTCCAGCAATGGAATGGCGGGCTGTGGTTATGTTCCTATTTTCTTCCAGAGTTCTCATCATCCTTGTTTGGTTCGGGATGTCCTGTTTCTGTAATGGCAGGCAGATGATGGAGGGAGAGGTCGATGATGATATCGATGGAGTGGAGTCGGAAGAAGGAGCAATACAGTCACAAGGGCGGTACCTGACCAAACTCAGTACAGTAATTGCTAAGAGATCTGTTAGCCTGGAAACTCAGAAACAGTGTGAAGGTTTATCGTCTGAGGAATATTGTATTTGTGAGTTTTGTTGGTCCCTAGTTGATGAGAGATGTACCCAACGGTGCCAACCTAAGTATAACCAGTATTGGGGTGGGTATCTTTTAGAGGATTATCATACCATGGTGGGCAAAGTTTTAAACCAGACTGACTGTTGGGTGTGCTCTCATGTGCCTCAGGGACAACATAATGTAGGGTTAGTGCCATTTCCATTAAATGTCTCTGAGGTCTTAGAATTGCAACAAGGGAAAACGCTGGATGGAAATTTTCTTATGTCCAAACCACCTGATTTTAAACTCCACCAGTAACAAGTAGATAGATCACTTCAGTACCAAGTAGATAGATCACTTTGTGTTTGAACATCACCAACTTCAACAAACCAGGCAGTTGGGAGGTGACTGGGAATAACCAGACGATGACCTTCTCACTAAGAGCTGATAATGAACCTATCAATTTTGAACTTTTATGCACAATTAGATTAAGTGGGAGACACTTCAAATTTACACTTTAAATTTTAGATACATCCAAGACCTTGCTAAGTTAATAGATAATATCACCAAGATGTATGATGACACGTTTAGGTACACAGGTATGGAGTTACAGGCCTACAAGAAAGAACTTGTGCAACATAGACTAGTATTAAATTATTTAACAGCTGTCACTGGAGGGTACTGTGTGACCTTAGCCACCCAATTTGGTGTAAAGTGTTGCACGTAAATCACAAATAATACTAGTGACCCCAAGGAGGTGATAGACCGGAAAATGGATGAAATTCTGCAGCTAAAATGGGAATTTTGGAAGAACCATAATGCTTCAGTGGCTGAAGTAGAGGAAAAGGTAGAAGAATGGTTCTCTTGGTTGAACCCTGTAAAATGGTTCTCAGATCTAGGAGAGTGGGTCCAGGAAATGGTGGCTAGTGTAGGTAAACTCCTGATCCTCATATTGGTTGTCATCTTAGTAATTGGCTTATGTGTCAGATGTGTTCCTGCTGTGTTTAAGTGTGGAAAATGTAATTCTAAGGTAAACCGAGAGAATGAAATTATGATGGTGGTTAGTAGTAATAATATGCATACTAAGGTAAATGAAGAACTGCATTACAATCCTGAAATAGAATGTACCATCAGATGATGTATAGATTTAGCCATGCATTAAATGTATTATTAAATGTTATTTTAAACATCCTAAATAATGTAAGTCCCTATCCCCTTCAAGACTTCCTTTAAAGGTTAGGTGCATCCCCACATCTTCCCAATGATCTTCCAAGATCCGCGGTGTGCGTATAAGGGTAGTTTTATGTCCTTCCCAGAGACACATTATTGATGGTTTAATGACCGCATTGTTCCATCCCATAATATAACATTAAATAATATTTCATAGTGTAAGACTGAATAAACTTTAAGACCAGAGTGTGATAGCGTGTTGTTTGCTATCAAAGGGTGGTCTGTCAAAGCTGGATGATTGTCTGAGATCAGATCTTTGAAAATATCTGCACGACGCCATTTTGCGTTGTACGCATGACTCCATCTTGCGGCGCCTACACGATACCTCCGTGTACGGTGCTATATTACGATTATTAGCATTGTGCATCTGCCACTGCCCTACATCACAAGTCCTCACAATACCATACGTACATTTATTAATACACATAATATGAACAACCCCACAAAGCACGTACCATGGTGTACTCCACAAACACGTAGACTCACAACGCATACTAGCGTCTTTACTTAATATCCCTACACTGACACATTGCATACTAACACTGAAAGGTTCCCTAGCATTAATGTTAATATTAGAGGTTTTATTTGTTATCAATTATGTTGTGAAATGAATGTATTTGATATCTAAGGGTTAGTACATAATAAGCAGACCATGTTTGGTGCCATTCTAAACCACTGTTTATTTGCAGATCTCCGGTTCCGTCAGCAAGGAGAACGCAACATGCGTCCGCAAGTTATGAATTATGGAGAACTGTTCCTTATTCGGCGGGAAAACACACACAAAGAGCCGTTGGAGGGCTGAACCACTACTGTACAAATTGACCTATGAACTGTATTGTAACAGAAGAACCAAGAGGAAGAACCAATGGGATTATGCCAACTCGTTTCTATTGTATTGCGTACTCTTTGTAAGGGTCTATATTCAGTAGTTAGTCATTATATTCTTTCTTTTGACAGAGGCTTCACCTTTGATGCCAGGAATCTGGATCCAGAGCGCCTGCGTATGTATCGACTGTACCTTGTGAATGTATAATCTTTTGCGCTAAATGTATTTAGATCACAGCGTGTAACTGAATGCTTTAATGTGAATAATAACTTTTTGTGCTTTGGAACCACACTCAAAGTCTGGAAAGCAATTATTTCTTGTGTGACATACAACGCTAAATAGCGATATTAGGGTATAAAGTTTATTAGATATTTATACTGGTAGCGTAATCCATTATCACCAGAATGTATATATGGCCCCGGGCAGATTTCATTAATGGCCCAACCAAATCCATAGCTATTCTTTCAAACGGAACCTCAATAATGGGTAACGGAACCAGGGGACTTTTGAAATGTGGCCTTGGAGCATGATACTGACATTCAGGGCAGGATAAACAATAGTCAGATACCTTTTTATGGACCCCGGGCCAAAAAAACCTCTGCACAATTCGCTCAGTGGTTTTCTCTACCCCTAGGTGGTCTGCCATTATATGACCATGGGCTAGATCCAACACTGTTCTTCTGTAGGCTTTGGGAACTATTAATTGTTCCACAATATCTTCCCCCTTCTTAGTCACCTGATACAACAAATCCTGACATACTGCCATGTGAGGATATGACAAAGGACTATCGGGGTCTATGGGTTTACCATCGATCACCTTGACATTCTCCCTGGCTTTTACCAGAGAAGGGTCATTTAACTGCTCCACGGCAAAGACCTCTCTTCGGACCTCTAAATCAGGCAGACGATCAACTGGCTCAACAACACTTCCCACCTCAGTGGGAGGCACATCACTTGGCGAGCCACCATCACGCTCCGCATTCTCTAGTTCGCCAATCATACTAGAAAAAGGGAGCATCTCTGACTTTGAAGAAACTTCCTCTGCTACTACGCCAGTAACCTTCTCAAACGAGTCAGGGTGATTTACCTCTGTGGAAAATTGGCTCTTCCACAACTTCCAGAAGTGAGCAAAGTCTCTCCCCAATATTGCATCATACATTAAGCCCTGTACCAAACCCACATGGTGTTTCTAGGTTCACTACTGCAGTAACATAATACCAGGTATCCCCATGTATGTAGGTCACACAACCACAGTTTTCCCCTTATGCTTCAAGGGGTCCACCAGTTCAGCTTTCATAAGTGTAACCAGGCTACCAGAATCTAACAGAGCCTCTACTTGGTTGCCTTCTACAGTGAGTATACACATGTGTTTATCTGTCTCAACCTGCCGGTCAGCAGTACAGGCTGGTTGTGCAAAGAAAGACATCCTGCGGTTGACATGAGCAGTATCACATTGCATAGGTTCAGAGGTAAGTGAACAATTAGCCGCAATATGGCCGATACCACCACATCGGAAACATTGATAATGAAAATCAAGTACATTATCTGGATGTCCTGATTAATAGAGTCAATGATACAATAGTGACCAGTGTGTATACAAAACCTACAGATAGGAACACCCACCCTTCTCCACGCCCATAGTATGCATCCCTTACCGATGAAAAAAGGTCTACCGTATTCGCAATTCTTACGCATCAGGAGGATTACAAGTGATGATCATGAAGTAGAACGTCAGATTGACATTATGATGAACAAATTTCTCCAGAGGGGCTATGTGGCATCAGAGTTATCAACTGCCAAGAAAAGGGTACTGGAGTTACCTCAAGAGAAGAGTCTTATTCTGAAGGAACACGCTGTTAAAAGGATGTGTCCATTTGTAAACACGTTCTCCCATCACAGTAAACATATTGGACATTCCTCTAAAAAGTTTTGGTCCTTGTTGAAAACGAACAGGAATCTACCGTTTACAGACACCAGTTTACTTAATTGTTATATGAGGGGCCGTAATCTGAGAGATGCTCTTGTACATAATGATATTACTGACTGTGGACGTTACCATCCAAGCCATTTTATGTCGAAACCTAATGGTTGTTATAGGTGCACAGGCTGCACTACTTGTAGCCATTTGGAAATTGGGCCGTATATCACGCATCCCCAAACGGGCAAAAAGATCCCCATTAATCATGTATTGACATGTTCCACGAGGTATATGATCTATGCAAATAAATGCCCCTGTGGTCTTGTCTATGTGGGCAAGACCATATGTATGTTTAAAGAGAGAGCAGCACAGCATCGATCAGCCACACGGTTTGCGATCCAAGGTAAGGATATAGATCTGCCCATTGCTTTCGTGAGGCTAAACATACATTGGCGACCCTCAGGTATAAGTTAGTGAATTACATTCCCCCATTGACCAAGGGTGGTGATCACGCAAATATGTTGCTCCATTTAGGCTGAACACTGTGTCCCCAGGGGGTCTGAATGAGTCGATTAGTTACACAACGTTTTTATGATATGTCGGGTAGTTCTATTGTTAGTGTATAATGCAGCTATGGGATTCGTAGTATTCATGTGCACGCTTAAGGCTTGTTAACTGTGCAGCATTGGAATAATGTGTAGACGCTATTTGGAGATTTTAGCTGTTATTTCATCCTGTCTCTGATTATATGTATTATGTCTCAGACAGCAATATTGACAGATGTGTTAATAAAGCTGTCTGAGTTACCCCTTATAGATCAGGATTCAAACTAGTATACTATGTTTTATTATGCAATGTGACTTTTTTTGTTTCATCCAGCTGCATATGTACAGTATAGTGTTTTTATTTATTCACAATGATATGTCTAGATGTGTATTTGTATTTGTGGCTTTGTGTACTTGTTACCATGGCGCTGGGCCGTCCCTCTGTTTCCGGTGTCGCGGATGACGTCATCATGTCCGCGACCGGAGGTAGAGGGATCGATGACGGTTTACATGTGGGTGATGGTGTATATATAGGTGAATGTTTTCTGTTTTCCACTTGTCCTTGAAAAAAGATGTAGTAAACATCTGAAACATTGGCATTAAGGAACTGCGTGCCGTGTCTATTATTTTGAAGTCCTAGGAGTGCTGCCGTTTTTCCATACCTGTGTTATGGGTCTGTTATAGGCCTTTGGATGTGCACCCGGGCCATACCCTTTGCAGTTGGAGTGCCGGCTATCACTCTGCCCATATATATGTATATATATATATATAAAAATAAAATCAGTAACGTGTGGTGAGATTAACACCCCCCCTTATAAAAAATAAAAACAGTGTAGAACTCCCCTATATAACAGTAACCAGTACCAGGCTGAACAAGCCAAGAGGATAATTCCATAGCAGGAGGTACACTCAGTGTGGGGTCCCCCTGCCATCACATTACCCCCCCCCCTTTAACTATTCAGCCCAGGGCTGGAATTCCTCGGAAAGTAGGGATTCCAAACAAATAAAATGGTCGCTAACCCCCACACCTCTGCCGGGTCCCGCCACTGCTAACGCCCATGCCTCTGCCATGTCCTCGACACTGGTATCTTCTTTAATCAGCAAGTAACACAACAGACACATACCAATTGCTGCAGAGCTAAAGATCCTATTTGGTTGATGTCATGCCCCAGATCACACGATACGTAATTGCAGTGACATAGCGATAATTACACTTCCCAATGTTTAGCCAGGCAATTTCGCATGGGCGAAAGCTCCATAGACAAAACAGACAAAAAAGTTTCTCCACCAAAAGGCAGGAGAAAAGAAGTGCAAAATCCCTATACTTGAGTAAAAATGTGGGGACATGAGGCCTGATTCAGACCCACTCGCTTAGATGCATTCGCTCGTAGCTGGCCGATTGTCGCTAACTGTGCATGCATACGCATCGCAGTGCGAGTGCATGAACCAGTGTGAGAGATTGGGATTCGTTCGCTCGCTGCGCATAGACTGCCCAGCAGAGTGAGTGACAGGAGAAGCCGTTTGTGGGTGGTGACAGGGATAGGCCACTAGAAACAGGGGAGTGGAGGTGCAAACGCAGGCGTGCCTGAGCGTCTCAACGCCGTTTCAGAGGCGTGCATAATTAAGAGGCAGCGTCAATGTACAAGTGACCTGGCTTTTTTTTACACTGGAGTGCGTGCGGCAGGGTATAGTCAACCTAGGTTCAGATCTGCATATGCGCAGTACGGCTCCTGTGTAAGCGCAGATCTGCAAACATCAGCAGATTGAGTGATAATGGATTTAACGTCCAGGTCCATAATTATGTTACAGTGGTAATATCACATAGGAGTTTTTTCAGTCATTTTTCTTAACGATATTCTTGCAAATCATAATGTCCTGTACAGTACCTCTCTGGAGGGCAACCAAACATGGCCAACACTGGGTGACAGCTCTCCTCATGTCTAGTGAAGAGTGGGAAGGTGGTGGGGGAGGATTAGACAGAGAAAACAGAGCTCAGAGGAACTTTCCAAAGATTCCCCTGCTCACTATATAATATATGACTGTGGTTGCCATGGTATACATACAGTCAGGTGCATAAATATTGGGACATTGACAGAATTTTCATATTTTGGCCTCTATTCACCACAATGGCTTTGAAATGAAACAAACAAGATGTGCTTTAACGGCAGACTTTCAGATTTAATTTGAGGGTAATTACATCCAAATCAGGGGAACGGTGTAGGAATTACAACGGTTTCTATATGTGCCTCCCACTTTTAAGTATGCTTCGGGTCATTGTCCATCTGCACTGTGAAGCGCCGTCCAATGAGTTCTGAAGCATTTGACTGAATATGAGCATATAATATTGCCCGAAACACTTCAGAATTCATCATAAGTGACATGCTGCGGCCGTTTAGGGGCGGTGATGGGGCCCATTTTGTTGGCGTGCTGGAACCAGGGTCTTCCAACACAGATTTCCTGCTCGTGGCTAAGCAGTTCCGTTGCATAGTATGTTGAAGCGTACTCAGATGGGGGGCATTAAGGTGCATATGGAATGGAAAGAATGTTCCCAGAGTGACAAAAACTGGTGCTGTGTCATGTTGACACCCCCCTATTTCTCACTGCCCACGGCCACATATTTGAGGTGGGGGGGGGGTGGGGGTGTGTGTGTCATTTTTCATTTGTCCTGGGCTCCAAATACCCTAGTCACACCACTGTTTACAGGCACAGGAATGTTCATATTTTTACACTCAGTGTGTTTTGCACACTCAATGGCTGATTCTGAGATGGGTGGAGATATAAAGCTGTCCAGCATTTGTGGGCTACATACAAAAGTGGACAGTATTTACCCTGCATGAAAAAATTAAATAGATGTACATTATTTGCATCCGTTGCATTGCAAAATGGTTGGTTCAGGTGTAAAGTTTCTTGCTGTTTTTTTTTTGCTTTGCTCCCAGCTCCAAATCCGTGCCTTAATCTCAGGATCTGACAGGAAAATTGTTAAATCCATGTGATTTTGTATGGAAGTGTAACAGTTGATGTTTTGACATTTTTTTTGTACCAATGTAGTATAATGTACTAGAGCAGAGGTTCCCAAACGCGGGGTCCTCATAGCACCCCAACAGCTCAGGTTTAAAGCTGCATACACACAACGATGTTAGTAACCAGCGATTTTAGTGAAAGATTTTCCCTTGAAAAAGTGAACGAAAATAGTTCACTTAAAATAGTTGGTAACTAAAATAATGAACGATTTTTTAATCATGCATACAGTGAATGGAAATTGTTTATCGTTCATTCTGCACAACATGAACGATTTTCTGAACGAAAATCATTTGTTGGACAGCCAGAATGGACGATGAACTACAAACGTGAACGCGTATGAACGATTATCGTTCAGCTTAAAAAGATGAATGATTTTACAAATGATTTAACGATAACGACGTCGTTATAGTTAAATCGTTCAAAAAATCGTTGTGTGTATGCACCTTTAGAGATATCCATGGTTGAGCACAGGTGGTTAAATCATTGACTGAGGTACAAATTAAGTCACCTGTGCTCAAGCATGGATATCTCTAAAACCTGAACTGTTGGGGAGCCTTGAGAACCACGTTCGGGAGCCTCTGTGCTAGAGAGATACAGGTTTGTTTTTTGTGGGGTAAATGATGAAACCGCCCTATTCAAAACCACCTCGTCTTCGCTGGATTTAAAGAACAATAATAATAATAAAAACAAACCAGTATATGACATAATTGCCCCTTTAAATCCAGTGGTCAAAGTAAAATGACTCCAATATATTTTCGAGTTATACTGTAGGAAATCTACTAAGATATACAGAAAAGCACTGTGAGGCCCCAACAACAGCCCATGTATTTGATCAATAGCAAATGATTAATGGGACAGCAGCCTACAGTGCATGTGTCATTCCATTGACTATCTGACAGATCTTCACTACCAGCTCTTATTTCATTGTTTTATGCTGAAGAGGAACATCATTGCTGTAAGTGTGCATGTTATCAGACTTCAATTGGAGTCCTCTTCTCCCTTGTTTGGGGTTTACAATACACTTGCATGTTGAATAACCCAGGATGTATTTTATACCTTCTTTTTACAGGTTGTAGTATCAATCACATTTCCACTACACAGAAAAGTTGGAATAAATAAATGGGGTTGTCCTAAAGTGCATGGGCTTTCAAAGTGGTGTTCCCACTCTCACTATCACGAAAGCCCTGCAGCGCAGCCGATATAAACGGCATCTTGCTGTGTGTTCGGGCAACCCGACAACCACCGCGCACTGGCTGCAGGGACCGCCAACATCTCAACTGGGCGGGCAAATGTAAATACCTGTCCAGTTTTGATGTCAACCCAGACATATCGAGCAGCTGATTGACAAGTGTGTATAGCTTACTATCGGCTGCTATGATGGCGAATCAGTCTGCTGACCGATACATCGTCTAAATGTGTACCCAGCATAAGAGGCTGATTTCTGCTCCCAGACTAAGGAGGCGCAAGCTGAGATAAGCCTACTGTGCTTGCTGTTTATATGCGGGCAGTTTGCAGTTAATTGAATTCAGCCCATGGTGTACACAATTTATTAGGTATATGAATTGACTTGGGCATTTTATCAGGTTGTAGCTGTTGCTCCATATTCATGAGGGGGAAGAGTACAGAGGGGCCCTCACACATCTTTGCTGCAGTCACGCCAAACAACCCCTCTCTGCGTGCCAGCTCCTGTGAGACTCTGCTAGTGGCATGCATCTTTTTTTTTTTATGCCGAAAATGCGTCTAAGGCGCACCATGAGACTGTACTGATTCATTTGATATGTGACACTTGTATATCTGTGCATGACTGTCTCTGAATCAGTATACAAAGTGCTACTATGCAGCAACCGCAGTTTTTTTCCACTCCAGGTTCCGTTTGCAGATTTGGTACGTTCTAGTCGCATTGTATTGCGACAAAGACATATATTCGGCAAAAAAAAAGGACGCCCAACGTTAGCAGAGTAGTACAGGACCTGGTGGCTCACTCACGTCAGGCATCTCACATTGCAAGGCGTATTGAGGCTAGATGTATGAGGACATATCTGTATACACAGCAGAAATAAGATAGTTTTATACAAACATCAATAATTACTTGTAATAGGAAAAAAACTACAAAAAACTTTAATTGAGCAAGGAACCGTGACCATCCATGGCGCAATAACCAACTTTCATGATGTTTAACCACCTACACATCGCCAATTTTATTATTTAGGTCTACAATTTCTGACTTAATCAGAGTTAAATTGTACATTTTATCGCTTAACAAACTAATTTCTTTCTCTCTGCTCAAAATATCAGATGCCAGACGGCCAATTCTTAAAGACAGGTCGTTTATCATAGTTTCTAAGTTAGCAAAGTCCCTTCTCAGGGTGAATACTTTGGGTTTTAACTCATTGGCAAAATGTACAGCTTGCATGACCTTCAGCCTGTCGCTCTCTAGACGTGAGAGCTGATCAGAGTTATCAGTGAAATTGCCTCTCAGTTCTGTTAGTCTCATCTTGAGAAGGTCTATCCTGTCCGAATTTCTCGACACCGAGCTCTTAAGGGAGGTGATACGGTCAATGCTGCCGACTAAAGCATCTCCGATGCTCTGAGCTGTGTTTTTCTCCACCGTCTCCAATTTCTTCTCCAACTCACTGACGTCGTCTGTCAGAGAGACAATGTCAATCTCCATCCCCGATATCCTTCTGACATCTGTCTTTACAGTGGCAATCTTGGCGGAAACGTCTTTGGCGGTAGTTGCGGTCTTCTGTTCCATATGGGCAATGGCCTGTTCTAGCGTGGTCAGGCTACCTTCCAGCGGCCCCCTGTTTGCAGAAAGGTCGTCCATCCATTGCTTAATACTGGCAATATCTTTCTGAAGCTGTTCAAGGTGTTGGGTGTCTTTCAGCTTTGCCGGGTCCTGGGTGTTTTTTTCTAACTGCAAAAAAAAATAATATAAAGATAAATATAAAAAGACCCATTTTAAACAAAACTGTGAACATTTTTTTAAATAACTGAATAAAGGGTTATCTTCAAAATTCCACTTTGATACTTATTCACAAACAGCAAATAAAAGGGTCACCTACATACAGAGTGGGTGTGTGTTGTTTGAGTTACAGCAAAGACCCACAGGAAACGGAACTCGTCCCCCAAACCATTACTGAAATCCAGATTGTTTTATTTATATGGATCCATTTTCTTTCTGCATGTTTATTTATTTATATGGATCTATTACCATCCCCTCCAAGAAGTTTTTTTAAATGGAAGAATAGTGCCCTTTTAAATCCCGCAGGCAGAACTCCCAACAAACGGCGTCTCTTAGCAAATATACCCCTAGATATCGTGTTGCTCATTTTCCCTCTGACTGATGACTTAAGCACCATCCATAGGTTTACATTAGAGCTCTGTTGTGAACTATGAATGTACTGGGAAGAACCCCCTATTTTATGTATGACAGAGTTATGTTCTAAAAGAAAGAACATATTCCACAAAAGGGCATAACCCTAAAAAAACAAAAAAACAAAACTGCTGTGTTTTCATTAAAGTTAAGGTGTGGAGTAAAATGAAGCCATATAAATAAAATGTATAGGTAAAAACAAAAATTTTAACTTTTGCTCTAAAATGCGAATACATAACCATACGTACATACATACAGTGTATTAGGAACCTGGAACAGAGCCCAGGACACCGATAGTTAGATGCCTACAAGTTGTTTATTTTACTAAATTAGATGAGAGAGAAAGCAAACACTTAACAGTGAGCTCTGCAAGCAAACACATTCGCCTCAGAGAAACCATGAACAGTCCCTAAGAAGGATATCCTTATAATAATCCCTTAATATTTACATTACATATGCCAAGAGTCCCTTTAAAACAGTGGCGTATATCTCGGGTGCAGTTGAGATTTGCCGGTGTCCATGTGCACCTCCTTACCTATACTTGCTTTCAGAAATGCCATCTTTCCTGTGAATTATTAGGAAAGATGGCGCAGGCACGGCAGACAGCAAAAACTCCGGTACTGCGCCAAAGTGCTTGCTCTGTGTTTCGTCATGTTCCATTTTTCAGAAAATGTTGCTGGAAAGATGGCTTTGCCTCCGGGTGCATATATGGTAGGAGGTTAGAGGGCCCTGCTCAGACACACTTAGGGATATTAATATTACTAAAGCTTCTAAAAAATTAAAAGTGGTGGTGTTGCCCATAGCAACCAGATTGTAGCCATCATTTCTCTATTGCATCTGAGAAAATGATAGACAGAATCTCATTGGCTGCTATGGGCAACACATCCACTTTTCATTTTAGAAACTTTAGTAAATCTACCCTTTACTGTGACTTACTCATCGGCAATGTATGGAGGGGTAGGGCCTGCTGCATGGGGACCCCTTGTCTCTTAAAAGACCCCTGCTTTAACAGGAATAGATTTTGATTCAAGTAAACCTGTCCAACCATTGAAGAATTACAACCGCGTTTATTATTCATATTAATCCCTTCAATTTACCATTGTGCCTTTACATACAGTAGTACAACATTTTAAGGTTACAAATTTCCATCAGGAACAATATGTCATTATACTGTATTTCATGGGCTATAACACACACATTGCCCACTGTAACAGAGGAGTTCATTCAGACCCGCTCGCAAAATGCGGTCACTCGCTGGCAAAAAGGGGCTGGATATTTAAATTAAGCGCTCGCACTGCGTCGCGTAAAGACGCCCTCTATGTCTTAGCGAGCTATGGCACTGAGCGCTCGCTAGTGTATAAAGACGCCCCCTTGCCACTCGCAACACAAGTCATCTCCGGGAATTGTAGGATTAATCGGTAACAGCGAGAGCCATCGGAGCTGCTCGCAGCCCTCGAGGTTGCCTTTCCCCGCCGCAAGCACTGCGATCAGTGCGGGCTGAAATACATGCAGGTGATGTGTACAATGACGCTAGTTTGCTAATTATGCACGCCCTTTAAACGGTGTTTTGGCGGCCTGACACGCCTGTGTTCGCAGCACCACTCCCCCGTTCACAAGCACCTTCCCGTTACCACCCACAAACGGCACTGTCACTCAAAGTAGCGAGCTGATAGTGGCTTACGAGCAACCAAAATCAGATCGCAAAGACTGGCTTGCGCACTACAAATTATATGCATGCGCAGACGGGCGAAAATCGCTCAGAGCGAGCGAGCGCAACTTAGCGACCGGGTCTGAATCAGGACCAGAGTGTGCACCCAGGTGTGTAACTCTGGCCCCCAATCACTAGTGCTTTCTAAAACAGGTCTCTTAATGGGCGCTGGGTTATGCCTGCTTAAAAATTACACAGGTGCACTTTTGGAGGCAACAAATGACTCAGGCAGCTTTGTGATATGCATGCAAAGCAGATATATAGTACTAAAGTTTCTTGATGTTAAAGTTTAAGGGACAAAACAGTTATAGAAATCTATTTGCACCTATTGGGAGTTTAGCGTAAAATAAACATTGGGAGCTATAGATTATAATGCAACATACCAATATTCTGTAACAAGGTCAAATAAGTAGCCATTTGTAAAATATAAGTAGATAATTATGCAAGAACTGAGGACCTGCTATGCCTTCACATATTATTATTTTTGTTCAATGCAAATATGAATGATTGCCTCATAATTAAAGTTTTAGATATATAAAGATATACAATAGTAAGGACAAGCAAGGACAGCAACTGTCTTTTTGATAAGTAGAAAAGTACTAAGATAGAACACCAATGAAACAGGAGCCCTAAGTGATAGGGTAATACCAACGTCCACCGACAATCTGCTCAGCTCCATCAGTGGTGACCGGCTGTATTTCCCCTGAGAAGAATGGGATGTTTTCATTAGTAATTCTGCCCGTCTGTCATTTTGCCCTTGAGCTATTTTTATGAACCATGTTTTTGAGAATTTGGAACGGTGCCAGGCAACCAGTGCATGGAAAGCGGGATTACCTCACATAAGAACTACTATTGCCAAATAACTGGGAAACATTCTATCACTGCAGTCTGATAACGCATCTGGCACTGTTACGCTCCATTCTCCAGCTCACAAATATATATTCTTTTCAGACTAATGCCATATATTCACTTTGTTACAATGAAAACATGACTTTTTTTTTTTTGTTAAAGGTGGCATTTGCTTTATTTTTATTATTTATGGTTGTGAATTCCTTTCTTCCTTCAATATATCTTATGGAGTGGAGAAGGTCTTAAAGAGGACAAAATATATGGAGACCATAGCGTGATATTTATTACATTTGATAATTAAAAAAAAACAAAAAACATACGTACAATAAAGCATTTAAACAAGAAGTTGTCCCAGGAAAGGTCATCAGCAACCATAAAATATTTGGCCAGATGTGTTTTGTCCTGACACCTCTGCAGTGGGAACAGTGGCGTCCCTACCTCTCTTTGCACCTGGCACGGGAAGCTTGTACTGGAAAATAAGGGCCTCGAAGGTGGGGGCGTGGCCTCACAGCCCGGACTCCCAAGTTTTTTGTCACACCGGGAGTGCAGGTTGCCCCCGGGGACCAGTCTGTGCGAAGTACCGGCTCCCTCACTGTGCTAGGAGCAGAGTGCTGCACGTAATGCAGCACCCCGCTCCTGTCACTAAGGGTGAGCCAGCATTTTAGTGTCACCCCTCGGCTGGTCACACCCAGGTGACGCCCGTGAGTGGGAAACCATATTAGCGCCATTTAGAAACCCTTTATAGTTCTATCCACTTTGATGTTGCTAACATACTTTGATGTTGAGAAAATATAGGGGAAAACCAATTAGCGGCTCGGCACAAGTGTCCGGCAACGTCGCTAGTTTCAACTTGCAAGATTTTTTTTTATTTTTTAACCAAACTACATCCAGAAGTACTATAGGATACTTAATACAAAGAAACAACTAAAAAAATTGCCAAAGCCACACCAAAGGTGAATCAACGTTTAATTCATTTGAAATGTAAATTTTTTTCAACTGAGGACCTCGGATCTCATATTTTATTTTTTTCATGACAATTATTCTTTAAAACAGTGGTGTTAAACCTTTTTAAGAAGCTGGGACCCCGTACTCAGTGTATCAACACACTGCAAGTATGAGAATCAGAGCATCCCACAAACAGATTATGGGATCCCACTTGACATCCTCCCCTTGCCAGTGACGTGCGGTGTTGTCAATGGCTGGGGAGGCACACATGTATAAAAACAGTTTTTATATCAAAACTCTGGAGCATGACAGGGAATATGAGAGGGGAGGGAGTATGGCAGGGAATATGAGAGGGGAGAGAATATGACAGGATATATGAGAGGGGAGGGAGTATGGCAGGGAATATGAGAGGGGAGGGAGTATGGCAGGGAATATGACAGGGAATATAATAGGGGAGAGAGTATGGCAGGGAATATGAGAGGGGAGAGGGAGTATGACAGGAAATATGAGAGGGGAGAGAGTATGACAGGGAATATGAGAGGGGAGGGAGTATGACAGGGTATATGATAGGAGAGGGAGTATGATAGGGAATATGATAGAGGAGGGAGTATGATAGGGTATATGATAGGGGAAGGAGTGTGACAGGGTATATGACAGGGGAGGGAGTATGATAGGGAATATGATAGGAGAGGGAGTATGACAGGGTATATGATAGGGGAGGGAGTATGACAGGGAGTATGATAGGGGAGGGAGTATGATAGGGAATATGATAGGAGAGGGAGTATGATAGGGAATATGAGAGTGGAGAGAGTATCACAGGAAATATGATAGGGGAGGGAGTATGATAGGGAATATGATAGGGGAGGGAGTATGATAGGGTATATGATAGGGGAGAGAATATGACAGGAAATATGAGAGGGGAGAGAGTATGACAGGGTATATGATAGGGGAGGGAGTATGACAGGGAGTATGATAGGGGAGGGAGTATGACAGGGTATATGATAGGGGAGGGAGTATGATAGGGAATATGATAGGAGAGGGAGTATGATAGGGAATATGAGAGGGGAGGGAGTATGACAGGGTATATGATAGGGGAGGGAGTATGACAGGGAGTATGATAGGGGAGGGAGTATGACAGGGTATATGATAGGGGAGGATGACAGGGAGTATGATAGGGGAGGGAGTATGACAGGGTATATGATAGGGGAGGGAGTATGACAGGGAGTATGATAGGGGAGGGAGTATGATAGGGAATATGATAGGAGAGGGAGTATGATAGGGAATATGATAGGAGAGGGAGTATGACAGGGAATATGATAGGGGAGGGAGTATGACAGGGTATATGATAGGGGAGGGAGTATGACAGGGAGTATGATAGGGGAGGGAGTATGATAGGGAATATGATAGGAGAGGGAGTATGATAGGGAATATGAGAGTGGAGAGAGTATCACAGGAAATATGATAGGGGAGGGAGTATGATAGGGAATATGATAGGGGAGGGAGTATGATAGGGAATATGATAGGGGAGGGAGTATGATAGGGAATAATATAGGGGAGGGAGTATGACAGGGTATATGATAGGGGAGGGAGTATGACAGGAAATATGAGAGGGGAGGGAGTATTACAGGGGAGGCCCTGCGTACCCTGACTGCATGTCCCTGTCCCTGGTACCTGTACTTAAAAACAGACAGTTAATTGGACAGAGGAACAATTTAATTTCATCCAAAGACTGCAATGGAACAGTGGAAGCAAAACAATAGTGTGTGTAATAGAAGCGGATAATGAATAAATGCAATAGCTAAGAGTCGGCTAGCAATATTTCCAGCACAATGCTCATGAAACATATTCTGGGTAATAATTAACTGTTGCTCAGAGACATGGCAAAAGTTGCACCCATGTGGCATACTGTCAATGGGCAAGGTCATTGGTAAAAACCCAGAGGGATAAAATGGTAGCGCTTCTGATAAAATGGGCATGCTATCTAAAAATATAAAGGGATTCCTTGTCATTTCCAAGAGTAATAAACTGGTGGATTAAGCGATAATTTGGATAAAAGTAAGGTGGCTTATTCAGGAACTAACAGTTAATCCTTGATTACCACAAAAAACTGTTCTTAATATGATAAAAATGTTACACATTTTAACACTGGTCCCATCAGATTAGTTTGAGCCATCATCTGAGTCCTTCTTTTCTGACAAAGAACGGTCTTTATGTGTAGATAAAATTTGCACTTTGTCCTTCAAAACGGAGATTTCATTTTGCATTTGTAGAATACTATTATCGTACTGCATTCCTTCCAGAGCTTGCTGGATTTCCATAGTCTCGGTAATGATTTTCAGGAGGTTGTCCTCGGTATTAAACACCTGCACGGTCAACTCATTTATCCTTTTATCTAGGTCAAGCATCTCATTTGAGACCTTAAGAAGAGTGCGAACGGCATTGTCGATGGTTGGCAAATTGGTCATGCACTCTGCCAATTTTGGTTGAAACTTAATCATGTTCTGTTGCACCTCTTGGTTCATGAGGATTAAATTGTCCTCTTGCTTTTCCAGTTCCTCGATAGCCTTGGCATCATAGTCCAGGACCTCAGTGATACGCTGAAGATCATCGTCCTCCTGTCTTTTTACGGTTCTGAAATTTCTCGGTGTACTCTCTTCAAACTCTTTAAGTTTCTCGGAGATGAGTTTCAGTGTTTGGTCAGCAGCATTAATCTTTAAATTCATTTGGTGGTGAAATGATTTGGCCTCAGACTTGACAGAGTTGGTCTCCAGGTTCATATTATCGAGGCTTTGCTTCCAAGAATCAGTGACGTTTTGTAACTTCAGGTTGACATGCTGCATCTTCTCAGACAGTGCCTGCTCATGGACGTGGATGCGATCCATGTCACCATAGAGCGCAGACACTTGTTCCTGTAAGTTTGTCATTAGGGAATGTGATGCAGCGGCTTCTGCTGAGATATCATCTGTAGACACGAGCTGCAAAAAAATGCCCATGTGCTTAGTGTGACTCAATGTCAGTACAACAGAAATACATAGACTCAAAAGGGGAATTATATTGAGATATATGAACAGTTTCAAATAAAAGGAAAGACTGGCAAACAATCATGTTGCACTATTTTGACATGAACCTCATATTACACTGTGCTCTTGGGGCCATCTGGACCTTCAACTGTATAATGCTCAGTCTGTGGCTTCAAGTTTACCTCATTTTGATCCTCACATCATGACACTGCCATTGTCACATGCAGCCTGCAAACACCTACCCATCACATGAGTGGAGAGGGCACGCCTCCCAGGAGATCACCATACGAATCTCCAGAAAACCCTGTGCTGATATCATCACTGGTGATGGGATGGGCCACAGGTTTTGATCCTACCCACTTAAAAAAAGATGGTGACAACTGGACATACAGAAGATGAAGACTCTGTGTAAAATGCAGGAATCGCAAGGGATTTGAACACCAAACCTCCTATTCCATATTCAAAGACTTGAAAGCTATCAGTCATTGTGTGATTTATGTGTACCCTGTTATTCAGATACATCCCCCCTGTATTTAAAACACTCATTTCTTAGCAGGCTACACCAGGGATTCGAACTCTCAACCTCATACACTGTAGTCAGACACCTAACACATGAAGCTATCTGCATAAAAAGCCTGGTAATTCTAACTTTACAAATCTAGGTATGATTGCCAGTTCAGTAGATCTTTGCAGTGTACAGCCACAAATCCAATAAAAAAAGCATGCTTTAATGTCATATGTGCAGCAAGATAAACTGGTCCATAGAAATTTGTTTCGTGTTACTGAATTCCGATACTTGTGCTTATTAATACACGTGAGCAAAGAAATTAAGTGCCCCATGAACCACTTATTGAGCGCGTATATATATATATATATATATATATATATATATAAAAAAATATTATTACCTGAAATGGCACATCTACAAGCAGCTATGAGATTACATCATTTGTAACCACCTTTATCACCGGCTGAGCATTATAAAAAGATAAAAATTCCAACTGTTATCGTGAAAAGAATAGCGCTGTATTATACCGATTACATTTATGTGCTTGGCTTTCCCTTTATAAACTATTTGTTATACGCTCCCTTCCTTTTCTCCATAAGCTTGTGTTTGAAAATTCTCACTATGTTTTATGACCAAATTCTTAAAACAATGAGACGCAAAATAAGCAATTAGTTTTTTTTTTAATAAGCTATAAGTAGAGTCCACCAGTGTCAGGCATGAGACTAAGGCCGGGTACACATTAGTACGATATCGTCATGGAACGACTAATCGTCTAATGCGTATGCAGAATTGCGTGCTCCCGCTATTTCATACGAGATCATTTGATTGGCCATGCTGCACAGTCAAACGATATCACGTCCATTTTAACGCAGGACAGAACGAGGTATTGTTCCATCATTCAATGAATCATGTAGGGTAGTGTTTCCCAACCTCAGTCCTCAAGGCACACTAACAGTCCTGGTTTAGTGATATCCATGCTTGAGCAAAGATGGTTAAATCAAAATAACTACGGTACTGAATAACACACCTGTGCTCAAGTGTGGCTATCCTTAAAACCTGGACTGTTAGTGTGCCTTGAGGACCGTGGTAGGGAACCTCTGGTGTAGTGTGTACGGCCAATCTGTGATGGTCTGGGCGAAGGGAAATCACCCCGACCATCTACACAATTGGCCGTAAGTGTACCCAGCCTAAAACAGTTAAATACATTTCTACATACATATTACAGCTGATGGCATCTTTGGAATTTTTTCATGTAGTGCTACTGCCACCTATGGCCTGAAGTTATAATTTATACTCCTTTGTTCAAAATAACAAGTGAAGCAAAAAGGTGGTGCCATGGGCTACAAAACAATTGCACTGTAGCTAGGACTTTACAACAGGGATTACGCACAAGGCTACTTGTTTGATGTGCATCTGTCACACTTGGTCTACAAATAAAGATTTTATTTCCAAATACACTATGGAGGTAAAATTACAAAAATCGCAAACACGGCATTGGACCTTTAGTGGCTCTAGGTTTCCACCAGGGAGCATAGGATTGTGAAGCGAGGGCATCACATCAGAGGGGAGAAGGGCAGAGGGGAGAATTTCGGCAGAGTGGAGGAGTTCCTAGGGAAGTATATAGTAAGCGCACGCGTGCACCGTATTCTGCAGAGCAGTGCAGGTACAACATTTAATTTTGCTGGAATTAACGAGACAAAGTAGTGGAGAGAATGCAATTTTAGGGGTACAGCTATATCCAATAGTGATGATGATAATTATTTATTTACTAGTAAATAAACCTCAGTCCAACCCCGCTCTATTGGGCCTCGCCCCCTCTATATGCTGGTCCACCCCCTGCTGCTCGCCCCCCCAGCTCTGGTCTGCACACCCCCACCTTCCCCCTGCTCCCCTACTTACCCCCGGTGGCCTGACATGTCCTGTGGCGCTAAGCAGGGCCGTAACTAGGGTGGTGCGACTAGAGCCATGGCACAGGGGGGCGCTGTTCGGGCCTGTCAATTTTCCTGTTTACTATCATTCTCACTTGTAGCTTCCTCTTCTTTTATGCATCCCCCGGCCGCCCCTCTCTCTTCCCTGCCCCTTCCCCATAAGGCCATGGCCCCTTTTCGGGTGCATCTTATGTCCCTAGTTAAAAAATTGGGGGCAGGGGGGGGGGCACAAATGCTCTCTTTGGCACAGGGCACCAAAAAGTCTACATACGGCTCTGGTGCTAGGTATGTCACATTTTTCTCACAGTGGTAGCCATGGGGCCATGTTCCACAGCTCTCACTGCGCACGCATTCAGGAGATGGGACAGCCCTGTACGAAATTATTATACAGATTATTTATCAACATATAGGGCAACACACATCCTGCAGCATGTTATAGAGAATATTTCAGTCATTCGCAGCCGTCTGTGTCCCAATGGATCCTATATTCACTACCATATGTACACATACACACACTGGGATTATTATTATTATTATTTTTGTTTAGAAGCCAATTATCCTACCAGTATGTTTTTGGAGTGTAAAAAAAAAAAAAAAAAACGGATTACCCAGAGGAAACCCATGCAAGCACACAGAGAACATGCAAACTCCACACAGATAAGCACCTTAGTTTGAATCAAACCAATGACTTCAGTGCTGTGAGGCGGTAATGCTAATCACTGCATTGCAATAATAACAATAATAATAAAAAAGAGCCATAGAACCGAGTCATCCACATTGCAATATCTATGTTTTAAAAAAAACAACATTTACACCCCAGCAAGTGCTGTAAACAAGCTAGCGTTCCCGCAAGGCTGTTTTAGTGGGACGCCGCGCCTGCCCTTATGGTGGTGCCCTGTCAGCGACCCGATAAAACAACCTGCCAGGTGCCTTCCCCACCTGCAGGCCGCAGTGAGGAAAAATTCACTGCCGGTAAATAGATGCCGAGCACATGCACACACCATCTAGTCACCATGAGGGGAGAGCTTGGGGGCAGCCCAGAATGTCCGTAAGTTCTGGTCATGGCCATGCCCCCTTTTCGGACGCGCGCGAGAGTGTCCTTTTTTCGATCCAGCGCCCAGCCCAGCACCGGACCTAGAGTGAACACTACAAGCCAACAATAACATTTGTTTATCACTATATCATTCTCAGTCATCTGATTTTTCTTTTTGAGAAGAGATTAAAAAAAGTAGACAGAGCAGTGCTTGTAGTGCCTCTCTAACACAGGGGAGATCTGATACAGAAGATCTAAAGCTGGGTACACACTAGGTCGACGGGTCGGCCGACTCGACAGACCTATCTTGCACTTGGTAAGTACACACACATTTACCAAATAGTCTACCCGATGTCCCGGGCTTGACGTCACAACTGGGCTGCCATCTTCTGTGCTGCAGGGTCAATCCGATATGTCTGAACGAAGTCATTCACAAACATACCGAGTGTTCACACCCGCCAAAATGCTGTAAATATATCAGCCACTGAAAGGAACGGCCAATATGGTATATCTATCAGTGTGTACCCAGCTTAAGGCGTTCCATACTAGGAACAATGTGGGGATCTCTCCTGTTAAATACATATTTCATACAGACACTAGAACTCAGTAATAAATAAATTTAAACTGAATGCTAACAAGTGCTCTTCCTCTGCCCACGGGACCTTTGTTGTGTGTGTGGTGTCTGCAGCATGACAAATACAACTAAAAGGACAAAGTGCAGATAGTATGAGCAAACGTCCAGCGTTAATGCAACATTTACTCTATGGGGCATATTCAACTGGGGGCGAGAATAGCAAAAATCCTGCACCTGCGAGGTATTTCCTGCACCTGCGAGGTATTTCCTGCAGGTGCGGGATTTTTGCTATTCTATTAGGTACGGATATTTTTCTATTTTGAGCACCGGGAGGTTTTTATTTTCGCACCTCCAGAGCAAGTCTGATTTTTCCTAAAATCATAAATTTTAGGAAAAATCAGTGGGACTTGCTCTGGGACCCCGGCGTGTGAGTGTATGTAAGTGTGTATGAGTGAGTGTGTGACCCCCGATGTGTGTTCCACCCCCCCCCTCGTAATGGGCACTGGGAGAACTACATCTCCCAGCAGCCCTTGCTCCTCCCACCAGCCCCTGAAGCCTTCCAGCAGCTCACGGGACTCCCAGCAGCCCCCTCTCCAGTGAGAAGATGGAGGGGAAGCCACCGGGAGCTGCGGACACCCCCGGGCAGGTAAGTGTAGAATTTTTTTTATTTATTTTTTTACGTGGCGCGGGGTTTTCAGCTCTGAAAACCCAGCGACCACTTTTTTTTAAATTGGATATCGCGGGTATCGGGACTGCGCATACAGTACCCATGGTAATCCAAAATTGGGCGCAAGGTTTTTTCCTCACTAAACCTCGCGCCAAATTGAATATGCCCCTATATATTCATGTTCAATCAGCTCTTTCTGCATAGGAATCAATGCAGCCTATTTGCAGAGCTGGACAAGGTGTGTTTACCAAGGCCAAATACATTCCAGCCACTGATTGACAAACTTCAGCACATGGAAAGTGTTCTGTATATAAAATGCTGTAACATGCAGAGCAAAAGAAAACACTTTGCTTAGACAGATGGTTTCGGCATTACTACGAGATAATCTGGAGAGAGGAAGCAAAAGGATGAGCCAGGTAAGCTCCTTAAATTTCCCCATAAAAAAAAAAAAAAAAAGAGGATGACTTTTGTTTGTACTTCCCATTACTGGTTGCACATATTGGCAAATAGAGTGAAAAATAAATTTTAGGACATGTATGCAAATGACAAAATTAAGAGTTATAGCAGACTTACCTTTGTTAACTCTATGTCTTCGAAGTTGATAGGATCCACAGGGATACCATGGGGTGTGTGTGGTTGGAGAGATCCGGGCACCAAACAGTCAAAGTTTTAGCTCCCAAGATGCACCGGTCCTCCTCCACATATACCCCGCCCCCAGCCACAGGCAGACAATTTTGTAAACAAGCCCAAGGCAGGAGCAGGAGAGAGGAAAAGGAAGAAAGGTACACTCAAGAAACACTCTCCCAGAAGATGAAGGAATCAGTGATCAAAAGAAAAAATACCCAATGAGCCAGGTGCATCAGGGTGGGTGCACTGTGGATCCTATGGACTTCGAAGAAAGAGTTAATAAAAGGTAAGTTTACCATAACTTTTAATTTATTCTTCTGGGTCCTTAGGGTATCCACAGGGATACCATGGGGATGTCCTACAGCAGATTCCCCTAAGGGTGGGGGCGCTTCTGTGCAGAAAGGAGAACCCGACGCCCAAAGGAATCAAAGGCGTAGAACCTGAGAAAGGTGTGGACGAAAGACCACGTGGCCACCTTGCACAATTGTTCAGCAGAAGCGCCACGTTAAACCGCCCAAGAGGGTCCCACAGACCGAGTAGAATGTGCTGTAAGAAGATTAGCTTGCGTGTAGGCCTGAGAGATTGTCATGCGGAGCCAGAGTCTGTTTGTTAGCTGGCCAGCCTCGCTTGTGAAAGCTGTACAACACAAAGAGAGAATCTGATCCCCTAAAGGAATTTGTATGATCCACGTAGATCCGAGGAGCACAAACCACATCCAAGGAAACTTCACCTGCAGAAAGATCTGAGGACTGGAAGGCTGGAACCGCAATCTCTTAATTCAAATGGAACCGGGATACCACTTTAGGGAGGTACTCAGCCCTGGTAAGGAGGACAGCTCTGTCCGGATGAAAGATCAAGAATGGGGAGCGACAGGAGAGCGCTGCCAAATCAGATACCCTGCGGACAGAGGAGATAGAAAGGAGAAAGTCTTCGCTGTCAACCACTTGAGGTCAACTGAGTCCAGAGGTTCAAACGGAGGAGTCTGTAGAGCCTTGAGAACTAAGGACGAATCCCACGGAGCCATCGGAGGGACAAAAAGAAGGTTGAAGGTGGAGAACACCCTGAAGGAATGTTCTAACATCAGGCAGGGGAGCGATCCTTCGCTGAAAGCACATTGACAGAACAAAAACCTGAACTCACAAGGGAGGCCAGGCGGAGGCCGAGGTCTAACCCAGCCTGGAGGCAAGCACCCGGGAGACCCTAAAATCTGTAGGGTCATAGCCTCTGAGGGAGCACCATTGAAAGTAAAAGTGCCAAACTCTGTAATAGATGCGGGCTGAGGAAGGCTTACGTGCCCTAAGCATCATCTGGATCGCAGAAGCCGCTGGCCTCATATGGTCCCCAACGCCAGACTTAACTGCCCCGGACGAACCAGACACCTCAGTACAGCGCCCTCCAGCTGGTCTCAACAACCGGAGCTAAGGATTGCATAAACCCGTAAGCAGCCCTGGGATCCAGTGGAGCGGCTAGCCAAGCCGAAATCCCGACGCCTGTCATTTTACCTACACCGGGAGCCCGACGCCTGGCATCCCGATTGAAGGCAAGACAGGCGTGGACAGCCGCGCGTGCGGGGGGTTAGGTTAGGAGGCTCCCGGGAGGACTTAGGGTTAGGCTAGGGGAAGTGGGGGTCAGGCACACCCGGAAGAAGGTTAGGGTTAGGCACCCCCCGGGACACTTATGTTTAGGTTGCAGGGAAGGGGGGGGTTTAGATTTAAGCACTTGGGGGAGGTTATGGTTAGGTACGGCGGTAAATCATACGGATTCCCTGCCGAAGCAAAAATATAATAGTTGTACCCCCTGGCACCCAGATACCTATAGAGCAGCAAAAAATCAAATCAAAAATTGGTTCTACCCCTAGAACCGTAATATCATAAGGGACTAAATAAAACCTGAAAGATAAATTGCGCTTGTATCTTTTTAAGATATTCTGAGTACTTCCCTTTGTAGTATCCAATTCTTCTCTTGCTCAATATTCATACCATGAAAAAACAAGAAAATTATACCACCATCGTGGTGTAGTATTTTCTTAAAAATTCATAACATTTACTTTTATATTTTAAAAATCAAGTGCACACACCATCCAATGTGTTATACACGTATCCAACAATTAAAACAAGATGGGAAATTACCAGAAATCCATATATATATATAGGGCATGTAGATGTTAATGATGGAGGTATTACGGATTACCTCTAACTGCATCTATATTAGGATCCTCTGGAATCACCCACTACACCAGTAGTTCTGTCACACTAGCAACGCGTTCCGGGAGCTACTTCTCCCTTCCTCAAGGCAGTGTGGAGCAGTTATGTTTCTCTTTGAAGTGGTTTCTCCTTATCCAACCACTTCAAAGAGAAACATAACTGCTCCACCAATGAAATTATACAGTTTATGGCTATTGACAATATTAGAAGTACTTGGAGAGACAGAAATGAGGAAGCAATGTTAGCTAAGAAAGAAATGAAGTGGATTTTCAAATTAAAAACCTTGTCCCCCAATGGGTTAAACTTAGATTTCGAATTAAAATGGTTTTTATTAGTACTTATAATTATTTATTTCATCTTGATTATATATTTTTTATATATTGTATTTATTGAAGAATATATATATATATATATATATATATATATATAAAATGTGATTTTAAGAATTCACTTGTCTATGTGTTTATTTTAAGATGTACATCGAAAGAAAATCCATAATTTATAAAAACTACACAAATATGGCAGCTGTGGACATATTCCCCTATAGGAGATGGTTAGAAGCAATACTCTGCGCTTTAAAGAGGGAAACCGGAAGTGATGTATGCGTGGCATTGGAAGAGGCTTGCGTTCCAAATCCCCGGAAGTACATGGGGGGAAGGACATAGCTGATGTATTCACAATAAGGATGTTGTCTGTCACACTGCCTTGAGGAAGGGAGAAGTAGCTCCCGAAACGCGTTGCTAGTGTGACAGAACTACTGGTGTAGTGGGTGATTCCAGAGGATCCTAATATAGATGCAGTTAGAGGTAATCCGTAATACCTCCATCATTAACATCTACATGCCCTATATATATGGATTTCTGGTAATTTCCCATCTTGTTTTAATTGTTGGATACGTGTATAACACATTGGATGGTGTGTGCACTTGATTTTTAAAATATAAAAGTAAATGTTATGAATTTTTAAGAAAATACTACACCACGATGGTGGTATAATTTTCTTGTTTTTTCATGGTATGAATATTGAGAAAGAGAAGATTTAACAGCATAAAGAAGAATTGGATACTACAAAGGGAAGTACTCAGAATATCTTAAAAAGATACAAGCGCAATTTATCTTTCAGGTTTTATTTAGTCCCGAAGCAGCCCCCCTGTCTAAAGGTGCGACTCGTCATGCAGGCACTAAACATAAATGGTCTGCCTGTGGCTGGGGGCCGGGGTATATGTGAAGAAGTACCGCTGCATCCTGGGAGCTAAAGTTTTGACTGTTTGGTGCCCGGATATCTCCAACCACACACACCCCATGGTATCCCCTATGGACCATGTAGAAGAAATCAATATTACTTATATAATTACATGAAATTACTTCCATAACTACATAAAACATTGACAGGTGTTTAAAAGAATGCAGGCATACCTGCTTAAAGGGCAACTTTGCCCAATAAAGTAAAATTTCGTTTTAGGTGGAGAATTACATAAAAATTGATAGCATAACTACAGTTCAGCATCACTACAGAAACTAAGGTGTCCCCAATAGATATGTATGCTTTTCTTTCTTTTTTTTAATTTTTATCAAACTCCTTTATCTGAGTCCAAAAGTACATTTTTAGTTTTTGTCCGGTGTTGTTCTTTAGTTTTTGTGTCGTTCTGACTCACTAATATGTTATAGAACAAACTGAACTAGCCCAGTTTTCTAAAGTGTTGAGAAATAATAATTTAAAAAAAATATTCTGTGTAAATATAAAAAGGTTTAGGCCGTATAATAATCTGACAATTTTAAAAGAAGCAAATATGCCTGTGTCCTTATTTCATGGTTAAATATGGAGAAGCTCCTTAAATAAAATATTCAAACATGACAGAACATAACTTGTTTCTCAGAAATTATGATACTTATGCACAAGTTAATTGGGATTTAGCGATCTTCTCGACGTTCAGAATGTTAACAAGCAGGAGTGCTTACCATTACAATTAAGGCCGTAAAGCCAAGACGATTACGATAATTTAAATCGCAGTACTGGCATTCTTTTTTTTTTTTTTAAATGTTTTTATTGAAGTCATCAAATACACTCTGGTACACAAGCAAATATGACAGGAAAACAATGACATTAGCAAACAGTTCACTTGTGGTTTTAAGGTAATAATTTTGCCACAATTTTCTCTTTTTACCAATCAATAGAAAATTAAGCAGTAATATATTATAGTGACTTCAACCATAATAGAAGAAATGAAGGGGGAAGAAAGAAGATGGGTAGTTTGGAGTATAAGACGAGAAAGAAGAAAAAAATAGAAATAATAAATAAATAAAAAAAA
Organism: Taudactylus pleione; assembly: GCA_031769625.1. Lineage (NCBI taxonomy): Eukaryota > Metazoa > Chordata > Amphibia > Anura > Myobatrachidae > Taudactylus > Taudactylus pleione. The sequence goes on along the minus strand of JAUIMM010000224.1, from coordinate 9,762,699 downwards.
GAGAAGGAGGAAATAAAGTGGGATGGGGGTTGTGAGCTATGCACTCCCAGGGTCAGTCCCCCACCACTCTACTCTTGTTTATGTGTTTTTTTTTTTTCTAAGTATAAGTTATTGGGGGGTCTTGTAGCAGTATTCTAGTTTCACAGTACTGGCATTCTAAACACCACTCCCCCCCCCTTCGGCTTGACAATATTTTGAATGTCGACAAGTCATACAGAACTCTTGTGAATTATTCTGAATTATGTTATTGATAACTTATTAAAAAAAAACAAAAAACCCATTACCTTTACTTTCAAAAACATGGAAAATTTGTGCTATATGTGGACTCTAAAATATTTCCCAGCTGAAAATAATTTGGTGTCATTACTTAATAATAATAATAATAATGCTGAGGAAACGAACAAAGCAAAGAGGACGCAGAGACTAAAGCCGCATACACACTTAACGATATGCTCCATGAGCGATATCGTTAAGTGTTTCCCCTGCACTGCCGGGCTCAATGTCGTTAACGACATTGAGCATACACATTGAACGATAGCGTTCAGTGACGGCACTCTCCCTCATCCCTGTACTTGCAGAACCAAGTACGGGCGATGAAAGACATTGTTAACTATATCTTGCATACACACTGGACGATATTGAACGCGATGAACGATGTCGTTAAACTTATCGTCTAGTCTGTATGCGGCTTTACAAATCTGTCCACTTGGATAATTATTGGGAGTAACTATGATTGGATGAAGGTTTGTCTAATAATGTCAATGTTCTAATTGGTGACACATTGGTCCAACATTAAACAGGTCAATGCTCCGATTAGCAATACGTTTTTTCCAGATTCGTAAGATTGGAAGCCTTTAAAGCTGGGTACACACCATACGATGTGTGTACCAGCCATTATATACTGGCTCTATATATTGCACCGGCCGTACACAATACACGATCCGGTGTACGACCACGCAATATATATACTTCCATGCTGCATTTAGCATCTTTAGATAGGACGATGCAATGAACAAAGGCTGTGCACGCGTGATAGGATGTACATACTATACAATCCACACGATATATTGTTCCTATCCACAACGGCACGATATATTGTAAGATGGATCGCATAGTTTATACCCAGCTTTAAACATGGATAACCTCAGAAGAATAAATAAATAACAGGTGCCCACAGCCCAGCAAGCCTAACAATATAACAGTATAGCTTTATACTGGAAACTACTCAGACAAATAATGAAATTACCTTCACAATTATTTGCCCAACTTTATTTTCCAGCTCCTCTAGTGCCGATGACCGGGATTGAAGAGACTGGTACTTTTGCTCAAGAACAGCAAAGTTTTGTGAATGCTGAAACACAGTCCTAAAATAGAAGGAAATGATTAATGTGGTATAATGGAGACTTAGCCAAATAAAAATGTACATACTTCATAATATGAAAGAACTGGACCATAGGTAAACTCACAGGGATATATTTACTAAAGAGCAGATTTTTAGAAGTGGAGATGTTGACCATAGCAACCAATCAGATTCTAGCTATTATCTTCTAGAAGCTGCTAGATAAAGAAGTAGAATCTGATTGGTTGATATGGGTAACACCACCACTACTATATAAACCCGCACTTTAGTAAATATATCCCTCGGCTAGTATGGAACATCATCTGCTTTCAGTTACTGAGGAGGTATTTAGCACTGCTAAAGTACAGTTGTGGCATTACTTATGTGGAATCCAGAAAGACAAATATATAGATAACATATCACACAGAGACAGAGCACTGCTAAACAATTGGGAATACGCTTTTTGTGCATCGTTAAAACTAGAACATAGGTTGCTGAATGGACTATAAGCGAGAAATGATGACTATTTAGAGGTGACTCACGATTCTGCAGCTTGTAAGAAACAATCAAAATTAAATTAAATAATATTATAAAAAAAAATGTTTAATTATTCTGGGGCATAACTTTGTCAGTTACTAGAGCTATCTGGTTTTACGCATTTGCTAAGGAAACTATTTATTAGGGTCACCTAACTGCTTGCTACACGTTTCTATTGGGAAACCGCACCCTCTCTTAAGCGGAGTACACAATACGCGATCCACTGCACAATATATCGTTCTGACGCGGATCGAAACTATATATAGCGCGGATCGTGTAGTGTGTAAGCCCGATTGCGCGTGTCCACAGGTCGTGGAGCACAGCAGATGAGGCGAGGCGATGAATGACTCCTCACTGCTAAATGCAGCATGGAACAGCACATTGCGCCTTCGTCCACTGCATCGTGCAGTGTGTACAAACGGCGTAATGTATTATGCCATCGCAGGGTATACACCATGTAGTGTGTACCCAGCATAAAGTCACCATCTTTGAGTGGTCAGGAGTTTTCGATACTGGTTAATTATATGGGCTCCACATGGAATCCACCTATAGTTTATTCAGTTACAGTAATGACATGGAGGTTGAGTTACCTGCTGCTCATCAGTATTCCCGTCTTCCGTCACTTTCACTATCAGGAACACTGAACAGCTGAAGTCAGTGCAGGGAAGAACGTTGTTTCCCCAGCCTACGTGAAAGCAAAACCACTTTGCCCTATCCAGAGTATAAAGATGTTTCCACGTACACCTATCCACAAATCCCACCAAATAGCCCCACTTGGTGCACCGGAGATTTTGCAACTAAGGAAGTGCAAAGTGTTGCGACGCACAGTTTTGTAACGAATGTGTGTCTAAGTCGCATGGCTAATGCGTCACATGTATAATGAATAAGTACCCTGAACAAAGCCACTGGCTGCTTTGTGCGACTTGGACACTAACCTGGGTAAAAAGGCAAAAGACTGAGGACTGATACACGTGAGCTGCACCATCCATCCGCCACACAAAGTTGTTCTTAAGCTGAGACTTTATAACAAATGCATTGGGACAAAAATACTAACCCTAATGGAGCATACACACGGTCAGATTTGTCAGATGAACGATTTGAACGATTGCCTGTATGCATTAAAATGAATGGAATCGTCCAAGTCTGACTGCAAACACATCAGATGTCAGATATCGTTATCTGACAAACGGGAACGCGCATCATTCATCGTCCAGACATGTCAGATAGATTTTCCTTCAGATATGAACGACTGAACGATTTTTAAATCGTTATCATTCAGATCTGAAGGAAAAATCTGACCGTGTGTATGCACCATAAGAGTTCAGGACACTATAAGCGACTTGGATGCAGCTACGTTGCAACACAGATGCAAAATTAAGAAAGAGGTCAGAAAGTCTGGGAATCGCTACCCGTGGGAGAGCATCTAGATTGCGCCATGCATCTCGCAGACTACAGCGCAAAAAGATTGGGTGAATTAGGACACATCTGTATGAATGTTTTTAGTTTTTGTACACAATCATCACCTTCTACCAAAGTCCTTTATCTGGGACATTGTGAAGTTTTAGTATGTTATGGAATTTGTTGCTAAAGGTCAGCATTTTACCTATATATTTATGGGAAGAAATTGAAAAACCTTAAATAGTCAATTACAGCCGTTCTTAATTTTATTGGATTGTCGCCTCATTGGATTACAGTTTAACATAATAAGAAATGCTTAACTGCCAGAAAATATCTGCAACCGCTGACTAATGGTGCATACACACGGTCAGATTTCTCTTCAGATCTGAACGATAACGATTTTAAAAATCGTTCATATCTGAAGTAAAATCTGACATGTTTGTCAGATGAACAATGAGCTTTCCCGCTGGTCAGATAATGATATATGATATGTTTGCAGTCAGATTTGGACAATTCCATTCATTTTACTGCAGTCAAAAATCGTTCGTAGTTCAAATAGTTGGTCAAATCGTTCAGCTGACAAATCTGTCCGTGTGTATGCACCTTCCCATTTTCTCACTAGGGGCTCTTTTCATTATGTTAATTATCGGGGGTTCGAACGGACCCCGATAATTAACATTCCTACTCGATACGAGCGCTGAAGCAATTCATCATTGCTCCGGCGCGGAGACAGCTGAAAGGATCCCTCTTCGCAACATGGGACTCCTTCCCATAGGGGAGGAGCAGGATGAGTGACGGGTGTGGGAGCATTTGCCATCTGAAGATGGCGAATGCTCCCACAGTCAAGCTACGAAAATATTGTATTTTCGGAGCTAGATTCATTCTGTCTCCATACTAGTATGGGGACAGCGGGCCATTCCGCCAGAGGAATGTAAGCAGGAGATATCTGTGATACTAGTGTATGGGGACAGCGGGCCATTCCGCCAGAGGAATGTAAGCAGGAGATATCTGTGATACTAGTGTATGGGGACAGCGGGCCATTCCGCCAGAGGAATGTAAGCAGGAGATATCTGTGATACTAGTGTATGGGGACAGCGGGCCATTCCGCCAGAGGAAGGTAAGCAGGAGATATCTGTGATACTAGTGTATGGGGACAGCGGGCCATTCTGCCAGAGGAAGGTAAGCAAGAGATATCTGTGATACTAGTGTATGGGGACAGCAGGCCATTCTGCCAGAGGAAGGTAAGCAGGAGATATCTGTGATACTAGTGTATGGGGACAGCAGGCCATTCCGCAAGAGGAAGATAAACAGGAGATCTCTGTGATCCTAGTGTGTGGGGACAGCGGGCCATTCTGCCAGAGGAAGGTAAGCAGGAGATATCTGTGATACTAGTGTATGGGGACAGCAGGCCATTCCGCAAGAGGAAGGTAAGTAGGAGATATCTGTGATATATCTGCTTTACCTTCTTGATGAATGGCCTGAATACTTAATGCTAATTTTTACCTGCAATTATAGAAATTTTCACCTGCTTTTGTAGAAATTAAGTGATGAATAGACCCCTAATAGAGAGTAAATATATACTTCATTAACAGGTATAGCACACAAATATACTGCAGCGCAGTCCCTGCACCAATCCATATTACCTGCCACATGTATACACACAAGTAATTTTTTTATGTCTGAATACAATTAACCTACGAGTATGTCTTTTGATTGTGGGAGGAAATCAGAATAGCTGGAAACACGAGAACATACAAACTCCACACAGTTATGGCCTTGGTGGGAATTGAACCCAAGAGCTCAGTGTTGTGAAGCAGTAATGTCAACAATTACACCAACCGTGTTGTATTCAACAACACAATTTACATGCAGTGTACACTAAATTATTTTTTCCCGTTTTCTCTGTATACCTGCGCCAAATTGCCCTTATTCATTTCCTCCATGTGGGGCTAGTAGAAGGTGAGGTATGTTAAGTCGACATTCATAATTTGACACGGCCTGTATGTCAACATGGATGTTATGTCGGCAAAGTTTTTCTACTGTTAAATTCCTAATGGCAGCCTAAACCTCTAATGCTGACATTGTGGAATGCAATTAAATACGGTGCTGAATAGCGCCAGGAATGAGTGACAGGAGCTATTCTAATATCCATGCTGTAAACCCCAACTAGAGAAATCCCGCTCACACCCTCCTGAGGTGCAAACAGATCTCAGACTAAAATTGTGCCACAATGTTAGTTATGGACTTACCACGTGAACTAACAGCATCGTGTCTGGCACTTAAGTTGGAGAATGCAATTTACCGTGACTAAACCCCTGGTAGTAGGCGCAGGTAACTGCATCCTTAAGTGCTGGCCGCGATACAGACAAATGAATAGCTCCGGAAAACTCATTTCCGATGCTACTCAACATCGAATTCAATTGAATTCTCGTTATCTTTTATTACAGGACATCAGAAGTTGTCCACATTACCATACAGTGACACGTAATTTACTTAGGAGAATTGTAAACATCACGATACAGCCGCAGGCAGAGTGAGTGGTAGGGGAGGTAGATACTCAGTGATTAATGGAGCATACACAAGGTCAGATTTGTCAGATGAACGATTTTTGACTGCATTAAAATGAATGGAATCATCCAAGTGTGACTGCAAACACATCAGATGTCAGATATCTTTATCTGACCATCGGGAACCCGCATCGTTCAAATCATTCATCTGACAGATATGTCATACTTTCCTTCAGAAATGAATGTTTGAACGATTTTTTAAATCGTTATCATTCAGATCTGAAGAAAAATCTGACTGTGTGTATGCACCATAAACTGCTGATTATTAAGCTATGCCAGGGGGTGATGGCTGTGTCAATGTTAATTATTTACATAACAGAAACAATGTTATAACATGAGCAAAAGTATCCTCTTTTTTAAATATGGCTGTATGCAGCTAGAATCTGATTGGTTGCTATGGGTAACATCTCCACTTCTAAAAACCTGCACTTTGTAATATACCCCTAAGTGTAATATTATATATTGTGCTAGATAAATGACAGTTAGAAGTTGGTTGCTATGGGAAACTTCTCCGCATTTATCTCTCTCCAAGGTTTGAAGCATCTCCACTAAGGTAGCAAATAGCTTTGAAATTGCCAAAAGGATAAATTAAAAGGGGTAGACTAGATGGGCCAAGTGGTTCTTATCTGCCGTCAAATTCTATGTTTCTATATAATGACGTCCGGTGACCAAAGGAGATCACACTTGGTGATAAGGGGCTGGCTACCTATCTACATGATGTCATGCTAAATTTTATATACTTTATCCTAGTGTAAGTTTTAATACATATAGGATGAGAAATACTAATGTGTGTGCAAACAGTGGAGGAAAAAAGCCTTCATTATGGCAGAAGTACATAAGATCACAAAACACTTACCATATCAATGCCGCACAAATCGCCAAACATAGGGAGCACAGCACCGTCCTGACGTCTGCACACAGGGATCTGCTTCCATGGGCCGGAGAATCAGCCACCACCTTCCCTGGCTGCTCCACCTGTGCCCGCCGTACTGAGGCAGTGCCACTCTGCTGCCCTTCCTGCTGTCCCGAAGAGGTGCCACTCCGCTGCCCTTCCTGCTGTCCCGGGGTGATGCCAAGCCGTTGACCATCCCGCTGGCCGGTAGCGGCACCACTGCGCTGACCGTCCCGCTGTCCAGTGGCAGCTCCACTCCGCTGTGTATCCTTGACATCCCTGGTTGCGGACGATGCGCCCCCTTTCTTCCTCTGCTTTACTTCATTAGACATTATAAAAATATTCTCTAACGACTAACTATTCGCATAAATTTACTTCTACTTCAATATAAACTCTATGCATGCAAACATATGTGGACCCATAACAGAGTTATACTATGCATGATATAAAAACTCAAAAAGTTGTAATTCTGCAAAAGGAAACAGCAAGATTACAGCACAATGATGGAACAGATAATAATAGTATAAAAAAGTCTGATGCTACAATGGCGGAAATGTGAACATCGGCCCGCTGATGGATGATCCCCAGCTCAATCCCAGCCTCAGTACAAGCTCCCCCCTGTATATGTGGCAGCCAAATTTACTTCCACCACTTCACTAAGCATCTGGGGAGTGGGGACTGGGTTAAGACCAGCCTGCTACGGGTCTACGTAAGGGTCAAACCTCCTACTTTGCGACTTATACACTTTTTTTGATACATTTCTACTGTTCAGATCTAAAATATGACTAGTTTTAAAACGTGGACTGTACACACGCAGAATAACCTGGACCCTTTTTTTCCTACCTTTTTTGCTCGCGTACATCGTATTAGCCCTTATCAAATATGGCGGCCCAGGGTGTGCAACGGAGTGGGATAGGAACTGTCAGGGAGACCGTGGCGGGGGGAAGGTTTTAACGGATGCACACGTCATTTCTTCCCATGTGTTGGTCTTGTATTTAGCACACAGACATGGATGTGCTAGCTAAGGAGTTTGGGGATCTCACTCAGGAACAGCTCATAGCTCCTATTGATACTGTGGAGGTGAGAGTACAGGAATTATTTCTTATTTATATGTATACAAATGTACAATTTATAATGACATTTACTGTGTGTTCAATTGTCATCTTGGCTATTTGTTGGTAAACTGCACCTTGCATTACTTTTATTGTAAACTCCACATTACATTATTATTGTAACTATTATTATTGCAACTATTATTAGTACTACTACTACTACTGTACATTGCATTATTAATACTTTTTGTGGCCATTATTATTGCAACTTATTATGATTACTACTGTACTCTGCATTATTTTTATTGTAAACTGTACACTGCATTATTATTTATTAGTATTGTCATAGTAAACTTTACATTACATTATTTAATTTTAAGCACGGTTATGCTAAATCCATGCCTCATAAAAAAGTTGAATAAAAAAACTTGTGTATTTTTAAAATTTGTTTTGGTAAATGTGCAGTTCCTGCATATACATAACCGTACAAATGTACATAAAAAAAACTAACAAGGTTTTTTTTGCCATCATGACACATGCATGTGTTTTTTACAATCTACATATATGAATGTTACAAAAAAAATAAATATATAGCCTCCCTCTCTCTGTCCCTTTCTTGCTGCCTTCCTCTCTCTTCCTGTCCCCCCAAATGTGACATTTGATATAATTATCTGGCGTTTATATACCCTTAGTTGCTGACATCACATATCTACATAACCCCACCACCACCAGTTGAAGAGCAATCTGGGGGCTCGGTTGGGTCAGGGTGGTCAGAGGAATATAGGGTACTCTAGTTGTAGTGTGGGGGCTGCATTGGTTGCATCAGTCTGTCTAGTACACACTGATTAGATTATAGCCACTGCTCTCTGACCAGGACTGGTATTGATTGTGTTGCCTCATTCTGCTGGAATACCTGCTGTCGGGTCCAACATTCCGGTTGCTCCAGCGCAAACAATCTGGCACCCGCGCAGCCATCTCTTCTTACTGCGCCATGACAGAGTTCCTTGATGTCTCTAGTATGGGGTACTTAGTGGCAGTGGAGACTAATAGGGCCCATACACCTACACGATCAACTTCCGATCCGTTTTACATCCGATTACCCTGCAGTTCCGTCGGCACGTTTTTTCTTTTTCTTTGCACAGGATCAGTCGTATGATCGATTCTGTGCCTCATGCGCTCATTAGGGAATAGGGACAAACAGTCATTGAAATTACTGTATTGCCACATGATGGATCGCATGAAAAAAAAATGCCACGTTCTGAACACGATACGATGGAACATATGTGCTGCACATATGATCATAAGATACGATTGACGGACCCACGGGAGCGCGCATCGGATGAAAAAATGTACATTCAGACTTGCTGAAATTGTGTGTCGAGTCGAAAATCGTGTGATCGTTTTGAAATCGTGTAGGTGTATTGGGGCTTTAACAGCAAAGAGTGCGTAACATGCTCCTTGGGTACGACATGCAAGCACTTACCAACTGGGTGATGTATTTTTTGTCCATTAGTGATGCTAATGTTTGTAAAAAATGATTTCTTCTTTGGGTTTCATAGGGTCCACAGGAACTACCTTGGGGTATGTAGTTGGAATAAATCATTGCACCAAACAGCTACAGCTTTCAAGCTCCCAGCATGCACAGGACCTCCTCCGTATATATACCCCGCCCCCAGCCACAGGCGTTCAGTTTTTTTGTTTGGTACTCTGCAAGTATAGAGATGCACCTGTTATAACAGCAGGCTTTTTATTTTTTTGATTTACCTTAGGTTTTTATACTATTGGGCTGAGTAGTACTAGGCGTCCAAATAGGACGCATGTACTACGACTCCTACTACCTCCGCTGATGCCGAAATGCCATCTCCTGCAACGGGCCCTGGGGATTTCGGCGGGTCACAGTGAAGCTTAACTAGCAGCGACGCTGGGGCCTGGACTGCAATCTTAACTAAGGAGATGACAAGGTAAGGCGATTCCTCGTTGTTGGAGAATCGTGCGCTACAGTCCTGGCTGCCGGTGTAGGAGACGCATCGGAGGCTGCTGCTAGTGAGGGCCAGCAAGTCATGTCCTCACCAAGACCGCAGGGACTTTATCCGACGCCGGGGATGGGTAGTAGATGCACTAGTAGTGTCTACTACTGTGGGGCCAACGAACCCATGCCGTTAATGCAGACACAACTTCCTGTATGGGTTCCCACGTCTGGTTTATTATTCCTGACCACCTTGTGTATTGAGACGCTCACTGTCCACCTATGGTGCTCTGCTGAAGCTGTTGGTTCTCAGAGGTGTGGGTCAGTCTCACTGTTCCTCTCGCTTGGGTCAGGTATACAGTGCTCTACATCCTACCAAGCCTCTGTGGGTTTGGTCAGTTGATTCAGAGCCCATTTGAATTTATATATGCATTGTATGTGAATTTAATGCTAGCTGCTGTACTGCCTTTTACTTCTAAACTGTTAGATATATCTATCACTGTGTTTCTCCTCATCCCTCTGTACAGGTGTGTGGGGTTTTTCATTTGTCTTTTCACATTTACGTGTGAAGACTGTAACATTGCATTTATACCTTTATATCTGTGATACAGAGCAGGTTTCTGTGCAAGATGTTTTGTGTGTTGTCTGTTGTAAACAGCCACCTCTCCAGCACCTGCAAAAGAGGTTGAGCCTCCTGCGCTGGTATCATGTAAATCCTGTTTGGTCTCAGGCTGATGTCTTGTAAATCCTGTTCAGCAGGCCTGTCGGCTCAGGATTTCATATAGGATGGTTTGTGTGCTCCCTGGTATAGGACAACTAACTCATCAAATCCAGTACACCAGCTAAAAAGTGCATTGTTACCTTTGTACTTATATATACTAAGCATAAAGGGAAACAGGAGCTAACTATCACTGCTATTGCTCCAGTTTTACCCTTAACTACCAGGTGTGTAGGGGTTAAATTGTACTTTACTTTTACTTGTGAAGACTGAGCTGCCCATTAGTTGGAGATGCTCAGCTGCAATGAGTGTTTGCTGAGGGGAGATTTGGGCTCGCTCTCTCTTTCTCTGAGTATACCTTTCTCCTATGGCAAGGTATATAGCACTGGAATTCTACCAACTTTTATACTTGTTTAAGTTGGTTCAGTGCCAATTTGTAAGTATATTTGTATGCTTTGCACTTGTATCCTACCAATGTAACTGCGATTTAGTGCCTATTAGCAAATATATTTTCTATGCATGTAGATCCTACCAAAAACGTATGCGTTTAGGTAGTTGATTTTAATGCCCTTTGGCAAATATATGCATTTTATATGACATATGCTAAACTCTACTGTTTAAAATAAAAAAAAAATATATATTTTTTTCCTTTTTTTTTTTTTTTTTCTAAACCCCCAACTACCTTGTGTATAGGAGTTAGAGAGTACTTAACATCTATTTTTATCTGTGAAGGAGGTCACATTGCATTGTTAACCCTACACTTGTTGTAGGTTATTTGCAAATATTTCCCATGTCTCAGGACAAAGGTAAACAGGAGATTGTTGTCCCTGTGCTGGTTTCATGTAAATTCTGTACAGTAGGCTTCTCAGGTTTTTATACAGGATGGACACAACAGCAGTCCACCTCGCCACCACCTGTTCAGGGGTCATCTTGAAGGTCCTCCTGGTCTCAGGTTATGACGCAGTTAGTGGACCGCTTATCAGCCCCCACAACTCCCTCCCACTTTGGTTTTCCCACAGTGATTACAGCCTGTTATGTTTCCTCTTCCCATACAACCTTCCTGGATGAAGAATTATGTGTACTCAGTTCAGAATCTGGCTTTTTTAGCATCTACCTATCTGTAAAGGATACAGATGAATAAAACCTCAGACGTTTAAGCATATAAATGGACTGCACCATCCTCTCAGTCCATCCATTTTTCAGATTCTGATATGTCATCTGTGGAGGCAAGGATACACAAGTTTCCTCCCTCTGGGCAGAGACAACTGTTGAGGAGGAGCGTAATTCACTAGTGAATGTTGTTCCTCTCTAGCTGGGGCGGTTAATTCAATCCTCTTTTATAGAAGATGAAGTACTGCCTAAACCTGGTGTTCAGACTCCTGAAGGTGACTTAGGCTGGATTACCTCAATCTAAATAGCTCACTAAATTTATGGGGGAAGCATGGAACACTTCAGATAAACTGTTCCAGTTTCCAAGATGGGCTAATGTCTTTTTACCCTCTCCTGCAGGGAGAGTGCATCAGGTGCAAAATCCACTGAAGGTTGTTGGCACAACTCCCTCATCATGTTCTATCTATGGCCTTGCCCTCTAGTACAGTGGTTCTCAAACTCGGCCCTCAGAACCCCACACAGGTCACGTTTTGCAGGTCACCCAGCAGGTGCACAGGTGTATTCATTACTCACTTACACATTTTAAAAGATCTACAGGTGCAGCTAACTATTTCACTAGTAATTATGTTAGGAGACCTGCAAAACATGCACTGTTTGGGGTCCTGAGGACCGAGTTTGAGAGCCTGTGATCTAGTAGACCATTCATGCCCTGCTCAGTTCAGGGGGGATAATCCCGGTTCCTTTGGCTATCAGGGAATGAGTTCTTACTCAGATTTGTTTTTGTTTCAGAAACAATGGATTCTGTTTCATTGGGTTGGTCGATATCACCGGCTAAGGTCTCAAACAATCCGGCTTTCCCTTGCATTGTGGCTGCAGACGACTCATTTAAACAAGGGTCGCCTTTTATGAATCCCAGATTGGGTACTCCTCACCACAGATGCAAGTCTGCGAGGATGGGCGCGATGACAGGTCATCACACCTTTCAGGGAAGATGGACAGCTTAGAGAACCATCAGGGAGGCACACGAAGTCCGGAAGCCATGAGGGAAGTGGCGAACATTCTGGTTTGGACAGAACGCCATCTTCCAGCAATCTCTGCAATACTCATCCCAGGAATCCTCAACTGGGAAGCGGACTTTTTAAGTAGTCAGGACATACATGCCAGAGAATGGGCTCTTCTTCCGGACGTCTTTCAGGTCCTGGTGGACAAGTGGGGACTACCGGATGTAAACCTCATGGCATCACGTCACAACCACAAGGTCCCCAAGTACGGGTCCAGAACAAGGGACCCCTCAGCTGCCTTTGTGGATGCTCTGGCGTTGAGGTGGGACTTCAGGTTGGCATACCTGTTTCCTCCAATCCCTCTCCTCCCAAGGGTCATCAGAAAATTCAAGCAAGAAGGTGGCAGGATAATACTAATAGCTCCTGCCTGGCCCAGGAGACATTGGTTCACCGATCTGACATGTCTATCCATAGACAGTCCACTTCCATTTCCTCTACACCGGGATTTGCTAGTGCAGGGTCCCTGCCTATATCCGGATCTACCTAGGCTGGCTTTGACGGTATGGCTCTTGAGTCTTCCGTCTTAAAAGCCAAAGGTTTTTTCTACTTCCGTGATCCAGACGATGCTTAGGGCAAGGAAGCCTGCTTCGGCCCCCATCTGTCACAGGATTTGGCATCCATTTTTTTTGTTGGTGTTCCCACAGAAAATATGACCCAGGTTTTCAGGGTCTCCCGAGTTCTTGCCTTTCTGCAGGCTGGACTAGACCTTGGTCTTTGCCTGGCTACTTTTGGGAGTTCAGATTTCTGCATTGTCAGTTTGGTTCTAGCGCAGAATCACTCTCCTGCCATATGTTAACTTTTTGGCATGGTGTTCCCCACCTTCAGCCACCTTATGTCCCACCAGTGGCACTGTGGGATTTATCCTTTGTTCTCAGGGCGCTGCAGGCTCCTCCCTTTGAACCCTTGGACACAGTGGACCTCAAATGGTTGACAGAGAAGACACTTTTTCTACTCGCTATCTCCTCAGCTCGCAGAGTTTCTGATTTGTTGCTCTCCATTTTTTGATTTTTCACCAGAATAGAGCTGTCCTCCGTACAAGGACGGGTTACCTTCCAAAAGTGGTATCCCATTTTCATATGAATGAAAAAAAGGTAGTCCCAGTCTTTCAATCTTCTGGCCTTTCTGTAGGTGAAGCTTCACTGGATGTGGTTCGAGCTGTTCATATCTAAGTGGATCGTACCAGCTCCATCAGGAAGGCAGATGCATTTTTTGTGTCGTATGGCTTTCATAAGCGAAGCTGGCCAGATAACAAGCAGACTCTGGCTCGGTGGCTGCATATGACTAGTTCTCATGTGTATACTCAGGCTGATCTCCCTGTTGCGAACACGGTGACGGCACATTCTACTCGGTCTGTGGGACCATCGTGGGTGTTTAGACATGGCGCCTCTGCAGAACCGTTATGCAAGGCGGCGACTTGGTCTTCGGTCCACACTTTTATCAAATTCTATGCATTTGATACTTTTGCCTCCCAGGATGCTTCCTTTGGGCGGAGGATTCTCCTCTCTGCTCAGGAACGTCCCCACCCTTAAGGGAACTGTTTTAGTACATCCCCCAAGGTAGTTCCTGTGTACCCGAAACCCGAAGAAGAAAATAAGAGTTATGGTAGACTTGCCTTTTGTTAACTCTTTTTTTTTTTTTTTTTTCTTCGAGGATCATAGGGTCCACAGGGCACCCACCCTGACGCACCTGGCCTCAGTTGGGATCTGTTCTTTTCTTTTTTTGTCACTGATTCCCTCTTCGTTTTTTGACAGTGTTTCTTGTGTACATTGTACTTTCTTCTCCACTTTCTGTCTCTTGTCGTTAGGCTAGTTTACAAACTGAATGTCTGTGGCTGGGGTGGGGTATATAGGGAGGAGGTCCTGTGCATGCCGGGAGCTTGAAAGCTGTACCTGTTTGGTGCTATGGAGTACTCCAACTACAAACCCCAAGGTAGTTACTGTGGGCCCTGTGAACCTCGAAGAAAAAGAATTAACAAAGGTAAGTCTACCATAACTCTTATTTTTTTTAAGGGTACATTATCCAATGTCTCAATTAAAACTTACTTATCTTCCAATATTTTTCTCAAAAGACAGCCCTCTGCATTCACTTTATTTAAGAGAAGAGTAACCATTTCCATACCGCTATTCTGTCAGGTATCACATGCTCACTTGTACATTATTTTGGACATATTTCATGCAATTGTTGTTGTGAATATATTTGGTTTTCATTTTGCAGGAAAAATGGAAACTATTGCCAGCTTTTCTGAAGGTAAGCAAAATAGTTTATAATTTTCAGTAAATGCGCACCTATGCATAGTATGTGATCTTTGTATATAAGTGGTTATTTATCATATTAATCTGTCTATATTCTAAGCTTTGGAGAGATAAAGAAAGTCCCAACCAATCAGCTTCTAAATGTCACTTTACAGTCTGTGTTTGAAAAATAACATCTAGGAGCTGATTGGTTGGTACTTTTTCTCCCCAAGTATTTGTACATAGACACTTAGCAACTCGCACCTAATTGGACTGACCCCTATTTTCTCTTCGAATTTGCATAGTGAATTCATTTTGCAATCCAATTAGCAACTCGCACTGAACCGGAGAGACTGAATTCAAATTTTTGCATTCGCACCTCCCTGGGGGGAGAGATGGAGAGGAAAATCTAAATAGTTCCTTAGCGATGTAACTGGTTCCTAGTTAACAAATAGGCTGCATATTCATGAATATTAGTTAAGACTGCAAAATGGCTGGCTTGGCTCTAACCAGGGATGAACTTCAAGAAAAACAATTGCATTTGTACTTTGTCAGACTATTATTTTGACTCAATAGAAATTCTAAGTTGGTTCCCTCACCTGCTGTCTCTGCTTCTGTCAGGTAAAGGGCCTTGTGAAGCAGCACATAGATTCATTCAATTACTTCATAAATGTGGAGGTAAGTGTGTACTCATACTAAATCCTGCTGCTGTTTAGAAATGGACATTGGCGTTGGGTTGTGTGGAGATTATATTGTGATGCTACATGTTATGACACGCCTCAAACCTAGGCCACGCTTTTATTTTACTTTAGTTGTTGCTGGTATCATATAATCTTCCACTATTCTTTTTTTTCTTTTTATGATACTAATGATGCTAATGATACTATTAAGCAGAGTTCTGCAACAATCTCCTCAATGACAAGTCATAGTGGGAGATTGTATTTTTTTTTGTCTTTTCCGCCATATCTTTCCCTGTTAAAAGCTGTGAATTGACTGTTGTGGATCTACCTTTTACGTGGCACTCGCATGCAATGGCGTTGGCCATTTTCTGGAATGAACCTATATTTATGGGGATGACCACAAAGGGGGTAGATCATGCCTCAGTGATGCCATTCGCTCTGAGTGTATGGGCTGTAGAGTTGTTGTCTGGGCACTGCAGATGATTGTGCTTAGGCCCTGAGAGAAGAAGACTTCATGACTTGACTTTCTGGTGGAGATAGAAAGTACCAACCTATCGGCTCCTAACTGTCACGATACAGGCTGTGAGGCAGGCAGAACAAAATCCCAGCTAAGTGCCGGCATCTGGGCTAATTGTATAGCCCCGGGTGAGGTAATTAGCCGCTGTAATTTACTGCTGCTTATTGGATACCGGCCTAATACTTATACCAAATATTACAATACTTATGTTAATATGTAGATTTAGGGGGGAATTCAATAATCAGCGGTAATTTACCGTGTTTCTAATTGTTCCCCAGGGGGCTCTTCATTTAGCCCCGAAGCCGGCAGTTATCAGGGATTTTTTTCACCCGTCTGAGGCAGGTGAATAAACAATCCCCGACAAGCAGTCCCGTTTTTGCAATGGCGGCCGCGAAAACACATACTGTAGGTCTGTGACCTTATCACGGATTCTATGAGTATTCGCCTGAAAACGGATAATTTTTTTTGGGCCAATAAAACGGAATCTAATTGAATTGCCCGGAAGCAAAATATGTGGCAAGCCCTGATTTATTCGCCCAAAAAATTATAGGGGCTAATTGAATTCCCCCCTTTAATATGGAGCCATCTGACAATGTTAACATGTATCATTGTCTTGAGAGAAATCCACACGGTACAGCTCTTTCCAATTTCTAATATTGCTAACGCTCACTTTACAAATGCTTAGACACAAACCTTTTCCTAGAGCAACACAATTGTTATAGGAACATGATAAAAACAAATGAATCCGAACTAAAATGAAAGATGTCTGGAGTGGTTATCTCTGTGAACAAAGATTAACATTAGACCTAAAAGAAAATTACAATCTTTAATATTTGTTTTATTTGCACATTAATGAATTGTAAGCAGTACTATAATTAACTTTCCTGTACTACAGTAAGTGGGAAAAACATTTTTTGCCTTATAGGAAATATTACTGAAGTCTGTTGTAGCTGTGCATTGCTGTGGTTTTGTATGTTCTCCCCTTGTTTATGCAGGGTTTCCTCCCACACTCCCAAAATATACTGGTAGGTTAATTGGC
Organism: Taudactylus pleione; assembly: GCA_031769625.1. Taxonomy (NCBI): domain Eukaryota; kingdom Metazoa; phylum Chordata; class Amphibia; order Anura; family Myobatrachidae; genus Taudactylus; species Taudactylus pleione. Next base: position 9,745,592 of record JAUIMM010000224.1, on the reverse strand, counting down.
TGCTGACAAAAATATTAATCCTTTGTGTGTGCACGTGGAAGGGGATATAGATTGTAAACTCGACTGGGGCTATGTTTGATGGGAATATTCTCTGCAAAGCGCTGCAGAATTTGTGTGCACCATATAAATGTCAATAAATAAATATTACCGTAAATAATTATTTTGGATGTCCTAATGAATATTCATTCCTCAAAATGTTTTATAGCACTTTTTTTTTTTTAATGTTTTTTTGTTCCACAAGTAATGATGTGCTTTAAATTTCCCAGATTAAAAATATAATGAAAGCCAATGAAAAGGTGACAAGTGACGCAGATCCAATGTGGTACTTGAAGTAAGTTGTTCCAGGTTCCACAAGTGGCATTGCAGTCCATGGTTTTTGGGAAGTTGAGGAGAGATTTCAAGCTTGTCTGAGACGTAGCCAGCGGAGACCAGTATTGTGACCAGGGGTGGGCCGCAATGTGCAACTAGTATTTGGGATTAGGGAGAGGAGAGCCGCCAACCAAATTATTTATTATACCTTTATTTTTCCCTCTTTCTGCGAGGTCTAAATAATACATTTCTAGTCTTGATGAGTAGAGATTACAGTGGAAAATGGTTTTCGTTTTATATGTTGGCTATTGTTTTCTGCTTTGGCAATTTCTTTCACACATTTTTTTGTGTCTTTGATAACTTGTACTTTACATAGTATACATTTTAGGTAAGTGTTGGGATGCTATAAATATTAAAATATTTAGCTTAAAGTGTACCTGTCGCTTACTTAATGGAGGCAGTAATTTTATGGGTTGAGCCATTATGACATAAGAAGTGGCCTATACCATGATACTTTAGAATTGAGCATTTAACTCTTGTCAGTCTTGCGCACATTTGGTTATAATAGGGCATATCAGTCATTGAGGATTTTATTTACAAGACCGGCCTAAAGGCCCTTTTAATTCCTTGTGGAAAACACTCTAAAGGTGCGTACACTACACGATATGCTCCCTGAGCGACATCGTGTAGTGTGTCCCCGGCAGACTGTGCTCAGTATCGTTCATGACATTGAGCACAGCCGCTGAACAATATCATTAACGATATCGTTCAGCGCCGGGCTCTCTCCCCCATTCCCCAACATGCAGCAACCTGACGAGGTCGTCAGATTGTGCTGCATGTTCAGGCGATGGACAATGTCGGAAACGACCAGCGGGAGTGCGCATCGCTTGTCGTTTCCGACATAAACGTGCACGATCACTGAGCGACTGCACGATTACGATGTCGTAATCGTGCAGTCGCTCAGTAATATCGCCCAGTGTGTACGCACCATTAGAGTGAATCCTTGGACTGTTTACAGATAAAGCACACAACATCCCAATCTAAAGAACAGCCAAAATTTGGTTTTAAACTCTTTCAACACAATTCCTGCACTGCTTCCAGTCTGCTTACTGTGCTTCAGCCAGGCTGTTGGCATGTGACAAGATTTACAAAATTCCCGTTATGTTTAAGGCTGCTTTTATAAGCTCACCCTCCGTAATTCGTCAAGAGCGTGCTATCAACATGCTTTTAGCCAGAGCTAACTCTTCTTCACTGACTGTTTCCATTTCCTCCAGATCCTTGCTGTTTGTGAGGGTGTGAATTAATGTGTTTTTTTTTTTGTACCATAATTAGTGTTCATTCTAGCACCCTGCATCTGTCACAACCCGTGCAGTTCCTTGTTCCTTCCAGGGCTATCGCTCTCTGCTCTGGTGCTTCTAGCACACTCTGGCCTGTGTCACGTCTGAGGGTTGGTTTTGTTGGAACAGGTGTAGGAGGCTGAAGAGGAGACTTGAGAGGCGTGAAGGAACTTGAGTGGCTTGAGCCAGGACCTCCTTGTATATTGATGTGAGGAGGTAGAGATACGGCAGTGGATGATGGGCCCGAAGGCAAGGACAGGAATAGAATGTCTTTATTGAACAGTAGGTTGGAATGGGACTGGATATATAATAAAGAATAGGCAGAGTCAGATTGAGACCGATGATGCTGGATTGAGAGCTGGATGGTTTGAGAACGATATTGAAGAACTTAATTGATATGAGTCCTATGTTGATGAATTGCAGTACTTGATCAGTTTGGGGCCGATGATGATGAACCGATGGTTGGAGATATCGGCTGGGACCGATGGTTGGAGTTAGGAACAAGTCTCGGGGCCTGATTCAGCAAGGAACGCAGACGCGAATTTGCATGCACCCGGACGATGTTTGCGTTCTGCAGGGAGCGAATGCAGGAAGCACGCAGTCTCGGCACACATTGACAGGAAGTGACCGTTTGGGGGTGGTGACGGGGGGGTGGTCAGTGAAACACAGGCGTGTCAATGCATTTGAATGCCGTTACAAGGGCGTGCATAATTAAGCCCCTGCGACAGAAGATACAGACAGAGCTACAGTTGCATACAGGAAGCAGCCCAAATCCTGAGTGAGGTCAGGTCAACCACTATTATGCTAATAGGTTTGATGGTTCTCGATGTTTTCGCTGTCTAGCGAGGTATTGCGGATGTGAGTAAAGAAGTGCATTATGTAGTGGTGGGCGTCTGATTCTTGTGCTGCGGTGTCATTGCAATTTGGGTTCATTAGCATATTTTCGCAGCGGCCCGGTTCGTGCCTATGCAGACTTGCGTTCCGTGCTGAATCGGGCCCATCGTGGATAACCCAGACTGGAGCACAGATGGAATGGAGACTTGCAGCCAGACTTTGAACTGGAATCACACGGACTAGAACCGTTCAGATACAGAGCACCTGGGAGCTTAGCACAGAGCTGTAACTTCAGCAGAAGCGACGTTGTACTGGCAATCAGGAAATGGAATTTTTATAGGGGTGGATCCCCAGGGATTGGATGCTGCAATCAATTTTTCTGGGAGCAGCACTCTGAGTGGTGGAGGTAAGTCAGGTGACTGAATCCAACATGGCTGTCTCCATATAGCGTTTTGGAGAGTTTGCATGCTGAGTAAACACACTGAGAGCACAGAGCATGAACAGACCTCATAGCCAGCTGGATGCAATGTAGGCACGCCTTTGCGTCATCCGGGAGTAATGTGCGGTCCCAGCGCAAGCAGACCTCAGTGCTAGCTGGAACAACATAGCAGAGGTAAAACATAGGAGAATAAGGGAAAACTTAGTATGTATCGTGACAGTCTGCATCTCAGCAGTTTGGTGCATTAGCTGTGTGTGCTAGAAGCACCAGTGCAGAGAGTGACACCCCAGGCAGGAAAGAGGAACTGCACGGGTTGTGACAGGCGCTGGTGCTAGAATGGACACTAATTATGGTGGTCATGCCCAGTTACCTCCTCCTCCTATAGACAAGCGGTAGACAGGATGCTAACAAAAGTTTTGGAATAATTATCCATTACAGACAAATTCATCTGCATTTCTCTCGATTGCTTCTTAACCAACATTATTTTCTGAGGCTTAGGTACCCAAAATTCACATTAAAATTTCTTTGCTTGTGATTATCACTTTTAACAATTGGTTCCATCCGAAGACTTTATTGTAACATGGGTTTTATGGGTCCTATCTTCAAAATGGGTGTATGGGGATGACATGCCTGTGTGTATATATATATATATATATATATATATATATATATAGCTTGCTGTAACTCTTCAGCCTTTTTCTAAAAAAAGTTAATGGATGGAAATGTACAGACAGGTGACAAAGATGCTGAATCAGTTTTTGGTTTGAATGGTTTGTTCATGATTCATAATCCACAAAACCACTTTTTTTATATATATAATATATATATATATTTTTTATTTGCAGGTACCTTAATATTTATGTTGGAGTTCCAGACGTAGAAGAAAGTTTCAATGTAACCCGACCGGTATCGCCACATGAGGTATGGATGCTGTACAGTAGCTCTCTGTGATCAATATCTGACCAGCTTGATTAAGTCTTGGTGGTCGGCACTAGTCACTTCTGCTGCTGGACCAAGCAACAGGATCGATATTAATGGCCGCACGTATTTGTGGAAAACTTGAACAATGGCTTGCTGGGTGTCACTTGGCTCAGTAGGTTTAAATTGGATCATAATAGGGATTTTTTGTGTGTTTGTCTGTGGGGGGGAAGGGAGAGTTCCCAGGCTGCGATACCCGGCTCACCAGCTCTAGTAATCTGCAGTCCTTTTCTCTTCTAGTGTCGTCTCCGAGACATGACCTACTCTGCATCTATCACTGTTGATATTGAATACACAAGAGGCAGCCAAAGAATTATCCGCAATGCTTTACCCATTGGCAGGTAATGGGTTATTACATATTATACGTAACTTTCACGATGTTATTTATTTATATGACCCCACCAAGTGTATGTAGTGCCGTACAGTGAAATGACTATGACACACATAATATAAGTTGCTGAAGTGAAAGCTTGTTTGGCTTTTAAAATTGCAATTATGCCTGATGATTATGGGGTCTATGTACTAAGCCTTGGAGAGCTTAAATACCAACCAATCAGCTACAGGCTGTGTTTGAAAAGAAAAAAATTGTCAGGAGCTGATTGGTTGGTACTTTATCTCCGTCCACGTTCTCTCTCCAAGGCTTAGTACATAGACCTATCAGCAAATCAAGGCTTATTGAGCCCTATATCATTTTTTTTAATTTTATTAAAACAGCAAGAAGGGTACAGAAGGAAATAAGGTGAAATGAACAGCAAATCTAGAGCCGTCACCAGGCAATGGCAATAACGAATAAATAAAAGATATTACAGTGTACTGTGCTATAGCACAGAGCCAGGGGACAATCAGATTGTAAGTGACTTGATTAGAGCGGTATCTAGACATGAGGGTTATATGTTCTCAAACTTTCCTAGGGACCTTCTAGGCAAATATACCAACTATTGCAGTGGCAGAGATTGTCTTATTATTTCTTCATATAAAGAGGCCTGCTGTGAAGTCATTAGATGACGTGGAAGAGCAAGTACCTTAATTAGACTTACAGGGCACACTTATGAATGAACTAATATAGAAATATCTGTAAGGTTGCATCAACATTTTTTTTTTAAATGAATCCTGGATTTTCCCACAGCGTGTGGCAGTAGATCTAACATGATCTTAAGTAATCGAGAGGGAATATAATAAATTCTTGGTCACCTAAAGAGTTGTAATAAGCAAGTTTCTTGAGGAAGGGAATAAATGACCATTCATCACTGTTATATGGCCCCACATCATCTTCCCGTCTCTGGCTCTATACTTTACAGAGGCATCGAATGCTGGGTACACACTCTCCGACATATAGGCCTTTCAGTTGAAAGGCCGATCTATATCGTGGGCTTTTCAGTGGGTGTTTATCGATGTGTCTGTGAATGACGTCGTTCACAGACATATCACGTTGGCTGTGCAACACAGCTGATGCCCAATATATCTGCATACAGTCAGGTCCATAAATATTGGGACATTGACAGAATTTTCATATTTTGGCCTCTATTCACCACCACAATGACTTTGAAATGAAACAAACAAGATGTGCTTTAACTGCAGACTTTCAGACTTAATTTGAGGGTAATTACATCCAAATCAGGTGAACGGTGTAGGAATTACAACGGTTTCTATATGTGCCTCCCACTTTTTAAGGGGCCAAAAGTAATTGGACTATCAACTCAAAAGCTATTTCATGGACAGGTTTGGGCTATTCCCTCGTTATTTCATTATCAATTAAGCAGGTAAAAGGTCTGGAGTTGATTCTAGGTGTGACATTTGCATTTGGAATCAGTTGCTGTCGACTCTCAATATGAGATCCAAAGAGCTGTCACTATCAGTGAAGCAAGCCATCATTGGGCTGAAAAATCAAAACAAACCCATCAGAGAGATAGCAAAAACATTAGGTGTGGCCAAATCAACTGTGTGGAACATTCTTAAAAAGAAAGCATGCATCGGAGAGCTCAGCAACACCAAAAGACCCGGAAGACCACGGAAAACAACTGTGGTGGATGACAGAATAATTATTTCCCTGGTGAAGAAAAACCACAACAGTTGGCCAAATCAAGAACACGCTCCAGGAGGTAGGTGTATATGTGTCAAAGTCAACAATCAAGAGAAGACTTCACAAGAGTGAATATAGAGGGTTCACCACAATATGTAAACCATTGGTGAGCCTCAAAAACAGGAAGACCAGATTAGAGTTTGCCAAACAACATCTAAAAAAGCCATTACAGTTCTGGAACAACATCCTATGGACAGATGAGACAAAGATCAACTTGTACCAGAGTGATGGGAAGAGAAGAGTATGGAGAAGGAAAGGAACTGCTCATGATCCAAAACATACCACCTCATGGTCGTGTCATGGCGTGGGCATGTATGGCTGCCAATGGAACTGGTTCCCTTGTATTTATTGATGATGTGACTGCTGACAAAAGCAGCAGAATGAATTCTGAAGTGTTTCGGGCAATATTATATGCTCATATTCAGTCAAATGCTTCAGAACTCATTGGACGGCGCTTCACAGTGCAGATGGACAATGACCCGAAGCAAAAGCAACCAAAGCGTTTTTTAAGGCAAAAAAGTGGAATGTTATGCAATGGCCAAGTCAATCCCCTGACCTGAATCCAATTGAGCATGTATTTCACTTGATGAAGACAAAACTGAAGGGAAAATGCCCCAAGAACAAGCAGGAACTGAAGACATTTGTAGTAGAGGCCTGGCAGAGCATCACCAGGGATGAAACCCAGCGTCTGGTGATGTCTATGCGTTCCAGACTACAGTCTGTAATTGCCTGCAAAAGATTTGCAACAAAGTATTAAAAAGTGAAAGTTAGATTTAGGATTGTTTAGTTTGTCCCATTACTTTTGGCCCCATAAAAAGTGTGAGGCACATATAGAAACCGTTGTGATTCCTACACCATTCACCTGATTTAAGGAGCTGATTACGGAGCTGATTCAGACCCGCTCGCTAGGATGGGTTAGCTCGTAGCTGGCCGATTGTCGCTTTCTGCACATGCATGCGCATATGCGAACCACTGTGAGCGATCGGGATGTGTTCGCTTGCCCAGTATAGACAGCCCAGTTGAATGAGTGACAGAAGAGGCCGTTTGTCTGTGGTAACAGGGGCAGGCCACTAGAAACTGTGGGAGTGGAGGTGCGAACGCAGGCGTGCCTGAGCGTCTTAACGCCGTTTCAAAGGCGTGCACAATTAAGAGGCAGCATCATTGTACACGTCACCTGGTTGTATTCACACTGAAGTGATAGCAGTGCTTGCGGCAGGGTTTAGTCAACATCAAGCGCTACGATCGCATCCGATGGTGCTCGATGTACCAGTGGTTTCAAGCACTTCCAGGAGATGACGTGCGCAAGTGGGCGTCTTATGAATGGCTGGTGGGAGTCTGCATACACAAAGTGATCGCACGCCAAGACATAGTGGGCGTGCTAATGCCTTGTGATCGCCTGCCTTGCTGGGTGTGCGCAGGATTTGCATACACTGGGTGCGAGCGGACGCATCTAGCGAGCGGGTCTGAATGAGCTCCTGAGCTCTCTAAGCACACATTCTCCCACCTCCTTTTTAAGATGCCTATCTCTTCTTGCTGGCAGCTGCTCTCTGGTCTTTCTGATTCAGTGTGCAGATTGAGCGCTCAGATCCAGACCTGGTGGGAGAAGCTGCTGGCACTGGTCATGTACAACAACTCAGTTCTGTCCCTTAAACTGCATGTTGTGCCAGCAGCTACCGTAAAATTGTATTATGTATTACTGCTATTGTAGTGATGATTCAAGCTACTAGCTGGCCGAAGGGCAGTTTCCAGGCTATTTGAAGCCTCCAGTCTGGTCTTGAATGTGGAAATTCAGTTTGTGATGCAACTATAAAAATGTGAATTTTTATTTTGTAATTTTCAGCATTAAATGAATATATTAATTGAGCAGAAACTTGACAATGTTTCAAATGCATAACCATACTGCCCTGCTGATATTGATTAAGGGCCAGCACACTTCAGAAAAGTAATATAACACGAATCGAAAGAAAATCAATACGAGATGCTCAGTAACTGTAAATATCTGTGAGGGTTTAGTATTCAGACTTCACTGATCCATATATAATGATGTCTTAAGGATGACAATAATTCTTAGAAACGTCTATCCAGAGTTTTTAAAGATTTGATTTTGCACATCTTTTTCATTAACGTGATAGTACATGCTCCCTCTTTGATGACGTTGAGCCTCACTTTTGACAAGTATCTATGCTAGGTGGGAGCGATAATTGCCGTTGAGGACAGCATGTGATTGCTTCATCAATTGCTGCCCTCTATAACGGTGAACACAAAGAGGGGTATTCAATATGAAACGTAAACTTCGCTGTCGAAGTTTACGTTTCATAGCTGAGATTTTTCTGGGATAAAGTATTGGGCGCGCGCCCGCTTTATCCCCGTATTCAGTATCAAATCTACGAAAACGGGAAGGTGCAAAGTGGGATTTGCGTAAAAAAACAAAATTTTCCAGGAAAAATTTGTAGGACCCCCCCTAAAGTTGTAAAAACATGGGGGATCACTATGGGTACCCCCGTTTTAGCCTGTAAATGAAAGTTGGGGATTTAAATAGCCGCAGCAGGTGTTTTTTTCCCGACATTGAAGAAGTGATGCAGAAGAGCACGTAGGTTATTTTTTTCGTTTTTTCAAGTGGTCCCATCAAATTTGGGGTACATGAAAATTGGTACTAGCATATTTTTATGTCCCTAAAGTAAGTTTTTAAAAATTCTGCAACTATGCACCTGCCGCTAATAATCTATTCTAGAAAACACCTGCCGCATACTTGCAGAATAGCCCTGAACCTATTTCCCTATTGTTAAACACTTTTTTCCCATTTTTTTTTTTTTTTCACCCCAATTTTTAAATTAATTTTTTGGGGTGTCCCTATTTTTATTTTTATTTTTTGACAGTTATTTTTAAAATGTCGTTCCCAGGGGTGCAGGCTATTTTTTTTTAAGCCTGCAGCCCTAAACCCCAATTCTGCACTTTTTTTCGCCACCTATTCAGTGGTGAAAAGTTATCCCCGTTTTTTTTTTTTTTGAACCTGCGAAAAGTCTTTGAAATTTAATACAGTGTAAAACTAAAACCTGCGATAATGACGTCCTAGGTGCGATATTAACTCAAAAACTGAGTTTTAGCTCCATATTGAATTCCCCTGAAAGCCCTTTTGCAGATCAATCCAATATATTCAGTGGTGATAGAAAGTTTGTGAAGCTCCCTTAAAGTTAGTTGCATTGCATTAGTTTTCCGAAAGCAGCACGGCCCCTTTTGTCACTTCGGCATCGGCAACTGTAGATGCACTTGCCGATGCCGACACCCCTCCGCCGCACGAGACATCGGGCTGAGTACATTTGTTAAGTGTGTACCCAGCTTTAGATATAGTAGACTGAAGCTTAGTGGATACAGGATAGTTAGAATGCTGATGCATCTTGGGCCTGTATGCACACATTCAAAGATGGATGTCCAATTAATGATCAGAGTAATGTGATTGGGCATTATGCCCGTGGTGAGGCCGAATTGGCTGCCTTGGCCAATATGGCAACGTTTATGGACAATTTTATACCGCTCTATGAGGACTTATAAACTGCTTTATATAAGATGACTAACGAGTGGTATTGGTAAATTTACTACCTTTTTGTAACGTTCAACCGTAACATTTTTGTGACGAGCTGTGCTTCGTGTTTTCCCTTTTCTTTTACTATACAGAATGCCCATCATGCTACGTAGTTCCAATTGTGTCCTTACCGGGAAGACTCCAGCTGAGTTTGCCAAGTTAAACGAGTGCCCATTGGATCCAGGTGAGAGGCGGACATTTCTGTACAGTGGAGAATATACCATTGATCTCTAGGGCTCAGCTTAGGAGCGAGTGATTGTAGCTGTTGTCAGTTGCGGCTGAGCCTCTTGCTGCATCTTTGTGCTGAAATATTTGCTGAGAACGACTTATATGCTATGTGTGTTTTTGTTTCTTGTTTTTTAATACAGGCACCATTTTTGCGGCATTTGACACAGAAAAAATATCGCCGGTTTGTTTAGTTTAGATTGTCCTCCATGGTCCATAACATTTTTGTATTACCGTCTGTGACCAACAATGTTCCTAAGATTTAGTGTGGTATGTGATATCGACATTGTCTTAATGTCGACATGGATGTTATGTTGAAATGGTCATAATGTCGATATGGCTTTTTCATGCTTAAAACCCTACTCCTAGACTGTCGAGATTCACAATGTCAACATTCAGACCATGTCGACATTATGGTGTCGATATTCTAAATGTCGACATGACTAGATACCCCCCCAAATGTTTCTGAGTGTTTGTGTGTGCGCGCTCTGATTTATTTGGTTGGATGTATGGTGTCGCGCTTGAGGCGCTCTTTGCAGGGACTAGACTGTTCTTCCTAGTATTGAGACTGCTTTCCTACAGTGTACTAAAATAGTGTCATCCAGTTATTCACCTGAAGAGGGTGATGTACTTGTTTATAACTGGCAGGCGGTGGGCCAAATAGGATTTAACTGAAAATGTGAGTCCTACAGTATGACTGTGGAAATTGGTGGTGACCACACAGCAACCACAGCTAGAGCCTTGTAGGGTGCCACCCAGCCTGCGCTGTGCCAGTAGTAAAGCACATTATGCGGCTCTGTCAGCTCGCCATGAATTTACCTACTGTTGCTAAAAACTATACAGCAATACTGATTAGATCATTGCGTGATCCATCATGTAAAGTATTTTATGTTCGATGTTTGTTTCTTGTTTCCTGCAGGTGGCTACTTTATTGTAAAAGGTGCAGAAAAGGTGATTCTCATTCAAGAACAACTGTCCAAAAATAGGATTATTGTGGAAGCTGACCGGAAAGGGGCCGTTGGGGCCTCAGTGACCAGGTATGGTTCTCTCGCTTCATTGGCAATGTGTAGTCCTTCATCTGGTCGTTTTTTTTTTTTTTTTTTTTTTTTAAGAGAACAATGATTTTCGAATAAAAGTTCTAACAGATTTAATATGTTTTAGAGTTACCGTACATTTTTGTTAGGTTCGGTGTAACAGGATCTCTTTATTCTGCATATTTCTTTAAATCTATCTATCACTAAAGATACAGTGGAGGCAACTAATTTGTACACAGGGTATATATTATTTATTTACGCTAAATGTAGGGCTACCACATGCGCAGTAGAGCAGGCGGCACGTGGCAGCCCAAACCCCCCCCCCCCCCCTCCCATTTATAGCTCCCTCCAACTGCCAGTCACACACAATAAGGCTCAGATGGGGACAGGACTGACATTCACAGAAACCGGCACAGGAAGTGCCGCATTTACATGACCCGGTGAAGTGGGAGGTCCCAATGCGGCACCTCCTGCCCTGGCTTCTGCGTCTACTGTACCTATGCTCACACGGCCACAATTGGTTGCCTCTGCCAACCCCATCCACCCACTTGCTCACGCTGCTATTGCCTGAGAGGTGGAGCCATGAGCCCGGCACTGTGATGGATTTCGCCTTGCAGGCTACGTGTGAGAGCACTGTTGGCAGCCCCGAGCCTCCATACTAACAAGTCCCCACCTCCCGATAGGTCTGTACATGTAGTAAAGAGACACTAACTTCAATAATGTTGTGTACTTGTGCCTTGCGCAGGGAAAGCTGTATTCTAGACATAGGGGGAGAATCAAGTAAGTGCAAAGTACCGTCTAAATCGCGATCAGTGTGCTGCTGCGCATGTTGCCGGTAACTGTGCAAGGAAAACATTTGTCTTTTTTCCTCGCAGTGCTATTGGGCTAGTTGAATCTCTCCTGTAGCGTTATGCTATCCCTCTGTACAGGCTATATGTCTGCCATATTTATTTTTCAATCTGGACCCCAGTGGTGTCCGACACAGCCATCCCTTGCCAACTGGCCCCCACCCCTAAATAATTGCATCACCAGGTGCTTCTCTCATTGCACCTTATTAGATTGAAAAGAGTAAAGCTGGGTACACACTAGACGATGTGTGTACCCAGCGACGGCGCAATATATTGGACACAATCTGGCGTACAACCACCCGTTCTATCGTTCCCACGCTGCATCGAGAAGCATGGTGTTGGCTACCGGATCTTCTGATATGCTGTTCATGCACAGCAGATTAGAAGATATGACGAACGATGCACAGGAGAGCGCACACATTGGACGTTTAGACGTACCGATTCTCCTCAAAACGACAAATTGTTCAATATATAATGTGTACCCAGATTAAGGGGAATCTGGTGATAAGAAAGGAAACCATGTCATCTTGCTTTGTTTCCAGCGATATATGTTCTCCGGCCATTGTGCGAGAGTTGATTGAGCATTTTAATATATGTTGGCCTCAGAGTCTTGTAGCTCTGTTCTTATGAATGCACAGAATGTAATCTTATACTTTCGGGGCACAAACGCTGTATCATCGGAAATCTATACCTGGAAAATATAACTCAGAATTTCCCCTGTGAGGGCAAAAAGCATCTGTCTCCAGCAGAGAAATGATTTCCATCTTCAAGGTTATTTCTTGTATTGATCTATGGAATGGCTACACTGAATAATGGCTCTTTGTAATAGCGGCTTTTGGTTCAGGGAACTTTTATCAGAAACAAATGTGGAATGAAAATACATTTGGCTATACTTTTTATACTTTTTATATATTATAGCTGTGTGAGAATACAGTTTCCTTTTAATGTGGATGAGTTGTCTAGTGAGGTCATCTATTTCTTGGGTTAAAGCAATACACAAAAGAATGTAACTACTATTCATTAGGAGCCAGTGACATCACTGATGGAGAAACATTGCACATCAGTATTGCTCCTCTTCTTCCTCCTCTCCTTGCTGCATGATGCCATATATTTTAGGGAGGTCATCACAAGTCACTAATTGGTTTAAAGATCATATTATTTATTATAATTCAATATCATTATTATTTTGATCCTAGTCAAACTCTTAACTTATGTTGCCCATAGCTACCAATTATTTCGTTTACTTATCAAATCCTAAACTGCACTAGACTGACAGCTGGAATCTGATTGGTTGCTTAAATACCTGTTGAATGTTTTTACAAATATCCTCTGGTTTGTGTAAAAGCTGTTTCATAGTAATGGTTGTATGTCCAGTATATATTTTTGAAGATTAAGGGGAGGGTGTGATGTTATGGAATGGTAGCCAATTATAGCTACTTTTGCTGCTCACCTTTTTGGGGTACAAGCTGAAATGACCTAAAAGCTCACCACCGTTCTGAAGACTTTTCCCAGCCATTGTGCTGCTTTGAAATCCACCTTATAAATTATTCCACACCAGCTGACCAATGAACATGGCTGTTCGAATTCATATTGTTAATAAATAATTATTGTTAATTACTAAAAGTTCTCTGTTGTATCTTTTTCATATATGTTAGAGATTGATTTTTGCAGCAGAATATTAAATGCAATAGCGTATCGTTGCTGTGCAGGAAGACACACACTGTGCAGTTCTATTGTACGGTTATACACCCTAACCTTTTACATTAGCCAGAGTTCATCCTTAATAGGCCTGGCTAGCGAATTGAACTTATTAGTGCTGTTCAGCCATATTTTTCTGCTTTGAGGGGTCGGACACATTTACGCTACTTTTGAACTGGCCGATGTTGACATATATTTGGGGAGTGAAGATATCATTATTTTACTCTAGACATAGAGGTTTTCTAGGGCCTGAATCCCAATTTGTTTTAATGTTTTTAACATAACCTATTGTCTCTTTAAAATACCTTGTTTCCAACATATCCTGTTGTTTATCTTGTGCAGCTCTACCCATGAGAAGAAAAGCAGAACCAACTTAGTTATGAAGCAGGGGAGGTTCTATTTGAAGCACAATACATTGTCTGAGGATATTCCCATTGCCATTATATTCAAGGTCAGTATTTTAGGCCGTGCACGCTATGTTGTGGCAGTGCCCATTATCTGCAGAAGGCAGATTCTGCTCGCAGCCTATGGAGGTGCAGCACGAGTGCCTATTAACAAATGCGTAACGTGAGCTGTCGATGGCCACTTGCAGCTAATTGGATCCGCCCCTATATATAATGGTTTTGCTGTTTTTATTATAGAAAATTCATTTTTTTTATCTTTCATTGCATAAAGAAAACATTGAAAATCCATAATTGTTTGGTAACAGTTTATTTACCTGGAGATTTCTAAAGTGGCCGCATATTACCTTTTTATTGTAATTCGCTAAAGGCACTAAAAACTTTTATGTACAGTATGTGGTAGTTCATCTTTAAGTGAGATTTAAATCACTGTAAAGCTGCATACACACGTAAAGATTTTCTGTCCAACCATCCAACTAGTTGATTGGTTGGAATGAAAATCCAGTAAGGTATGAAAGCAAATGACAATCAGCAATTTGCTCCCAAACACCGGAAAATGGACAAAAACTGTTGTTGGAACAAATTGTTTAGCTCAAACATTTAACAAACTTGTCTGACGGCCATTTTCATGTGTTTTCTGGCATTTAGGAGCAAATTGCTGATCATCAGTTACTCCCTTACGTTACCACATTTTCATTCCAACCAATCAACTAGTTGGCTGGTTGGACAGAAAATCTTTACGTGTGTATGCAGCATAAGTCTAATGCGGATACACAGCTTCTGTATTCCGATTCACCTATTGCTGTGTGTACACTCGGTGCTGTCATCCCTAAGGTAAATGCTATGTCAGTCTAGACTGGAATAGATCATGGTATGTTTGTGGTGTCGGTGCTTGGAGATGACCTGTAGTGACACTCTATTTGCCGTAGAGATGGTTTATTGATGGTTACACCTGTCTAAATTGTGCTCACAACTTACCGTACGTACGTACCCTAGAACTTCCCTTAGCAGACAGAACATAGAGGTATTTTCTACTTTAGGGAAACTCTCCTATCGCTAACAAGGTAATCGCAATGAAATGAGGGCTCATTCCTTACAGCATCACTGTATTACCATAACATTTAATGTCACGTGTGTAAATTGCAGAAGGGACTTTCAGTTTAGCCCTCTACATTCGCAGTACTACACAGTAATAAAATCTGGCCCTGTAGTAGTAATGCAATCCCCATACCTAGACTTTATGGGGCTAACGCAGAATCAGTCACAATTTGCGTCTGATTCGCAAGAGCAAAATGCGTCCGAAAATAAAGGTGCATTTTGCGTAGCATGTGCGGCAAGGGCGTATAGCCAGAATGCTTTGCTCCAGGCGAGCACAGTACTATATGCGCCAGTTTATGTCAGGAGAGAGTATGGTATATTATTTTGACAGTCAGTATGTCAAAATTGTGAATGTCGACAATGGTATTTTAAGCTAAATTTAACTGCAATTGCAGCCTAAGCTGAATTTAATGTTAACTCTAAAATCATGACTGTCAACATTTTGTCAGTGTCGACATGTTGAATGTCGACATGCAGGCTATGTAGACATTATGGTGTCTACATTGTGAATGTCGAAATAACTGCATACAGTCAGGAAATGGGACTTCACTGTGGTAGGTGTGCATACTAAAATTATAGTACGTACAACTGATGTCATTGTTACTAAGTAATAAAGCTGCATAAACTGTGTACAAAAAGAACAGGACATAATAAAAATATTAAGTTCAAATAAATACAAATCAGTCTCTTTCCCCTGGGAATCTGCTTTATTGCTATGGACACAAATATCAGTGTAATAATGAGAATGGATCACAGGAGAAACATTACAATCATAATGAAAGTGGGAGAGATTCGGACTCATTCAGAAGTGGCCGCCAGTCGTCATCCTTATCACCCATTTGCATGTTGCACCGAGCGTCCACCAGTGATTTGACCACGACTGACGGGCATATATGCTTCTTTGTTGTGGTCCGCATGGGACACATTCTGCGCTAACACGGCACAAATACAAAGAAGTGTTATTTTTTTAAATTTTTTTTTAAAAAAGGGGGGAAAAAACCCTCCAACAATATATAGAGAAATGTATTTGAGTATTATCTAATTCTCGCGTATTAGGAACACTTTGCAAACTATGTTGTATTTGTAACAACTTTCTTCCCTTGAGATTAACCAAGGACAAACTACTATATAGCTTTGTCCTTGTCATGTATGTTCACTCACACAACTTACTTATCTTGTAAGAATAAGTTTAGGTAACCAGTGGCTCTAGGTGTGTTGTAGAACTAGAAGTCCCAGCATGCCATAACAGTAGGAGAGCCACAGGTGGTGGTTGTTACTGCTGTATCCAGGAAAACGTTTTAAATTGCTTGTAGTTTAACGATGTTCACCACTAGGGGGAAGCGTTAGCTGTTTTTCTTAGTACAATGATTTTTTTTGTTTGTATTTTTAATTTATAAAAATGATAACGTGTAATAAACTGCTTTAATTTCTGTGGCTGGGCTTAGGGTGTTCTAATAGAGATTGTACATTTGGGTAGTCCTACATGGGTATTGAGCAGAATAGGACATTTTTGGAAGATTGTGATCAGCAAACATACACAGTTTAGAATTCTGGAACATATATGCGCTATAGCATAGTTATGAATGGGTACCCGGGGGGAAATGGCACAGCAACTGTCTAGGAATAGGGCAGAGGGTAATGGGGGAAGGCCTTTGGTGTTCTAGAGGGACATTGTTGAAATCAGGGGTTTAGAATGACAGAATTACAGTACAGGGGGGAGTGTAGCTTGTCAGTGACCGCTATCCAGCTATAACTAGCCAGTACCCATCCTATACAGCTGTTGTGGCCAAAGCAGGAGCGATGTAGGCGTTAAGATTCCGGCCGGAGAGAGTATAATGAGCTGGGCTGCTGTGACTAAAGGCGGATGAGGGTTACGCAGTGAGCGGTTTTTATCAGATTATTCTATATAGTGCTCTTACCGCACAGGGAGCGAGCAGGCAGGCTGTCATGCTCCAGGGGGTCCAATCGTGGCGCCAATGGTGCCCAAGCTGTAACCTAACAGTGGCTGGTATCTTAGACAGGGCACACTATTAACTTCAGAGCTACCATAGCACCTATACTGGTGTGGTGGGGGGGGTTTGGTTTGGGGGAAGAGGGTCAGACCCACACAGTCAGACTAGGACAGGATAAGCTGATGGCTGGAGTCCACTCTCTGTGTCCATTCTTGAGCCAAGCTTCTTATTCTAATTTAATGCGTCTCTGGTTAGTTTTAATATTCTATTTAAAAGGCTTCATAGGTGTCTTTTAAGAGTTATTTACTTTTCCTTTCCCTTAAAACATTTGTTTTGTAGAACTAAATTCTAGTGAGTGTTTCATTTCTAGGTACACTTGCACAGTTTTTGAAGGAACTCGGCAGGGAGGTTGTTACAAACATCTTGGAGAACTAACCACAGACCTTCTGTGGATGTAGGTTTGCTCAATTCCTTCTGTCTCTTCATGTAATCCCAGACAGATTCAATGATGTTGATATCAGTGCTCTGTGGGGGCCATATCATCAGTTCCAGGATTCCTTGTTCTTCTTTATGCTGAAGATAGTTATTAACGACATTGGCTGTATGTTTGGGGTCATTCTCCTGCTGCAGAATAAATTTGGAGCCATTAGATGCCTCCCTGATGGTACTGCCTGTATTTCTCATCATTGAGGACACCATTAATCCTGACCAAATCCCCAACTCCATATGCTGAAATGCAGCCCCAAACTTGCAAGGAACCTCCACCATGCTTCACTGTTGCCTGCAGACACTCATTATTGTACCACTCTCCAGCCCTACAGCTCAGAACTGTTAGAAACCAGTGGGACCCAGGTACTGTTAGGAGAAGTCTGGCCAGAAGTGGTCATCATGGACGAATTGTGAGCAAAAAGCCATACCTTCGACGTGGAATCAAGGCCAAGCGACTCAAGTATGCACAAAAACTTAGGAACTGGGGTGCAGAGACATGGCAGCAGCTGCTCTGGACTGATGAGTCAATATTTGAAATATTTGGTTGTACCACAAGGCAGTTTTCTTCGCTGAAGGGCTATAGAGCAGTACAATAATGAGTGTCTGCAGCAAACAGTGTAGCATGGTGGAGGTTCCATGCAGGTTTGGGGCTGCATTTCAGCAATTGGTGTTGGGGATTTGGTCAGGATTAATGGTGTCCTCAATGCTGAGAAATACATTTATTAAAATCATAATAGCAACGTAGCACTTATATTTTGTCTGTAATCTGTTCTTTTGTTTGTTATTCAAGTATCGGGATTAAACTGATTTCCACAATCCTAATATATATTTAAGCATTTGTATAGCTGTTTGAAAATGAAAGAATTGTGCTGTTGTAACAGCTGGTTAGTTGAATGGTAAAAGGCAGATCTATAAATTGCTAAATGAGCATGTTAGACAAGGCCTTCATTCTTTATCACTAGCATAAAGCGCCCCACCACACCTCTAAAATGTAGCCCTTGATAGATTACAGCAGCACAATAGTGCCATCTTGTGGCCAGTTGCGGATTCTTTCGTGAATTTTCACACTTAATTTATTACATTTTTCTAAATCTGGGGATTTACACCATGTTTACATAGTAGGAACATTTTACCTTAAATTATTTATGAATGTTGTATTACCGGAAATTGCATACTTAGGATTGTCCCTACAGGTCACAAACTTACTTCACTGTACCCAACCCCCTTTCTCCTAAACCTGGGTACACAGTAGATGACCTGTGTACCCAGCCAACCCATGATGCGTCGGATGACATATCGTGCGGGCCATACACACCGCATGATCTGGTGAACGGCCGCATGATATGTCGGTCACTAGCCATATCCAAATGCATGGGGTCATTCATCACATGGACAGATTGAGCAGCATGTGGGCAGATCTGTCGATGTGATGAAAGTCCCTGTCTTGTCTGAAGAGGTAAGTTTTTAGAGAACGCTTCAATGTTTGGAAACTAGTGTAAAGTTTTATTGTGCGTGGGAGGGCATTCCCCAGGGTGGGTGCAGCCCGAAAAAAGTCCTGTAACCGTGCATGGGAACACGTAATGTGCGGGGATGAGAGACTCAGATCTTGTGCAGAGCGGAGATATCGGGTTGGAAGATATTTTGAGATAAGTGAAGAGATGTATGTTGTTGTGGTTTGGTTAATAGCTTTGTGTGTGACTGTAAGTATTTTAAATTGAATACGGTAGAAGATCGGCAGCCAATGGAGGGACTGACAAAGTCGATCAGCAGACACTGAACGTTTGATGAGAAAGATCAACCTCGTAGCTGCATTCAAAATGGATTGTAGTGGGGAGAGCCTGTTTTTGGGAAGTCCAATAAGGAGACTATTGCAATAGTCAATGTGGGAAATAATGAGTGCGTGTATTAGAGTTTTTGTGGTGTCTTGTGTAAGATTTGGTCGAATTTTGGCTACGTTTTTTAGATGTATGTAACAGGATTTAGAGACAGATTGAACGTGGGGAACAAAAGACAGTTCAGAGTCAAGGATGACACCTAGACAGCGAGCTTGTGAGGTGGGATTGATTGTCGAGTTGTCAACAGTAATAGAGATATCAGGTTTGTAACTACTATAGGCCGGTGGAAATATAGTTAATTCTGTTTTGAATATATTAAGTTTGAGGTGGCGAGATGACATCCAAGATGAAATGGCAGAGAGACAGACATTCAGTGACACGGACCAGCACAGATGGTGGCAAATCTGGAGAGGATAAATTTGAGTATCATCCGCGTACAGATGATACTGAAAACAAAAAGAGCTGACTAGTTTGCCAAGAGAGGTGGTATAGATTGAGAAAAGCAGAGGACCTAATACTGAGCCTTGTGGTACTCCAACTGATAGAGGTAACGAAGTGTAGATAGAATCATGAAAAGCGAACAGTGAACGAGCGATTAGATAGGATGAGAACCAAGAAAGGGCTGTGTCTTGAAGACCTAGGGATTGTAGTGTTTGTATGAGAAGAGAGTGGTCAACAGTGTCAAAGGCAGCAGAGAGATCTATAAGAATTAGGAGTGAGTACTGGCCTTTAGCCTTGGTAGTGACCAGATCATTTACTACCTTTGTCAGTGCTGTCTCAGTGGAGTGTTGGGAACGAAAGCCTGACTGAAGTGGGTCCAATAAGTTGTGGGTGAGGTGAGTGTAGTGAGTGTAGGCAAGTCTCTCCAGTAGCTTGGAGGGGCAAGGTAGCTGGGATATAGGACGGTAATTTGAGAGAGTGTCAGGATCAGAATTTAGTTTTTTCAGAATGAGAGTGATCGCTGAATGCTTGAACAGTGATGGAAAGATACCAGTAGAGAGAGAGAGATGACAGATTTTAGTGTGGAATGAGCACAGGAGACAGAGCTTTACTGATTTGTGAGGGTATAGGATCTAGAGGAGAGGTAATAGAGTAGGAGGATGAGAAGAATGTAGATACTTCATCTTCATTAGTGGGGTCAAATGATGAGAACGTGCCACTGGGTTCAGGTAGGGAATTGAACAAGACCCTGGCTGAGGAAGTGCATACCATTTCATTTTGGATATTATCAATCTTGTTCTTGAACTAGGAAGCAAGATCTTGTGCACTGATAGTAGTAGGTGGGTTGGGTGACTAAGGGGTAAGAAGTGATTTAAATGTATTTGTAATCAGTGGGTTAAATCGTTAATTTCTACATAGGCATATAAGTTGTAACACACATATATACCCCTTGCTAGGCCTCTTTGAGGTTTGCAAAAAGAGATTGTCTTAATACAGTTGCTGTTTTTCCATAGAATGGTCAAATGACCTTTTGGGGTCAAATAAGCCATAAATATTGAGGCCTAGCTCCTGCCTGCCATTTCTACTACTAAAAGTATAATGAGCCATTCATAGCTTCTATGTTCTTATCAGTTAGCCACATTCCATTGTAAAGTGTGTAGAGATGCTAAGCATTATGGGAAATTAGCAGTGCTGTCCAGACTCTACACACAAAGGAGCCTTGAAATAGAGTTCATCTCCCGACATTAGGATACGTCATTACTGTATCTCTTTGAGTATATCTTAGTGCTTACAGAGCATGTGCAAGAGAGATAAGCTTGGTCAATGCTATGCTGGACCAATGAGTGCTTGATACCTAGCACTGTATGTAATTAATATGGGCTTAATATCCAGCAAGCCAACACCCCAGACTAAGGTATATAAACCAGAGGTACACAAAGGACCCATTAGCTCGTGGTAGATCTGAGACTGCAGTAGGATGCTGCCAATGTATATAGACTGAATCAGGCGTTGAAGAAACGAGGGCTCCCTGGTACCATACCCCATGAAGAAGAAGATAAGATGAAGTACATCTTATGCTGAAGATGCTGATTTACCGGTGTCATCTGAATACACAGACAAAAGTTGAGTATACAGTATACTTTGTATGTTTGTTAATTGTTTGTTTGTTACTTGTAAATAAAGTGTGTTCATTTGTACTCACTCATATTGGTCACGTGTGTACTATTTCATTTCGATCAGAACGAAACCCATGCAGTATTAAAAAGTGGCTTGGGGTTAGAGGCTTGGGCAGAGATGACAGATTGTCATTTCTGTCATTGTCATCAGCCACTGTTACTCTTGCAGTAAATGAATAGTTACTTTGCTTTCACGTTTCACTCAATACATTGGTCTGGTGATTCTCTATAATGTCTCTCTAAAATTACATGTAGTCGTCCCAATATAGAAGTATAGATGTGCGCCTCAAGCAATAATATATTATGTGAAGATATGTAATAAATGTAAAATCTATTATGTGTATATTTTAGCGTTCACGGCGCCGGACCTAGAGAATGGGTACTCCGGCGCTCGCCTGAAAAGGGTGTGTGTCTTTAAGAAGCGCTCCCTTTTCATCACTCTTGGGGATGTGCCCGACACTTACGGACATGCCGGGATGTCCCCAAGCTCTCCTCTCTCTGGGAATAGATGCCGGACGCATGCGCCTGGCATCTATTCGCCGACTGTAATCACTACGCCGCAGTTTTACTGTAGCTCACGAGCTGTTTTAGCGGGGTGCCATCAAAAGGGGCAGGGTGCATTCTACCCACTTGAAATTGGTCATGGTGTGGCGCCTCTCTAAAACAGCCTAGCCGGAACGCTATATATTTACATGGGATTGGTAAGAATGACCGCCAGACCTATATCCGACGGTTCAAATCCCGACAGCGGAAGAATGGCAGCCCTGAAAATCCCGATGGTAAGTATTCTAACTATTGCTCCCCCCCCCCCTTAACCCTCCACGCCTAAACCTAAGACCCCCCTTCCCCGCACCCTAAACCTAAGATTCCCGGGGGGGGTGCCTAACGCTAACGCCCCCTTCCCCTACCCTAACCCTCCCAGGGGGGTGCCTAACCCTAAGTCCCCGCCGCCCCCCCACCCGTGCGGCTGTCCGCGACCAGCTTACCTTTGTTTGGTATGCCGAGCGTCGGGCTCCCGGTGTAGGTCTCATGACAGGCGTTGGGATTTCGACGCCTGTCATTAGGATTTCGACGTGTGTCGTTAGTTCCCTGCTGGGATTTGACAGTCGGGAAGCCAGCGGTCGGCATTTCAACCGTTTGCATCCCGACTGCATACCATTTACGTATCACGTACTGTATGTTATATTAGTGCTAATATGTCACAAAAAAATAAAGTAGATTTGTTTCTTTGTGGCACATATTCCTTTAAGTTTGCAAATTGTTTCTGTGGTTCGGTAGGTTTTTTTTTGTGTAGCACAATTTGGTTGAATCATAACATGTGCACTTGATGAATTTTTTATAAATAATGTGTATTTGTGTAGCCAGTATTAACAAAAGTGGTGTAAACCTTATCGGGACTGCTCCAAATTCTCTCTCTATACGCTATGGGGAATTACATGAAGGCAACATGTAACTTTTGCAGGTGGATATGTTTCGCTGCAGGGAGTTCTCTTGAGCTGTATACCTGACACGTAAGGTTTCTGGTGAGTCTGCCTGATGTTTTAAAGCAGCAATAATTTACAAGATTTACCTTTTAAATCATTGTTGCTGTATAACATTGGGTAGACTCGCCGCAATTGCGCCTATGCCTGCATCTAGCTTTTATATCTCCTTTCGCTTACATTGCAGAATGATTGCTTTGGTAGTATATAGATCTATGTGGGAGTGCTCGTTCTTTTGATTAGCGGTCACAGTTTAATGCTGGCCATACATTAGCACGATTTCGGGCCGATTTTAGACGTGTCGTATGATGAATTGTGTCGAAATCGTGTAGTATTTAGGTAGGATACAATCCGATGCACGCTCCCGGCGCTCTCAAAACGTATCATATGATCAGATGTGCAGCCCATATTATCTATCGTAATCGTAGGCAGATCGTGCCGTGTATTTGTGCATCGTCCATCCGACCGGCGTCATTTTAGTTACATTTTGAAGAAGTGTGTTTTTTCAATGACCTTCCCTCCTAAACTGCAGATCGATCGTATCGTGAGATCGTATGTACATCGCATGTCAATCGTGTGGCCGGGACTGCCAAGGAGCTGCCGGGGAGTTCAAGGGAAATCATAAGATGAATCTCATCTTATACTGGTCGTATTAGTGTATGGCCAGCATAAGACCTATAGATGTGTTCTCATACAATGTTGCTGCAGTAGCACCAAACAGCCCCTCTTAACGCTCCATGTGTCCATGGACTCTGCAAGCACCGGGCATATTTTTGCGTCTTTCTCACCCGTAAATTTGGCTTAATGGCAATGTGGTGTAACTAGGACGCACCAGGAAAACTGCACTGATTAATGGGATATGTGACACTTGTATATCTGTGTGCACCTGTGTCTGTATATGACTCACAATGAAACTTGGCATGGAAAAAAGCTGCGTCCGCTGCATCGTAATATTTCGTGTACAGATTCAGACTCAGTCGCACACAGATACACAAGTGTCGCAGATGAATTAATCAGCACTGTCTCCTGGCGCATACCAGTCACATCATATTGCAACTAGAACGCATTTTCGGGCGAAAACTGCTCCCGCCGCTAGCAGAGTCGCAAAGGACCTTGCAGCTCACTCGCACCAGGCATCTCACGCCGCTTGGTGTATTGAGGCTAGATGTATGAGGACAGATCTGTAATTTTGAGCTTCTGAAGTGCTTATGTTCCAAAATAGTACGATATAATTCACTCAAGGCAATTATATCAATAACATTGCGTTATAGGGACTTAGGCCCTGATTCAGAGGCGCTCGCTCTGAATCAGGGCGGACCCTTTTTTTTTCTTTTTTTACCCCGGCCTCCAAGCTGCTCGCTAAGCTGTGGGTGACCACCCACAGCTTTAGCGGGAGGCCTGGCGATGGTCGCGATTATCGCAACCATCGGGCTTGCGACGAGACCCTTTTGGTAGGGTCTCGTCCACCACAAGCCCCAGTGAACTTCCTGCTCTAATAGAGCTCGCCGCCTACAGAACGGGGCGAGCTGTTGTTCAACATCGACAGCTGCCCCGTCTTATACCTCCGGGGCTCGCGCGTGCGCACTGCCCGGCCATCGACCTGCTTGCGAGCGCTATGCATCAGGCCCTTAGTCCACGCTGTTCATACAATATTGTACTAGTTGTAGACATTAGGTTAAAGTTTCAAGGAAGCCATGTAAACTATGGCAGGATATCTGTGATTTATCACAATGTAATTAAGATTGTTTTGGACCTCCCGCCAAACACTTTAAATTATACTGCAGAGGATTAAGTTGTTATTGTTTTGAAAAGCCTAGTATACTATTTGAGGGGTAGGGGCGGCAATTGCAATGATATCTGGAGGCAATATAAAGAAAACTCTTAATTGAAAAGTTCTGTGAACACAATCCTAAAATAGCCTGTATCAATCCATCTCTTTGTCTATCTGTTTTATCTATTTGTATGTTTCTGGCCACATACATTTCTGTATAATTGTTGCACCCACTATACAATGTGATACATTTTAATTGGATCATGTTTGGATTCATTTTCTACTTACTGAGTGATTGCTTCACACACCTGATTGAATGATCAATGTTTGATTTTGTTGAATCTGTTGTCTCCAACATGTGGATTCTGTAGTTTACTATTAAAAGTGATCTAATTGTAAAGGTTGTTGTCACAGTGAGATGCTTCTGAGAATATGCATGTAGGACAATGAGAAGTTTTGCCAAGTAGTTTCCCTTATGGTGATGATAAATGCATAATAAACTGGATTCTGTACATTTTAGGTATATTCAGCTTTTCTCCTCCTCCTCATTTGCATTTACTATATTTCATGTACCTAATTAGCTGACTGAAATTGCTAACAAAAATAAATACATTTCCGAATAGGCTTTAGAATTCACAGGAATGCCATTTATAATGTGGACAATTGGTTTGTGCTGTCACTTACATGTTACTGGGAAGAAGCGCAGAACAAATAAATAAAATATTGCAGTAAGCACTGTTTTAAAAAGGTGGGTATTTCTACCGAAATGTGTAGATACTTTATTGGTGCGTTCCCATCTTGATGGTGACGAGTGGCTTCTCTCCTTACTTGCATCTCCAACTGTCTCTCCTATCAAGCGTTCTGTCTTGGAGTTATTCTTGATCCCACCCTCTCCTTCATCTCTCGCAGTCCTGCTGCTTCCATCTCAAAAATATTTCCAGGATCAGACCCTTTCTCCCTGGATGCTGCTAAGACCCTCATCCACTCACTGGTCATCTCCAGATTGGACTACTGTAACCTTCTCCTGTAACTTCCTCTTATCTGGCCTCCCTGATTCCCACCTCTCATCCACTCCCAATCTGTCCAAACGTTCTACATCTGCCTGCCCTCTCCTACAAGCACTGCACTGGCTCCCCTTCTCCTTCAGAACTCAATTCAAGGGTCTTACACTCACTTACAAAGTCCTCGCCCAATCCTCTCCAATTTACATCTCTGATCTCATCTCACTTCACACTCCTGCCCGCCTACTTGGCTCAACAAATGCATTTCGCGTCTCCTGCCAACTGATTACCTCTTCCCACTCCCGTCTCCAGAATTTTACCCATGCTGCTCTCTACCTCATGGAATTCTTACTATCAAAATCTCCACCTCTCTACTAAACTTCAGACAGGTTCTCAAGACCCACTACTTCATCATTGCCTTCCAGCTCTCATCCTATTTAATTGGGTATAGGGGATTGGTAGACACCTCTGCACTAGGTTTTGGTTAGACTAGAATTGTTTATACAGTAGCCCCAAATAAATGATATATATCAATGGATAATAACTCTCTGGGGGTGCTGCCAAGGACAGTAAGAGAAGATATACATAGGAAAAAAGAAAAAAGTATTGTCTCTTTGTTGGTGCACATGTGGGAAAGAAAAAATATATAAAATGTAACTTTCATTGTATCAGTATTTAAAATAAACTTAGCCTTATTAGTGAAATATTTAAAAATATAATAATAAAAGTGAAACAAAATTGTACCTTGAATGTCATTATTAGTATTAAATTATTAACAGTACATTTGTCTCTGTGTCCTTTTGTATGTTGTATTTATAATAAATTTCATCCTAACCTGCGGCTCCATGCTCCTTCCTCACTGTCTACCCCATCTGTGTCTCCCCTGTCTGTCTGCCCCTCCCCTTTTAGAATGTTAGTTTTCATGAGTAGGGCCCTCTTCCCTCATGTGCGTCTCCTTCCCTTAAGCTGACAGCCCGTACACACAGCACGATGGACAGATATGTCTGCCATCAACTGTGCAGTGCAGCCATCGAAATATGTCTGTGACCTACGTCGTTTACAGATATATTGCTGGTACACACTGCCGACACGCAAAATATATTGGCTGATCAGTTGATCGCCCAATATATCTGCCAGTGTGTACCCAGCATTAGTCATTCCATCATCTACTTCTAGACAGACACCAGATGTTAGACAGTCAATAGTTAGACAGGGAAAAAAGTTAGACACAAACAAAAGTCAGACACATTAAAGTTAAACATGTAAAAAGGTCGACAGGGTCAAAAGTTTGACATGAGAATGGTCGACGCAAAAATGGTCGACAATTATTATTATTTTTTTTGTTTTCTAGCCCTAATCTTCACCCTAACCCTAACCTTCCCCTTGGTGCCTAACCCTAACCATCTGGGTATGTGCCTAACCCTAAGCGTGGGGGTAAGTGCCTAACCCTCCCTCCTGGTGCCTAACCCTAACCATCTGGGTATGTGCCTAATCCTAAGCGTGGGGGTAGGTGCCTAACACTCCCCTTGGTGCCTAACCCTAACTGTGGGGATAAGTGCCTGAACCTAATCCTAAAAAACATACAAAAAAATGTCGACCATTCTTATGTCGATCTTTTTCATGTTGAACTTTTGTACCTGTCGATCTTTTGTACCTGTCGAACTTTTTACATGTCTAACTTTAGTGTGTCTAACTTTTGTCAGTGTCGAACTTTAATCCTTGTCTAACATCTGGTGTCTATATAGACATTGTCTAACTAATTACTGTCTGTCTATAGTCCGGAACCCATTGTGAGATGAGCAAAATTAATTCCATGTTGACAGCCTAATTCTGAGTTGCACTTAATACAGTCGCAGATCTGGACGCCTACTATCATCGTATGTCCTGTGCGACTTTCCGCTCTCATTCTGAGACCTCCGACCATGAGAGCAGCCGCACTTACACCTGCCTAATGCTGTGTACAGAAGATGCGCCTGCAAATGGCTTACACCATCCATACACACAACTCTGAATAGGTCGTAACTCTGGCTACACGCCCACAAGATGTTTCTTTTTACATGCAGCACCCCGTTGGCACCCAGTTACCACCAAGTAATGCCCATTCAGCCATCGGTAATAAGTGACTGACTCACATCTCTTTGTAGTTGTTGCTTATGTCGGCTGCAACGCATGCAAAGTTTTCTGAAAATCGCAAGATGCGGTCACATTCTCGGGCTTGTGCGCAATTCTGATTCAGACACTTAAGTGAATAAGAATGTCCTAGTTATATGAAACATTTAAAGTCTAAAGAATCATTTTTATAAGTATTGTATAACTATCTGTTAGTTCCTGGACGTTTTGTGTACTGTCTTGTTTCCATGTTAGTGTCTCTAGATGGTGAAACTTGCCTGTTCTAATTAGCAATATGTAAATTCTTTTATTAATATAAGTTGTGGAACGTTTGTATAATTTACGCTGTACGCCTTATGTGTTGAGTAGGTTAATTTAGAGCACTTGCCGTTTTTCAGGGTGGGAGACTGTTGGGGGGCTTCCACACACATGACCCCTCACTTTGTAACATGTGCAGAAATCAGCCAAGTACGTTGGCCACTTGATGTGTATTATGCCTAAACCCACCATATAAAATAACTAAATATGTACAAAATCAGGTGTATTTAGACGTCTGCCGGGTAACCAAGTTCACGTGAAACGATCTTTACAGCACACAAATTCCCATACAAATTGAGTAAAGATGTCGTCCAGATTCCTGTGCGTTACTGAAAGTCATTACCGTTCTCTTCATTTTTTATTTTACTACCAAACTTTGTTCTTGCCTCCCATTGTATTTAACCTCGAAACACTAAAATTCATAACCAATAACTTATTTAATGACTCGTTCAGGTTGGCCTATTGTATGCCGCACGTTGCCAGATGGCTGGGTTTTACCCATGCGGCAAGTCACCGCCTGAAAGTAATTCTGCAAGCGATGGCAATTTAGCATAGGCAAATGTGAGCACTAAGCTGATCATATGTGTCCTCTTGCTTCTGTAGGCAATGGGCGTGGAAAGTGACCAAGAAATCGTACAGATGATCGGGACGGAGGAGCATGTGGTGGCTGCATTTGGGCCAAGTTTGGAAGAGTGCCAAAAGGCACAGATATTCACCCAGATGCAGGTGTGTGGTGTGTTTAGTTGTGTCAAAAATATTTTTGATCATTATATATACCAGAACCTGGTATTCTTTTGTCTCTCAGGAAATGCCCCTCAAAGCAATAATACATACATATTTTTTAAGAATGTTTATACTGGAGGTACGCTGCCCGTAACACAATACATGATCTAGCTGGTTTGAGCCTCCATTACAATGCTTTTATTGGCGTGCTTAGCACAAAATAAAGTTTTTACTGTTTAGATTTCTTTTCTCTTTTGAAGTGACTGGTTGACGGACTAGATCCAGAATGGCACAGGTGGTTCTCATTTAGTGTAACAAGCCAAGGCCTCCTTTATGCGGCATTGGCATTGTGTATTAGTACAGCACAGGCATTGGACAACAGCAGCTAGTCCGATGAGGAAAAAGTAACCTGTTAGTGACCGTATAATAAACATCCATGCAGGTGAAATATATGGAAGTATTTATTAAACTCCAGTCTCGGTTACACTGGTACCTCAGCTGGTGGCTCCTCTACAGAGATTAGGAGATATGTGTCAACCCGTCTACAGAGTGCACAAGTGCCCATAGCAGCCAATCGGCATCGAGCTAGCATTCTTTAGAATGTACTTGATAATCGCTAACAAGAAGGTGATAGGTTGCCATGGGCAACTCCTCCACTTCGCTTCTCAAATCTTTAGAAGGCTTGTGCTCAATTAAGTAGTGTTCTAGTAGGGATCCACAGGATCCACTACTGCCCTCTCCTGGGATCGGGGGGATACAGAGCAACCCGTGCTTGTGTTTTGTGTGTATTCCTAATGACTGTGTAGATAAGGCAATTCATAGTAAGTACAAGTCGGTGTATCATTTTATGGTAATTTCCTTTATTTCTATTTAATTGATGCTATTATTCCACAGTAACATGTTAGCATCCCCCAACAGCTGATGCCTTGGACAGGGTTAGTTGGAAGGGAGATTTACCAATCGATAATATATGTATAGTGTTTTAAAACAAAAGCAAAACAAATTTAGTTTAATAGTAGAGGGGGTTAGGGGGTGGTTTGTTTGCCAGGTTGGCTGGGGTCAGAGCTTCTTTTGTTGTCATTCTTGAAAACAGCGAGGAGAGATAGCAAAGTGCGTTGGCAGATCTGAAATGCATCCTCTACCCAAGTGTAGACAGGTTTACAGGAAGCGGCCGAGGATGATGAATGTCAGACTTCAGGGTTTTTCTGTGTGTTTAGTGGCGCTGACAGGTCACTGCGGTAGCTGCCCGACCAGATGTCCCTGACACAATTGTTTAGCAGTGCCTATCTACCACACATCATAGCCCCTCAGAGGTGGGAGATCAATGTAAATAAAAACTGCTTTAAGTTGCATCTCTTCCGGCGGAGGGCAGGTGACAGAGATTTGGATTGCTGACTGATACATTTGCACTGTTTCTTTAAAATTATTATTGTTTTCATTAAAGGCCTTAAAGTATATTGGTAATAAAGTGAGGAGACAGAGGATGTGGGGAGGTGGTCCTAAAAAGTCCAGAGTGGATGAAGCCCGTGAACTACTTGCATCAACCATCCTGACACATGTACCAGTAAGTAGCTCTAGGCGTTTTAGTGAAAGTATTGTTTATCCCTCTGTATTTTCACTAGTTCTTTTATATCATCTAGTGTTCTTTATTATCCCAACCCTTGTCATGCTTCAGCTTTGTGCGGGAGGTGCAGTTCGACCCACAGAGTAGTGATGTGTCACCTCCACGGGTATCAAAATAAACCGCTTAGCCTGATGATATAAATGCTTTAGTGAAACAACACAGAGATGCATCAAATTTAAAACAATATGTAGAAAATTGCAGAAGGTTCTATATGAACCTATAAAGTCATCTGAAGGTGAAAACCGCTTTAATTATTTTAATGTAAATTATATCTAGTGTTTGTGGGGTGTTTGTCCATACCAGTAAAACCACTGAAGCATACAGGTGTTAATTGTTCAATGCTGGGAATTTTACAAAACAGTTTTTCTTTTTTTTTTTTATTACTTCCATCTCATCGTGTTAATAGGTTAAAGAGTTCCATTTCAGAGCAAAATGTATCTACACTGCCGTGATGGTCCGGAGGGTGATCCTGGCCCAAGGAGAAAATAAAGTAGATGATCGCGATTATTATGGAAACAAGAGATTGGAACTGGCAGGACAGGTAGGCTCTAATTTACTTGGTCACTTTTACTTTTCAAACTTGTTGATATCCATTCACCGAGTCACAAGCATATAATAGCCCAGGGCTGCCCCACAAAAGGGGACTATGCGTAATTTAGTAGTGAACATTTATTTTAGAAAATTAAAAAAATCAGTCCATGGGCCAAACGTGTAATAGCCCGCCACTTGCAGGAGCCGGCACTATTCCGGTGAGATAGTAACTAGATTTAAAGCAGCAAGAGGTTGAAAGGCAAAACCAAGCAGGTATTGACTTTCGACTAATTGACACTTTAAATGTAGTGGCAAATGGCGAGCTATTACATTTGGCCAAACGTGTATTTAGGCCTTTTAAAAGACCAGTAAACCTAAGTGACTGCACCCTTTAGAAAAGCATAAGTAGCAGATTCTGTGGATTGGGTGGCAATTTATCAAACCTTGGAAAGAGATGAACTTGAGAGAGATCAAGTACCTACCGATCAGCTTCTAGCTGCCATCTTACAGGCTGTGTTTGAAAAATGACAGTTAGGAACTGAATGGTTGGCAGTTTATCTCTCTCCGCAAGCTTTAATAAATCTCCCTCTTGTGGAGAAATGTATCCAACATTCTAAAGACTGGAGAAGTTGCCCATAGCAACCAATCAGCCTTTTATCTAGTAATTTCTCAAGTGCATTCTATGAACTGATAGGTAGAATTAGTTGCCAAGGGCAACTTCTCCACTTTTCCACTCTTTAGAACATTTTGATACATCTCTCCTTTGATCATCTAGACCACTATATTGTTCTTGTTTTAATCACTTAAGGTTCTTAAATGCTTATTGTAATGTTCTTCAAAGGCAGTCTGGTGTGCATAAATGTTGTTTAAAATACTGTAACAAATTCCGGAATAAGATATGTCTATATAACAATTATCACTTTAGTTGCAGAGGTAATTTTACATTTTAGAGGGTTATGTCCCATTTTGGATTCTGTAGCATTTGGTAAGGCAAGCTGTAAATACGTATCTATAGAAAGAAGCCCAGGGCTTCACTAATA
The DNA here is from genome assembly GCA_031769625.1 of Taudactylus pleione. NCBI lineage: Eukaryota > Metazoa > Chordata > Amphibia > Anura > Myobatrachidae > Taudactylus > Taudactylus pleione. The sequence continues at coordinate 9,713,740 of JAUIMM010000224.1, read as the reverse complement.
TATTTTTTTATTCTTTTGTACTTAACCCCAAAGCACATGTGAACCAGTGAACCAACATGAGCATCTGTGATGTAAGGGCTGTGACGTAATGCACTCCGGAGCGAGTTCTAATCATTGTAATGAAAATAAATTTGGACAAGTACTTTAGAGGAAAAGCTATCCACTTATTGGAAAATAATTATTAGTTACAAATTTTGTCACCAGGGGGCGATGTGGTGCTACAAATCACTTGAAGAGCCCTACACTTTTCTGTAGAACGTGTGTTAGTCGCTACTTTCAGACATCTTGGCCAACATGATCAGCGGCCCTCACCCCATGTGACTTTTGGGGATTTTTGTACCCGGTGTATTGGGAAGGATGTCATACCCTGTCAGATCTGGAAGACATCACTATCCATTATGTGCTGATTATTCCACCCAACATTACGTTCTGCTATAGAGATTGCTGTTCTTTGAATGTTAACTGTTGTTGACCACAAAGGAGAACACATTGAGTTGTTGTAGTGCTCTTCAAGTGATTTATGGCGCCACCTGCTGACAAATTAATTTTTTTCAGTAAATGACCTGCACAATACTTTCATTTTAACAGCCATGTATATATCCTCATTGTTGATGGGTATTGTTTTGGGTTTTTGCAAATATGTGGCGGAGTGTGATTTTTATTTTACACCAGTTAGACCAGTTTTGCTATGTTACCCATTCATTTGTAGCTATGTATTATTAATATATCAATTTTTATATAGCGCGCACAAATTCTGCATCGACATTCACATCAGTCCCTGCCCCAGTGGAGCATACCATTTCAATTTCCTACCACATGTATATCCACACTAGGATTCATTTTGGGGCGGGAGCCATTTCATCTTGGATTGTGGGAGGAAACCCATGCAAACATGGGGAGGATATGCAAACTCCACACAGATAGGGCAGTCAAACCCAAGACCTCAGTGATGTGAGGCGGTAATGGTAACCATTACTCTGATTTACTAGTTTCCAAGCACTATTACTGGAAATGAGCAATGCTATCAATTTGCGTAAACTAATTGGAGCCATTGTCCAAAAGTATTTATTTATTTTAATGTGGTACAGGTATCCTCTCCATTTACTTAGTAATTTATTTATGGTTCCGGTCCGTTAAAACAGTGATGTCAAAATGATCTTTTCTCACTTTTATTACACGATCGTTGATTCACCTGGTAGTGGGTAAGCAGTAAGAAACAATTTGAATACTCTACCACGCATTACAAAGCCGAATCGCCTGCGCAGTTAAATTGGACTTTATTATCAGTAAATAATATGGCTGCCCTCTGCAACGTTCAGAGCCAGCATAATGTATATTGTCTGCTCCAAAAACAAAACAAAAAACTCCGCACACAAAGGAGAAATGGAATGTTCACAATGGGTTCAGATCTCTGGAAAAGTCTGTTCCGCCAACAATGCCGGCATAAGACTGTATTGTGCATGGAAAGAAAAGAAGGAAAACAAACCAATATGATTTTGCTGCTAATTTCACACCCCATGGGAAAAACGGAGTTTGAAATGCGCTCCAGCTTTAGATAACAGATGCGGATTCATGAGCCAAACATGTTTGTTTTGTGTGTATTTTTTTTTTTTTTATTTAACGTAGCGATTTAGTCCCTTTTTTAATTGTCACTGGAGGATTGGGGTAGGCCCCTCGCCAACGGAGGTGTTAGCAAAACCTACCGATTGGAGACTTAATCTTTCACCTACCGTCCCCCCCTCTCTAATGTGTTTATTATTTGTGAAGCATAACCCCGGTCTCTTTTGTTCTGCCGTATTTTCTGTGTGGCTAATGCAGCTTGCTTTGTGAGAAGGAGATATGGAGCAGGCCCCGAAATCCAGCACCTTGCACGGCAAGGGATTTCTACCTTGTGACAATAGAATCCCCGCATTGACTTCAGAGATTGCCTAATCCTAGCTGTTCTGATAATGTAATTAAGGATGCCTAATGTCTTCAGTTTTGCAACTGGTTTGTGTGAAAAGGAGAATTTGGCACTCTAAAAGCTTTAGCGCTAAATAGCAATCTCAAGGCACCTAATTAGAATTCCCTGACATTAAGCTAATTGGTGAAACTGTTGCAGCAGCTTAAATTCCCTTTTTTTTTTTTTTTCTTTCCTCCCTCCCACTTCTGTTATTGCTGCTTTACAAAACTGTAAAGTCTCTGACTAAAATGAACGAGGAAACAGGCTGGATGTTAACACATGCAGCACTGGAGAGGTCAGCGTGTTGCTCCAGGGGCATCTTGCAGGCCGGAATTTAAATTATTATTTTTTTTTTAAATGGATAGGTAATCTGAACGAGTGGCCTATCATTATGACACCACAGCATTGTTTTAGTGCAATTTATGGAGCATACAGTATCTCAGTTTAGCACCACAAAGCAATTAGCATGGTTGACCGTTAATGCAGAAAAATAAGCATATCTTAGGTCTGTGTGACCAATTTAATGGAGAAATTTTACCCAATTTGTATTTAGCAGAACCACAACTTTAAGGTTCCTGGGACTCTTGTAGGTATTCACTTGCAGTCCTTCCCCATTTACTTCTGTTTTGATTCAAACCATGGTGATTCCATTTCCATAATACCTCCTTAAAATATTATTGTTGAGGAAAGTGTCTGATATGGTGGGCACTATTCTATTACCTAGCAGCACAGACGGTGTAATGGTTAGCGTTACTGTCTCACAGTACTGAGGTCATGGGTTCGCTTCCCACTACGGTCCTAACAGTGTAGAGTTTGTATATTCTCCCTGTGCTTGCGTGGGTTTCCTCCGGGTACTCCGGTTTCCTCCCACACTCCAAAAATATACTGGTAGGTTAATTGGCTCCCCACAAATTGCCCCTAGTGTGTATGTGTGGGAACATGTGGTTGGGAATATAGATGATGATGTCACTGGTTTCTGATGGGCTACATTCATCTGAACATGGATTGAGCACCCCACAGTTGTCACCTTCATTTATGATTGCTGGACTGCATTGTTATAAATATTGGTGTAGAGACATAGATCCCACCCCTGGGATACTCACTCCCTCTTCCTACCAGACTTTCCTCCGCTCTACAAACATTCAAACTGACTTTCATAGCCCAATTCTTTATCCAAGCCTACCAGCTCTCCTCCTAACCCATCCTATTTGTCCCTGTATGCTGACTTCTGGTCACCCATGTCTGACTGCCCCTCCCTTATAGATGAGCTCTCTCAAGCTCTTCCCTAGTGTACTCTTGTTTTTTCTCTCCTTATCTTCGCAATCTTCTCCTACTCTGCATTTATATTTATTTATTTGAACCTTCCTTCTGCACCCATCACTTGGCATGTAGCCAGTGCTGGTTTCTCTAGTTGTAGGAACTGTATCCCCTAAAACAGCATTGGGTGACCATCGTTCCATAGTTTTTACATATTAAATACTCCCCTAGGGGAGAATTCAATTAGCTGTGGGGTTTGATTGTGCTGTCTTATTCAATTAGCAGCTGGAACCCCGCGAAAAACCTCCCCAGATGGAGAATTCTTCCTCAGTCTCAGGAGCTGCAAAGGCAGATCCACTTTAAAATGCAGTGTCTGCATTTTAACACATGAGGAAACCCATTAGATTCTGCATTATACGGCGAATCAGTGGATTTTCGCACATTAATTGATGTTTTACCGCGCGGGGAAAAGGCTAATTAATTATATATATCTAGACATGAAATGCAGAGCTAGTCCCCACATGGATAGATAAGATAAACCCCATGGCTAATTGAATTCCCCCCATAGAATCCTATAACACCTGTCCTATGTACTATTATTTACTAGTTGCGCTTTCTAATGACCTCTTTTATATGGTGTATCTAGCACTTTTTCTGCAGCATCTCTATATTGGGTGCTGAGTAGTGGGACCTGTCTTAGCACTCTTCTGCCTTGACAAGCGTACACAAACCTGGCGCCGTTGTGCTTTAGCCGATTAGTGTGAATAGCATTTCGCACTTCTCTGTATTGAACTACCCATTTATAATCAGACATTTGATGAAAGTTATTAATCATTCACCATTACCATCACCGGCTTTTCCATGAAAGGGGTGAGTTTATTTCTTTATTGAGATAGATGCCTCCTCAGACTGAGAAGAGGCCGTTTTTATTTCAGCATAATAAGGTAGGCTTACCTCATTCATGTGGTTTCTTCTCAAAGACATTTCGTCTGTTGAGCACAACAATCCTATTGAGTGCTAGAGTCTAGCAAATTAGCATCAGAGTCATGGAAACTTTTCTACTAAGGAGCACTTCATCATATTACCACTTTCATTGGTCAAATATCTCCACTCATCTCACATGTATCATCAATATTAGGAATGTTATCTTCTCCATGTTCTTCCGAGTGTGGATTGAAAGATCTACAGTAAAAAGTAGACAATGTTTAGATAGACACCAGATGTTAGACAGTCAGTAGGTTGACACACTAAAGGTCGACATGTAAGAAAGTAGACTGTCAAAAGGTCGACACTTAAAAAATGGTCGACACATTTTCTTCTAACCAAATCTTCACCCTAACCCTACCCTTGGTGCCTAATCCCCCCTCCTGGTCCCTAACCGTCGGGGTAAGTGCCTAACCTTAACTTTTGGGGTAAGTGCCTAACCCTAAACCTAACCCTGAAAAAACAAAAAAATTATGTCGACCAATTTTCGTGTCAACCATTTTCAGGTCGACCTTTTTGACCCTGTCGACCATTTGTAGCTGTCTACTATTTTACATGTCGACCTTTTGTCCACCTGTTGACTGTCTAACATCTGGTGTCCATCTAGACATTGTCTACCTTCTTACTGTAGATCTTTAGACCGGATCCCGTTCTTCCATCCTCTGGACCAAGAAGACAAGTAGCACCCGTGCTCTATGGGGTGGGTAAACACCTGCACGATATCTGGCCGATTTAGCCAAATTGGAACAACAAATCGGCCATATTGTGCAGTGTGTATGCCCGATTTAATCGCTCCCGCGGACGCATTCGTTATCGTGTGATTGGCTGTGCTGCACAGCCAATCACACGATATCGCATGCGGCGCCATACATATTAGTGAAGGACGGAACAAGTAATCGTTCCGTCGTTCGTTAAATTGTGCAGTGTCTACCGGCAATCATGGGTGAAGGCAAATCGCCCTGAACATCGGCACGATTGTCGGTCGTTTAGGTGTGTACACACCTATTTCATAGAACCTTGCTGAATTGTGGCAGCCACATACTTCAGTTCTTTCAAAGCTGTCATGGATGGACATTTTGTTAGTAGAGAACTTTGGGGGAGATGTATCAAGCCTTGGAGAGAGAGAAAGTACCAACCAATCAGCTCCTGCCACTTCACAGACTCTGTTTGAAAAATGACAGTTAGGAGATGATTGGTTGGTACCTTCTCTCTCCAAGGCTTACTACATCTCCCCCTTTGTCTCCGGCTATTTGGGAATTCAGAAAACACTGAAACTGTTCATCAGATCTTATGGGTGATCTGATTAAATAAAGGATGTGATCAATTAAGTCTCAGCCTGAACCATTTGCATCCATAATTCCACGACCAGCTCCATATTGTCGTCGTCTTCTATCTGTTCCAGAGAAAACAGTAAACCCGTGTTTCTATGACCTCTATCGCTGATCTTTCAACCAATCATATTGCAAATAAAAATGTCTCTCAATTCTCCCCAAGGTTTATTAATCATATATGTATCTTCTGTATTTGAGTAATCTTCCTTCTACACTACTTATAGGGGCAGTGGTCGAAGTGGGAATTTTGAAGTGGGGGTATGGAAAATCTAAGGTTGTACTTGTGCGTCCGCCGTAAAAGGGGGCATGGCCACTCAAGAGGGCGTTACCTTTAAGACATAAGTGTAGTGTACCACACCGAAATACCCCTTATACACATTATGCCACACAATAGTAGTGTCCCTCATACAATGCCAATAGTTGTAGTGCACCTTATGCAATGCCCACAGTAGTAGTAGTGCCCCTTATGTAATGCCCACAGTAGTAGTATTTCAGGTGTCCTGCCCGTCCGCACCTATGGCTCTGTCTTTTGGCTTTGTATTTTGATGTTTTTTTGTTTTTTTTCTTATGGCTTTATCCAACTTAATTTCCACAAAGGGGTTTTTTTTTTGTTTGTTTCTAGGAAGCTAAAGTTACAATAAGTTCTGTCTCTAAATGTAATCTGCTTTCCAAGCAGCCCTGGAAAGCATCTATTCTTATAATGGAACGTTTTAGAATATTCTGTTTTTTTGTGCAACTTTAAATATTCTTGATCTTTGAAAATATATGCATTTAAACTATTTTATTATAACATTTCTATTGCTATCCCATTGCATAGATGTTTAGATTGTTTTAGATTCTGGCCAATATATCTAATCTTTTTTTTTTTTTTGATCTGTAATAACATATCTGAATACTATATGGTCTAAGGATATAACCAGTACAAGAATTTGTTTCAAAGAGGGGGTGGCATCAAAGAAAACAAATACAATAAAATGTTGGAATATTATCTAATAAAGTACATTTGTAATATTCACTTCTATGTTTAGTTAGTTAATTTTAATTTATTGCTCATTTATAATATAATAATTAATATAATTATAATGTAGGTAATCGGGACTGGCCAGTTGTACAGTTATTCTGCTGGTTCTATAGGTAATATTGCACAGGAGTTGGATAAGAACTTTATCTATCTAGTTTTGCCATGTCAAGAATTTGGACTTGCAGTAGTTAGATAAGTAAATTTCATGCAATAACCACTGGGGCTGGCCCGCCGTCTTTTCTGTTGCACAAAGGTTAATCCAAGTCTAAAGCTGTGTACACACTATATGATGTGTAATTAAGCCAACGGTGCTATGCAAACGATACATCACTTGTGCGTGGCCTATACACTGCACAATCTGGTGTATGGTGATGTGTTGTTGCATGCTGCATGTAACAGCTTCGCATAGTTCATTGCATTGTTCCATCTGCTGTGCAGAACAGCAGGAGGGACAATGCATTGAAAGACGGTCGTGAACGACGGATAGGGTATACACACTATACGATATATTGCTCCGAACCACGTCATGGGTGTACCCAATTGAAGAGGTGTAAATCTGTTATCCCTATGCCTGTTCACCCTGGCAGTGATTGTGGTAGTTTTGGACATAGCTGCCATCAGAAATTGTTCCTTGTATGTCATTATACAAGGAACGCAGACAGAGGGCCTGATTCATAAAGGATCGCTATTGTGATCGCAGGTCTGCTGCAAAAATATGCTAATGATTGCACTCACAATGTAGTCGCACTGCCAGCATAGAGACGCCCACTGCCTCCCACTACCGCTATCTTGCATCCGTAATACCTTGCAACCCTCCATAAACATCGGTAACCTCGACAATGATCCGTCCCTCACGCACAATTACAGCAGCCCTGACCTTACTTTGTTGCATGCAGTAAGTACTCATGCTGTGTATGCAATCACAATGGCTAATTTATGCCCGCCCGTGCAATGCCATTCAAACAATCAGGCATACCTGCATTTCTGTGACCACCACCCCAAATTCTTGTTGCCTTTCAATCACTCTGCGATGGCTCTGCGCGGTCTCCGTGATCGCATTGGTGCCTTTGCGACATTTCCCCTTCCCTTGGAATATATTATTTTGTGGAGCAGCACGAAAATAAAGGATAAAGATAGGAGACAATAGACAGCCGGGACGTAGAGGAGTATCAGCGAAGACTGAGACAGACAGCATGGGTCAGAGCAGGCCAGGATGGAGAGCAGTCGGCGCAGGCAAGGACAGACAGGAGGAGTCAGTGCAGGCCAGGACGGACACAGGCACAGCAGTCACCGCAGATGACACTCAGCACATGCACTCCTGTGCATGAATTGAAAGCCGCAATACTATAGGCACGAATTTCCGCGAGGGCTGATGAGGATCTGCTTCCTCCCTCACTGCAAAATCTGGTAGCCAGGCAGCAAAATCTGGTAACCGTGGCAACCTGGACCCTGGGATTTGTCAAGGCCTGCCTTAGCATGTTAGACCAGTGGTTCCTAATCTCTGTCCTCAGGACCCCAAACAATTCATGTTTTTCAGGCAATACCTGTTAGGTGGTCTGTGCAGGGCCAGGACGGGTGTATCCTTTTGTATCCCCTGTCGCCGGCCCGGGATCCGTTAGGGGTCCTGAGGACCAGGGCTGAGAAACACTGCACTAGACCAATAAGTAAAGCTGGCCTGGGGGAGGGGCAGACGCTACTTGCATGTTTTTTTATTACTAGGTTATTTAAGATTAGAAAACCTGCTACAATAACCACCCAGTATTCAAGTACAAACACTCGAAGTATTCTCAGATCTGCAAACACAGATCTGGCAAAACCCGCAAATGGCCGTAATGTTTAATTGCTTAGTAGGGTTAGGGGCTGCATTTAGTCACAAATGAAAGCAAATCCCGGAGGGTCTTATGTAACTTGCCAAAGTAATTTAGTGTAAAATAAATGAACTTTTCAATTTAAATTTACACATTTTGTTTTACTTATTTCGTTACAGCTGCTATCACTATTATTTGAAGACTTGTTTAAAAAATTTAACTCTGAGATGAAAAAGATTGCTGACCAGGTCATCCCAAAACAAAGGGCAGCTCAGTTTGATGTTGTGAAACACATGCGTCAAGACCAAATCACCAATGGCATGGTGAATGCCATATCTACGGTAAGATGTGGAAATGGGTACATGTAGTATTTTGTTTTCATTTAAATAGCAGAACCTGAGAGGTGCAAACACACTGCTATGTACTAAGCATTCTTTGTAAACTGTTTAATTTACATTTTTGCTTTTTCTATTGTTGAAAGGAGACATTTATTTATATATTTGGGGGGAGGGGGGTCGTAATAATGTGTTCAACATTAGAAAGATCAAAAGTTTTATCAACCAAGTTTAGTTTAAATGTAGGAGACAGATTGTTGTGTCCAAATGGGAGCCTCAACTGCCCAGAAATGGAATGCTGCCATTTTCCTATTCTTATTATAACCGAATCCGTATTAGAGAATGTTGATCCCAGGACATGAAAATGTATAACTGACACAAAAAAAAGAGAAAAAGGCAAAAAGCTAGACTGATAGCAGGCATATGAAACAATCGGGCAACATGTACTTTTTCTGATAATTAATCTGGCGATCCCACCCTTAGGAAGCAGGGTCCTTCTCTTCTCCAAACATTCCCTCAGATCTTTAGGAGTTGGCCAGTTTGTCACCAATTGGCCTGGTTTTGCCTTGTTCATTGTCTTTTCCTGCACTCAGAACACAGAATTGTCTGTAATTCAAGATTCCATATTCTTCTTACTGAATTTTAAAGTCTTCTGATTTTTGTTGCCATTTTCAGTGGACATACTGTACATGTATATCTATTTATCTATAGTATATAGCTATATCCTTCCTATCTGCTTTTATTTACATTTATTTTATGGACCATTACCTGTGGCTACTTTATGATTGTTGACATGTGCTTCCCAGGATTGTACCTAAATTCCTCTGAGATGCCTTCATACCTTGCTCTTCAACTCTTGGCTCTTTTGTTTTCAGCAAACACCATTCTCGGCTGTTGTCTTACACTCAGGCTTAGGGCTGACTGCTACTGGTGCATACCTTTCTCTTCCCTCCCTAACTTGGTGATGCTTCACCATGTGGTTTATAAAGTGGGTGTTCACCCTTTCTTGCCATTTCAGCTCCTGTTTTGCAGTCCCTTGAACCTTTATGTATATATCCATTCCTAATGGCTCCCTGTTGGACCCAAAGAACATACATCCATGCACTAAACCTGCTACACCTGTAAACATGTACAGTACTGTCACATGATCATCTTCAACCAGAGTTAGTGTGAATTAGTGTTCATTCTAGCACCCTGCACCTGTCGAAATAATTTTCTGCTGTGTATATAGACTAGTTTCCCTGCTGGAAAGGCTTATTAGGTGAAGGGAGTTGAGGAGTCTGCATTTTTTCGCCATAAAATGCTCGGCCTACTGAACTCGGGGCTGTTCTACGTTATTTTTTGCCCTCCATTGGCTTCATCGAAAAATATGTATCTGTAAAGAAAAACGTTCCTTTTTTTTTTTTAGTTTTTTCCCACTTTGAAATAACAGATAAGGTCAATGCTTGAAAAAATGCACGAATATTTGTATGCTTAATCGTGTGATTAATCTGTTTAAGACTTAATGGAGGAGACCCTTTTTGGACGTTAAAGAGGCAATTCAAATGTTTTGCTTGCCCCTTGCTGGGCGTCTATACGAATAGGCGCCTGACTGAGCAATTCAATTGTTTCTCCGTTTGGGCGCCCATTAGTATTTAACATGCTTAGAAGCACTGACTTTAGCCACGCAAAGTGGCTAAACCCATCTTTACAAGTGGTTTGGGCGCCCAAACAACGAAATTTGCAGACATTTCTTTTCCCACCTCAGTAGGCTGCGAGAAGAAATGTGTCCCCCCGTGGCTTTAAGGGTCTGAACAGAGCAACAATTGAATTGTTCCGTCGGGCGCCGAATTGTATAGACGCCCAGTGGAGGGCTCCCAAAACAATTTAAATGTTCTTTAAGCCAATGAGATGGTTGTTGATTCTGTTGCAAAAATTGTAACTGTGCAGGGAAGTTGTGTAGCATGCATTTATTAACAATTAGCAGAGGTTTCTCAACTACTGCACTATTTCTCTAGGGGAATTGGTCTTTGAAAAGATTTAAAATGGACCGTCAAGGTGTGACGCAGGTGCTGTCACGACTATCTTACATATCCGCCTTGGGCATGATGACGAGAATATCCTCTCAGTTTGAAAAGACTAGAAAAGTCAGTGGCCCTCGATCTCTGCAGCCTTCTCAGTGGGGTATGCTGTGTCCTTCTGATACTCCAGAAGGAGAGGTAAGGAGTTTCATATAAACCATAAATAGCATGATTGTCCATAAGATGACTTGTCATTTTATATTAATTCTGCTTTCTTTAGAGAACTACCTTTTAATAAAAAGGACTGTCAAATGAGCAGCCATTTTGTGGGCTTTACTTGTATTCACTATAGCAACCAGTGACAACATTGGTGATCATGATATAGTTTGTTCCTAATGAACTATTTGGCTACAGTTACACAAGAGTAGGGCTTCCTTGTATCTTGGGGTTTTCCAGGATACTATGTTTTTTTTTGAGGGGGGGGGTTGCCACCTGCATCTGTTACTTGCAATATTTTACCATAAGTCAGACTGCTGAGGAACACAGATTACAATATGTGTATAAATTCCAGTAACCTTAATTGGGACCTTAACCAGAAGTATGGGGTGGATTTTATGTCGGGAATGAGTTTCAGGTCTTGTGTGTGTACTGGTTTTTCATTTTAAAATGATGGAAGCCTAACACAAAATGGCCTCCTCCACTGTGTGAAAACCATTTTAAAAGTAAATTGGCATTTTTAAGATTGTCAGTGTTATTGGTAGACTTCTAAGGCTTAAATGAATACTGGCTTATGGTGGTTGCTTAAAATATTTGATAAATGATTCCGCTACTAGGAGAAAACATGCCTAGAGATGTGCTTCCTACTTCGTATGAGAAAATAGATTTTAGTGTTTTCTTTTATTTTGTATGATAGGCTAGATGTTTAAGGGTAGTCTAATACCCCTTTTCCATTGCGGCGTCGACCTGGGAATATCCCGAGTAACCATATCTACTGAGCCTGACCCGTGTAAAACTCTGCTCGAGACCCAGGAAGAAATGCTGTATCAATTGATTCTGTATTTTTTCTTAGTACTCTTTTCCACTGAGCCGCTACCTGGGTTGACACGCCAATAACACGGGTATTTTGGCCAGTGGAAAAGGGGTATAAGATAGCTTATATCAAGTGTTTTTTTTTTTTGTCTGGTTATAAATGTACCGGCTTCAGTAGATTATATTCGTAAACCACTTAATTTTCTCTTAGACTTGTATTACAGATTATTTTGTATGGTCATATTCCCTCTTTTGTGTTTTTATTTTTTTCCACCAGGCCAAGAAAAATTAATGCATAATCTAGGAATGTTTGATCAGGGACAAATCTAAAAAAAAACCACCTGAAACTTTAAGTACAAATAAGGGGAAAACATCCAATAAGCAATTACCAACTGACCATATAGATTTTTTTTGTTATACAGTTTATTTTGATATGTCATGTGTCTGCATGTGGTGTACTGGTTATAAAAACCATGTGCACTAAAAGTTTAACTTGAAGAAAATAGGAGACACATCAACATTTATTTAACTTTTTGTAAAACCTTGTCAGCTCTGTATACTTTATGTAGAGTATTTCATAATACAGTACTTAAACATGGCAGTCACACCCAGTTTACCTGTCACCTACAGTATACACAGTGGAATCAGCCATTTTGTGAATTAAATTAAACTCATCCTATAGATTCACTAGGAAATGCCTCACTCACTGTTGTGATGTTTTAGGCAGTATTTCATAAAATATTATTTCATCCAGAAAATGCCTGTCTCCACTATTGGCTCATGTGAGGTGTCTCTATGCCTTTTTACCTAATAATATAATATTTTTAAATATATTTCTCAAATAATTTCCATGGCAGTGACTTTGTTCTCTTCTTTTTATCTTCTGTATTAGGCCTGCGGCTTAGTGAAAAATCTTGCGCTAATGACGCATATCACGACTGATATGGAGGATGGGCCTATAATCAAATTAGCCAGTAATCTTGGCGTAGAAGATGTCAATCTGCTATGTGGTGAAGAACTGGCGTATCCAAACATATTTCTCGTTTTTCTCAATGGTAATTAAGACCAGGTTAATTTTCACATATTATTGCTGGGTTTGTTCAACTGGCAAGAGGTTTTGCGAAATATGGGATAACGTTTTGATCTTTTAATCAAATATATTTTCATTATTTTAAAAAGGGAAAAAAAAAAATCATAAAATAAAGAAAAGCTTAATTGGTAAATCTATTCCTTATTTACTCCCAAGTATAGGATTATGAAAATTATATGTTCTTTGTAGTTAGAGACAAGGGGAAGCAGTCGGGAAGCCGATGGACGAAATCCCGACCGCCGGCTTCCCGACTGTCTAATCCCGGCAAGGTACTAATGACAGGCGTCTAAATCCTGACGCCTGTCATTAGACCTACGCCGGGATCCCGACACCCGTCAGACCAATCAAAGCTAAGCTGGGCGCGGACAGCCGCGGGGGGGGGGGGGGTTAAGTTAGAGGCTCCCGGGAGGCACTTAGGGTTAGGCACCTCCCTGGGAGGGTTAGGATAGGAGAGAGGGGGGTCAGGGCTAGCGCCCCCCCCCTCCCCGGGAGACTTAGGGTTAGGCTGTGGGGAAGGGGGGGTTAGGGTTAGGCGCTTGGGGGGGGGGGTTAGGGTTATGCACCCCTAAAAGAGGGTTAGGGTAGGGAATTAGGTTAGCGATACTTACCAGAAAGAACTATCAGGATTTTCACTTCTGCCGGGCTGCCGCTGTCGGGATTAGAACATCATACTGATTCCGAGACAAGGATGTATGTTTAAAGAAAAATATATATATATATAATTTTTCAACTATTTTTTTTATATATTTTTTTTTTAGACTTTCATCTATTGTTTAGGATGATCTTGAAAAGTCACCAAAGGCGCTGATAGGCCTTTACTGTTTTGTTCACTAACTTTTAGAGGGCTTTAATTAATTAATGTGTTTGTGCACGTCCACTTGCAACTTTTACTAAACACTGTTTTCTATTTATGGCTTCCTTACTTTCAGCCACACATTTATACCATAAATCAGAGTGGCTTATTGTTATTGCCCTAGCATTGTGAGGCCATGCAATTGTCCCCAGAGAGAGTATGTAGAGCTGTGTGAATGAACAACTCTGCCTGATCATGCGAAGGCATGGATGAAAAACAGAGATTACTGTAAAGAACAGGAAATGTGTAAAAGTAAAACACAGAATTCTGCAGCCTATGTACAACTTAATGGTTTAGTTAATCAGAACACAAGAAGTTCCATGTATAAGACATCTATTCTCACATTTGAAATAATAAGTGTTCTATTTTGCAGCCCTTTTTGTAATCTTGAATATCCTTATGTTAGTAATTGTTATCTGTATGTGTGCCAACGTCTACATTTATTTCAGGTGCAGCTAAATATAATGTATTTTTAACATGATTCTTAATGTCCTCATACATTATTGCTGCAGTCGCACCAGGCAACCCCTCTCGGCACACCAGGTCCTGTGCGTCTTGGCTTGCACCGAGTGTCTTTTTCGCCCAAAAATGCGAAAGTCTGTGTACGATGTGCTACAATGCAGCGGCCGCAGCTTTTCTTCACGCCAACTTCCATTGTGATTCATGTACAAACTCCTACGCACACAGATATAGATATACAAGTGTCGCGTATCAAATAAATCACTGCAGTCTCGGTTTGTCGCATCCGATCGTGAATAAGGGGCGGATTCAATTAGCGACGAAAAGCCGAGATCGTCGAAAAGCGCCATGTTTTCGCTTTGTTCGCCTGTTTTGAGGCGAAGTTATCGCGTACTTTCACATTGCGAGCTCCCGCTTTTCGCTGAACGTGCAAATGCCGTGAATGGCGAAACTAGCGAAAGACTTCTTTATTTTGGGGAAATCAGTTTGTACCCCCCAAAAAAACTAAGTGACCCTAGTGATCAATATAGAAGTGTACTAATGGCTGTAATAAAAGTATTTTGGGTTCCTCAATTGAGTGAAATGGCTGTTATATGCACTTTTGCATTAGTGTGAAAAAAATGATAAACAATTTCTTTGGTGAAAAATAATTGCTGTAGCTAAATTGGGGGTACATTTAAATGGGTACTAGTATATTTTGGAGTTAATAAAGTGCATTTTAAAAAACTTTAGGAAAAAAAACTGCTGCAGCCCCCTGCAATCCTAAAAACATCTGTCCCATCCATACAGCACCCAAAATACCCGACCCAATACTTGAAAACCCAGTTTCAAACACTTTTTACATTTTGACCCCAAAAATGACTTGTTTTTTGGGGTAAATTAAGATAATTTTTTTTTTTCTGCCTAATTAGTAATTAACAAAGGGTTCTGAACCAAGTCCCCCCATTTTTACCTCAAAATATAAATTTTGCACTTCTTTTCTTCTGCTTTTGGGTGGAGAAACATTTTCGCCTGTTTTTGACTATGGAGTCTTCGCCTAGGTCAATACTTCGGAAACAGGAGAAAACTGTACATCGGGGAAAACTTTTTGCCAATCGCGGCTTTTCGCCTCTAATTGAATACAGGCCTAAGACGCATGATGTAATCAAAGAGAGTTATATGTTCTAGTTTTCTGTGGGATCTATTTTTGCAAATATTTGATGATGTAGTAAACGTGTAAACTTTTTTTTTTCTATTGCGGATTCTGAAAAACAACATAAAAACGGTTGTGCTTCAAATTATTTTTTTTTCCTTTTTTTCGTTCTGGAACCGCAATTAGGGTCTCGGCCCACAATTGGAACACCTCTGCTATATAGGATGTATCAGAATTAGAGTTTTATGTTTAGCTGCTGATTAGAATGGATCAGACTAATGAATGTTGTATTAATTACACCTCATAATGCCTTTGTATGTACATGTTACCACCTGTGGGGAGAGTTGATTCACTTGCTATCTAAAATCCCCATTAGTGTGGAGAAATGAAGTGTAAGAAAGGAGGCTGTTTTAATCAGATCTGCGTTAGCGGATTATAAAATGGATAATGGAAAATGTACAAATTTAATTTTCTGTGTTTTTTTTTTTTTTTTTTAAATCCATCATTAATTCTCTTGGTCTTTTTAAATGTTCAGTGTTTAACGTAGAACAGCCCAGCTGGATGTCTAATATACCTTTCCCTAATACCCATAACGAAATATGTTTAGATCAACTGATTCCTGTCTTTTTTTTCAGTTTAACTAAATTTGTTCGTTATAAAATGGGGGGAAAAAAAAGAGTAACATTAAATCAGAAATTTAAAAATATCAGTCTGCCTCCCTATTTCCCTTTTTCCTCTTTGGTGATTGTGAGAATAATAATAATGTGGTTATTTTGTTAGTTTTCCTTATTGTTCGAAAAAAATAGCAAAATTGTCCTCAGAAAAATGTTATATTTATTTCCAAAAATATATATATATGTTTTTGTTCCTCTCTATTTTGCGCTTTTTAGACCTCAAAATAAATCGTAGAATAAATATATAAAAAAAAAATAGTATAAATTTGGTTTGGGTGTTTAAATTTTTGACCGTGTCCAGTCCTTTATAGTTATAAAATACTGTGTGAACATGTGCAGGATTTGCATTCAAATAGGAACTAGGAAGGCAAATGAGATAGTCACACAGGGGGTAATTCCGAGGTGGATGCAGGGGAACAATCGGGCGCAACTGTCTGATGGTTTCCCTCTGCGCATGCATCTGGGCCTCACTGCATATGCGCCACGATGGGTTACCGCATAGAGACGCAGAACGAAATTGCAGATCCATCCCTGGGTGGTAATTGGGATGGTGGCTACCAGTCGCGGGTGTCCCGGTGTCAGCGACTGCTTCTAAAGGAGCAGTTGCACTGACACCAACGGCCATGGTCAGTCGGACATTCCGCGCCTGCCCTGGGCAGGTGTAATGTCCAATGGTGCGCCAATAGTGCGTGTTTATAACCACATCGGCGTGATCACAGCACTAGGGTGCCCTTCAGCCACAGAATTAGAGCTTCTGAATCGCCACCACAATTACGGGAGAGGCCTCGTATGGAGCTCATCTGTCCTGTTTTAGTCTCTGTCTCTCTTTCTGTGTCCTACTGTCTTTTTTTTTTTTTTTTTCTTCTTTTATATCCCTCTTCTCTGCCCTCTTATTTCTCCTCCCCTTTTTTTCCTCTGTTTCTCGCTGTTGCTGAGTCTTTTTAATAAACTGCTTTAATCCTCATTGTTTTTATTCAGGAAACATTCTCGGGGTTATTCGGGACCACCACAAGCTGGTGAACACGTTTAGATTGATGAGACGGGCTGGCTATATCAATGAATTTGTTTCCATCTCCACAAACCTGTCTGACAGATGTGTGTACATCTCCTCTGATGGAGGCCGGCTGTGCAGGTAATTGTAAGATCAAGCAAGAAAATAATTACTCAAAATAATTGGATAAAAAAAATTAGTCCTGAGTAGAGGCCACTGCCCGTTGGTTGGCACAATTGTGTTACTGCACAGACTGGCAAGTACCTGGAGCCCGCTGCTCCTTTCTGAGACTCAGATGCTTCACCCAAGCACTCTTGACTTTCAAAGCTTACATGCCATCTATTGTACTTGTGTCTCCACTTGGAGGTGAGTCTTATAAGGGCTGCTCGTCTGTGTTGTCAGAGATGTGCTTAATAGATCTTTAGAAATGGTCTTTCTGCAGTATCTTTTATGTAAGCCAAATTTCCATAATCACTTAGTGGAGCTTTAACACTGTTAATAAAGTCCACTGCTGTAGCATTATAGCTGTATAAAAATGTGTCCTCATACATCTAGCCTTAATATGCCATGCAGAGCAACTTACCTGGCGTGAACCGCAAGGTCTCGTGCTTCCCTGCTAGCGTCAAGCATCTTTTTTTGCCAAAAAATGCATCGATGTCGCAATGCGATGCGACTAGTACGCACCAGGAGACTGTGCTGATTAATGTTATATGCCACACTTGTATATCTTTGTGCATCAGAGTCCGTATATGAAGCACAACAGAACTTGGAATAAAAAAAGCTGCCGCCGCTACATGGAATGCAGAGGTCCATTGAAGGAAAAACACACCTAGATATAGGTGTGCATTCCTCTAATACATTGGTTCTCAGTACTCTGTCCTCAGGACCCTGAACAGGTCAAGTTTTCCAGGTCACCCAGCAGGTGCACAGGTGTATTCACTACTCACTGACACATTTTCAAAGATCCACAGGTGAAGCTAATTATTCCACTTGTGAATCTGTGAGGAGACCTGGAAATATGAACTGTTTGGCGTCTTGAGTTTGAGAACCTGTGCTTTAGTACAGAGGTTCCCAATTTCCACCATTACAGTCTAGGTTTTAAGGCAGAGGTTCCCAAACTCCGGTCCTCAAGACACCTTAACAGTTCATGTTTTAAGGATATCCATGCTTGACCATAGATGACTTAATGAGTACCTCAGTCAATTTGATCTAACCATATGGACAAAGCATGGATATCCTTAAAACCTGGACTGTAATAGTGAAGTTTGGGAAACTCTGCTTTAACACTTCAGTATTTCTAAATCTGGTTACACACAGGGCAATCCTATGGATGCTAATGACGAGAACCATGCGTGAATTATGTGCCCACTCTTGTGTTCCATTCTTGAATGAGAACCTGCCGCTACCAAATCAGTGATGGCATGAAATGGTGGTAGCAGTTCTATCCTAACTGTGTTCACCAGCATGCCTGATAATGATCTGATTGTATTACTTATGGCCATCATTGTCTTTGATCGACTCTGGCAGCATAAGCACGTACCATGATTCTATTTTGTTAAATTTGCTTTTATAAATAATTGCCCATCGATGGTTGAATATAATGGCTGGTTAACTGATCTTTTAGTGGCAAACTGGAAACACCTTACAGAAGGTGGTTTATTGGGAGGCAGCTAATCGAGAATGTTTGTGTATAAAATATATTATTACTATGTCTTACAAAATGACCTAATTGGTTAGTCATTGGCTCCCTCCTGGAAGAAACTAGTCCATATTTTACCATGAAAGATCATTAAGCTAAATAGAGCTGTCCCATATGAAAAGAGCCAGGTATAGGCTGTCGGCCAAAATTACCCAAACTATTCATGTTAGCGTCTTGTTGTGGATAATATGGCTATCTCTCTGCTGCCAATATGGCAAGACTCAAAACGCAATAATGAATGCTTGCTAAACCCTGACGTAGCAGTCCCTTGGGTTTGCTATAGACAGAGCTGTTCCCCTCACACAAAGGGGCAGTGGCAGGACGAGCGTGAGACTAGGACCTGCCAATCTGTAGGCGATCTTCACATCCATGTGGTCTTCATGTTGCTGTTGCCAGGATTAAAGTCTCTAATGCACTGATAGTTTTGTTCTGAGCATTTGGAGCTAAAGAGCGAATTCCTTAGCGACATGTTCCAATTGCTCAGAAATGTATCTTTTTCTTTTCTTATGGCGTGTAAACCGAATTAGATCTATAAATGTACACTTGCAAAAATATATTGTTTCCTTAGACGGAGCTTAACAGAAAATGGAGAATAAGGTGTAGTTTTTAGGCAATAATATGGGAAGCAATCACCTTTATTAATAAATTAAGCAGGGCTCTGGCTCTGTGAGATGTTTAATGAGGTGCTTGCATGTGCTTCTAATGGGTATAGTAGATGGTTTTTAAGGGTATTTGTGTGTGTGTATATATATATATATATATATATATATATATATATACACACACACAAATACCCTTAATATATATATATCACAGTTTTTATTTTTTCTGTATTGGTGCTAAGCACACAAACTTCTGGGCGTGCCAGACTCTCACCCTACTGACTTGTGACCAGTATATGAACAGTTTGCAGCTTATTTGTAGTAGTAATCCGAGGCCACGAGATGATGCAGAGTGCTAAAAGGGGTCCTCTGGCCGGTGCAGAGTATTAAAAGGGGCCTACCGGCCAGTGCAGAGTGCTAAAAAAGGTCCGCAGGCTGGTACAGAGTCATACAAGTGTGCCACGTGCCAGTACAAAGTCCTAAAGGGGGGCCAAAGGCAGAATGCTAGAAGTTGGGGTCACGTGCTTGCACAGGGTACTAAAAGGAAAGCCATGGTTGGTATAATATGCTGCTTATTTGAGTAGTACATTGATTACCTCCCAATATTATTATTATAATTTATTTATATGGCGCCACAAGTGTTCCGCAGAGCCTTACACAGTATGTTAATTGCTATGCACCTTAACAAAAATAGTAAATTGTAATTTTTTTAGTTATTTAATACAAAATAATCAGCCCATTAATTAAAGGTTGGGACCGGGGGTATTTTTGGGTATCTGAATATTCCGTATTTTGGAATAATTAAATATCTTGGAGATGGGATCCAAATCTAAACACAGAAAGCATTTATGTGATATATATACACCTTATACACACAGCCTGCAGCTCATTTTATACAATATTTTCAATAATTTTGTGGCTCAAGCAGTTTGTGTACATACATGAAATTCATTCATGTTTCATATATACCTTATACACACAGCCTAAAGGTGATTTTATACAATAATTTTAATAATTTTGTGCCTTAAGCAAAGTTTGTGTACATTGAACCAACAAAGCAATGGTTTCACTATATTAGATGAGCAAAACATTTTTCGTATTTGGATATGGGAGACTCAACCTGTATTGATTCTAGAGCCTAATCTTTGGATACTTTTGTACAGGTCTGATTTATGTATAGAATAATGTAACTTTGTGTATTCTATCAGTATATTTAAATTTGATCATTACACCAGATCTTCAAAGCAACTAGCATCATAGAATTGCTTGAAATGTATATGTGTAACTTACATTAGTGTATCTGTGTTGCAGGCCCTATATCATTGTCAAAAATCAGAAGCCTGCAGTTACCAACAAGCATATCCAGGAACTCTCTCAAGGATACAGGTACGTGCTGAAATAAGTAGAATATTATGAATGTACCATAAGTTCTATTATCATTGAAATAACTTTTACACTTGATGACAACTCTAAAAATGTCAAAGTAGACCCTTGAGGCTTCATGTTTTTATTGTCCCTCATCAGCCTATGGCACTAAATAGGTCTTGTCTGTCTGCCCTGTACAATTGGCTACAAACCCTTTCCCAGATAATGGAGCCCATCATTCATTGCTCTGGCAGGATGGAGTCTATCAACGTGTTGCTCTTTCAGGATGCAGTTCATGAGTTGCTCTTGTAGAATGGAGCCCATCATGGGTTGCTCTTGTATGTTGGAGCCCATCATCGGTTGCTCTGGTAGGATGGAGCCGATCATGGGTTGCTCTGGTAGGATGGAGCCCATCATGGGTTGCTCTGGTAGGATGGAGCCCATCATGGGTTGCTCTGGTAGGATGGAGCCCATCATGGGTTGCTCTGGTAGGATGGAGCCCATCATGGGTTGCTCTGGTAGGATGGAGCCCATCATGGGTTGCTCTGGTAGGATGGAGCCCATCATGGGTTGCTCTGGTAGGATGGAGCCCATCATGGGTTGCTCTGGTAGGATGGAGCCCATCATGGGTTGCTCTGGTAGGATGGAGCCCATCATGGGTTGCTCTGCTAGGATGGAGCCCATCATGGGTTGCTCTGGTAGGATGGAGCCCATCATGGGTTGCTCTGCTAGGATGGAGCCCATCATGGGTTGCTTTGGTAGGATGGAGCCCATCATGGGTTTCTCTGGCATAATGGATCTTATCATGGGTTTCTCTAGTAGAATAAATCCCCTTGTGTGCAGGATGACTCCCCTCGTGCTCAAAGTGCATCCCATTGAATAGACAAAAGTGGAGAAGTTGCCCATAACAACCAATCGGCTTGTAACTGACAGTTTATAGACCTTGCCAGATAAATGATTGGTAGAAGACATCTCCTCCTAAATGTGGTATATTTTAAATGTGCTTCTGTGCATGTTGCATTTTGCCAATTCAATGAGATGAACTTAGAGCACAAGTTAATGCAGCGATAGGCAAACCTGTGGCACTCCATCTGCTATGGATCTACACATCTCAGCATGCCCTAACAACAAAACTGTGGCAGGGCATGCTGGCATGTATAGTTCCACCGCATTTAGTATGAATGTATGAGAAATAGGATGTGCCATGTTCATTTTAAACTGTTAATATTTTTTTAAAATATGTAGCATAGAATAGCATTATTGTATCTTATTTAGCTTATTTGTTTATGCACTTTTAAGTTTTAATGCATACATTGCACAATTAAAGCTGCTGGCTGTAAATGAACCCTGAAATAGTAAATTATATGGATTGGTATGTTTTTGACCGGCACTATACCTTCCTGTATTTATTACCTGATCTAAATAGCTATTGTGATAGTTCATTTGTGATCTTCATTGCGGATTTTGTGTTGTTGCTTATATCCTTTCACTGTTGTTTCCTAGATTGTTTTTTTTTTTTTTTTATCATTGCTAATGAAAATAGTAATTAAAGTGTATTAAAAATAAAAACTAAAGTAAGGGATAATACTTGAATTTCCCTCTATGGACTACTATTTGTGTCAAAAGAAAGCAAATCTGTAATAAGGAGAAGCGGTTTTAGAATAAGACTGCTCTCCTGGGAAATGTGCCTGACTTGTGAGGAGAGCGCGAGCCTGTCTGGCAGAAGATGTAAGCAGGTGACTGTTCCTGGGAGACGGTGCACAGAGTGTAGGGTTTATGCGCAGCTTTAATGACATAACCCAGTTCTCATTATTTCACTGACCATTCGCAGGAGCTTTGAGGATTTTCTCCATGAAAGTCTGGTGGAGTATTTAGACGTCAATGAAGAAAATGATTGTACTATATCGCTTTATGAACACATGATAACCAAGTAAGTTTACAGTTTTATGTCTACAATAAATATGACAATCTTACCATGTTTTCATGGTATCTTTTCCATTCATCACAATATCCAAACTGTTAAACTATGTAATCCTCAGTTAAAGTAAATTCAATTGAACTGTTTTTTAAACTACTTAGAACCCCATATAATGAAAATGCTAAAACACTATGGGGGAAATGAATTGTACCTTCTAAAAAATGGAGACCTTTTCCCAAAGCAACCAATCCGCTTCTAGCTAGCATTTATTAAGTACATTCTCTAAAATGAAAGTTAGAAGCTGATTGGTTGCTATGGGCAACTCCTCCACTGGGAAATGTATTAAACCTTCTAAAGAGTGGACAAGTGGAGAAGTTGCCCATAGCAGCCAATCCGCTTCTACCCATCATTTTAGAGCATGTCCTTGATAAATGCTAGCTACAAGCTGATTGATTGCTATGAGCAACTTCTCCACTTGTCTACTTCTCCACCATTTAGAAGGGTTGATACATCTCCCTAACTTAGCAGTTAGTTAGAAGTACAGCTCTCAGGGGGCATTAAAGCACCAGCTTAAATTCACTCCCCACAGTTGTGGACCAAGTCTCTGCTTGCTGGTTTAAAAAATAAATTATATTAATGACTTCAGATGTCATAGGATGCATTCCTGTTGTATGCTGAGATGACCTTCAGGAAGACGGTAATGCACTCCTGCCTTCTAAGAACAATCTGTTACCTCCTTAACTCATTGGCTTTTGAACTTCACCATTACTGTCTATCCGGGGGTTGTTTGATAAAAAGCAATCATTTACCAATAAATATTTTTCTTCTTTCTCCATAGGGGACACAGGCTTTACACTTTATAGGTTGGTGAGCTGGAGTCCGGGCACCACATAGTTAAACTTGTTGAACAAAGCCCAGGCTCCCCCCTCCCCCTATACCCCGCCCCCAGCCACAGGCACATCAGTTTTATATTGGTGCCAGCGAAGAGAAACACTGATAAGCTGACAGCTCGAGTTTTATTTTTTATGTTTTTGTTTTTACTTTTTTGGAGTTAACAGGGCTAGGCGTCCAGGAGGATGCCCACACTGCTGCTCCATCACCCCAGTGACGGTAGCCGCGGCGCTGGCGAATAGGTCAGTTTCAGCGGCCAGAGCTTTGGAAAGAGCAGGGAGCCGCAAACCGAGGCCAGTGCAGCAGGGGACAGGTAAGTTGGCATGATCGCGGCTTCTCACCGTTGGTCTGGGAGACACCGGCGGTGCTGCAGTGGGCACCTAGGTCCTCTTCACATCCCCACTAGACCACCAGGGCAGCGGGGTGCCGCAGTATTGGTGGCAATTTGCCCTGGGGTCCATGCCAGAAGGGGGAGGAATGAGCTTTTGTCTCACGTGGAGCATATCCCTGAAGCGGCTTCTTATCTTCGGGAAGCAGCTATAAACATAGGTATATTAACTTGCAAGGTTTCGGCCTCTTCGGTGTCAGCTAGAAGAGCTCTCTATCTTCATTCCTGGCGGGCGGATTCTGACTCTAAGAAGTCCCTTGAAGCTCTCCCCTTTTTGGGGGATGTTCTCTTTGGTCCGGAACTAGATAACATAGTGGCGGCATCTAAGACAGTCTTTCTCCCTTCTGGGGCAGCCCCTAGGTCGAGATCTTCTCATTTTCGCTCTTTTCGTCTGCAGGGTAAGGCCAAAGGTTTGTCGTTCTCCAGGTCTCAGGGATCCTCTGCTAAAGGTTGTAAACCAGCAACCCTGGTCTACCAGGTGACTGGCTGCTAAGCGGTTTACAAATCTCTTTGTCGGGCTTTGCCTCTTCTCCAAAGTCGTCCGGTCCAAGGCGAAGGCTGTCGTCTACATAAACGATCAGGGCGGCACTCGCAGTCGCATTCTTCTGCGGGCGGAAAGGCATCTTCCATCCCTGTCGGCGGTCTACATTCCCGGAGTGGAAAATTGGGAAGCGGACTTCTTAAGTCGTCAGGACGTCCATTCAGGCGAATGGGCCCTACATCAAGATCTTCGACATGATGGCATCATGTTCCCATCCCAAGTTCCAAGGTAATGCTCACGCACCAGAGATCTGGGAGCCTTTCTTGTGGATGCTTTGGCGGTTCAGTGGACCTTCCCGCTCCTGTACATTTTCCCTCCAATCTCTCTGATTCTGATCCTCCGCAAATTGAAGTTAGAGGCTGGCATGGTGATTCTAGTGGCTCCTGTTTGGCTGCGAAGGGCATGTTACACGGATCTTCAGGGTCTCTCCATTGACGCTCATCTGCGTCTTCCACAGCGGCCAGATCTTCTGTCTCAGGGCTTTCATATGGATCTGGCCCGTCTCCTTTTGACGGGGTGGCTCATGAGACATTCGTCTTGAGAGCTAAGGGGTTCTTCAGGTCAGTCATTAACTCTATGCTCAATGCCCGTAAGCCCTCTTCAGCTAGAGTTTACCATCGGGTTTGGAGGGCTTATTTTGATTGATGTTCGGCCAGAAATTTTAACCCGAGGTCATTCCGACTCTCTTGGGTTCTCTCCTTTTTTGCAGGTAGGGCTGGATTTGGGCCTCCTCCTTGCTTCACTAAAAGTGTAGGTTTCAGCCCTTTCTGTTCTCTTTCAAAAACAGATTGCGCTTTTGCCTGATGTTTGGACCTTTCTTCAGGTAGTCCTCCACGTACAACCTCCATTTCGTCTTCCGGTGGCTCCTTGGAATTAGTCTTTTGGTTCTTATGGCTCTTCAGTCTTCGCCATTTGAACCTTTAGACACAGTGGACATTCGCTGGCTTACTGGAAAACTGTCTTCCTTCTTGCCATAGCTTCTGCCAGGCGAGTGTCTGACTTGAGCGCTTTATCCGGTCACTCTCCGTTCCTAAGTTTTCACCAGGACAGAGCTGTCCTACGAACACGTCTTTGCTACCTTCCTATGGTTGTTTCCAGGTTCCACATCAATCAAGAGATTATGGTTCCTTCTTTCATTGTTTTGGACTCTTCGCCGGAGGAGGCCTTTTTGAATGTCGCGCGGCCCTCCAGATTTATGTGGACAGGACAAAAGACCTTCGTAGGACAGATGCTCTTTGTCCTGTATGACTTTCACAAACGTGGTTGCCCGGCTAATAAGCAGTCACTGGCCAGATGGATCCGTTTGACTATTCGCCGCGCTTATGCTGCGGCGGCACTTATAGCACCGTCTGTGGTGATGGCTCATTCAACCCAGTCGGTGGGAACTTCGTGGGCAGTGCGACGTGGTGCTTCTGATGAGCAGCTGTGTAAGGCGGCCACGTGGTCTTCGGCCATTACGCTTCTTAAGTTCTATTCCTTTGACACCTTCGCCTGCCCTGATATGTGTTTTGGGTGAAGAGTTCACAGCACAGCCCAGGAGCTCCCTTAGGGGATTAGCTTTGGGATGTCCCAGCGTAAAGCCTGTGTCCCCTATGGAGGAAGAAGAAGAAAAGGAGATTTATGTGATTACCTGTTAAATCCTTTACTCCGATTCCATAGGGGACACAGGGCTCCCACCCTGACGCACCTGGCTTGCAGGGCTTTGCTCTGCTCCTTGATCTCCTGTTCACATCTCCTGTGTGTTTGGAACTGAGTGCGTTCCGGTCTTCCTTCTCCTTCTTGCTTTAGGCTTGTCAACTTAACTGAAGTGCCTGTAGCTGGGGGCAGGTTATAGGGGGAGGGGGGAGGGGGGGGGTCTGGGCTGTGTTCAAAAAGTTTAACTATGTGGTGCCCAGACTCCAACTAACCAACCTATACCCAGCGTAAAGCCTGTGTCCCCTATGGAATCAAAGAAAAGGATTTAACAGGTAAGCACATAAATCTCCTTTTTTCACTCCTGGCTAGATAGGTCACATCCTGCTGCCTTTTCTACCCTGGTCAGCCCTTACAGGTAAGCAGAATTTGGGCCCAGCGCTAGAACGTCCCAGCACTGTGCCCAAATTCCCCTTACCTTTATGGGGCTAACTAGGGTACAGGCTACAAGATGTGTACGCTATGAGCGGTCAGCATGGGCAGCTGGTTGGCCTTGCACAGGAGGTTAGTGGATGATGCCTTCCTGTGTGGCACCTCTGATTGGCCCACAAGGGGATGGGGAGGAGACTGCAGTCTTCACTGCTTTTCTCTCTCAATGAGACCCATTACTCCACCCACAACAATTTTTGGAG
The DNA here is from genome assembly GCA_031769625.1 of Taudactylus pleione. NCBI lineage: Eukaryota > Metazoa > Chordata > Amphibia > Anura > Myobatrachidae > Taudactylus > Taudactylus pleione. The sequence continues at coordinate 9,687,106 of JAUIMM010000224.1, read as the reverse complement.
AAGAGAAACGTAAACATTCTTTCCTCCTGAATTGCTTTATCCATACTACTATATAGGGAAGCGATATTTACAGTAATCTGGGACACCGCTGGAGAAATTGGAGATTTCTCCACAGTAACCATTTCTCTGAATGGATAAAAGCAGTGTAAAGCCCTGTTTATCACAGGAGGAGAGTGATAGAGGACTTACACTGCTACATGATTAGAGTCCATTATCTGCATACATGTAGATCATAATAATTTGTGTCCGTCATAAGCTCACTCCTCATGATGTCATTTGTCACCTTCTAAACAGTGACTGACTGTTCAAACACTTTGCTGAATTGTTACAACTTATTTTGGAGTAACTTTGTAATACTCAATATTGTGAATATTATACTATATTGTGAATACATGTAATTTTGAACTAGGCCAAGAGAAGACATGAAATGACAAAAAAAAAAAAATGAGGGGTATATTTTCCATCTAGACCACTACTATAGATAGGGACACAATCACTTTCAGCAAAGAAAGCATAAGCGTTTAGTTGACTTCTTAAAACAACAGCATCTGGTGCATAAATTGCTTCGAGATAGTATTGGTGGCTTTGTGTGACATTTATTCTCATTTTAGTGAGAATGTTCATTCTACTTGATTTATTGTTAATATTGAATTATTTTTTTTTTTTAAGGCAAACTACGCATTTGGAGATCGAGCCATTTACGTTGCTTGGTGTTTGCGCTGGGCTCATTCCATACCCACACCATAACCAGTCCCCGAGAAACACTTACCAGTGTGCTATGGGTAAACAAGCTATGGGTAAGACTAATCATCAGTACCCTTCTTCCCTGTTGTATATCTAATGAAAGGAGCACTAAACTAGAATTACATGTTGTACTAAATAAATAAATAAAATATGTATGTACAGGTTGTCAGAGCTGACTCATTGCCAGCAGTTAGGCTGGGTACACATTAGACAATATATCATCCGATATACTGATTTGAGGTGGATCGGAACGATATAGTGGGCACATCGTCTAATGTGTACCTGCTATTTTGCCCGCTCACGCATGTCGTCAGTGACGTTGTGTGATTGGCTGTACTGCACGGCCAATCACATGATATCGCATGTGGTGCAGTGCATATTAATGTTCCGTCTTTCATTAAATCTTCTAGTAGGTATTGCCAATCTTGCATGGTCCAGGGTGAAGGGTAATCGCCCCGACCATTGGCAAGATTGCCAATTCGTTTAATATGTACCGGACCTTACAGTAGACAATCAAAACCGAGTTATCAGCGCACCTCTATCTGTTGCAAGGAAAAGTCTGCGGTATTGGTTCTTGCAAGGTGCCACACTGGACTCCGGCACTTAGTACAAGTTATTGGTGATGGGTACAATCAGTATTTGGGTGTTTTTAACTGTTCTACTACTCTATTTACTTTTCTTTACTTATTTCTATGAAATACAGTTTGGTGTTAAAAATATAGCTAAAAATAATCTGCTTAAAATGAGCACTTCATGTGCTTTGTGGGGGTTTCGTAGTGCTCCGAAGTGCACCGGTCACCTGCTATTCTTTTTATTTATTATTTGTCTTCAATACTAAAAGTGAAGTTAGTATTATCCAATGCTGTTGATATTGGATTTCAGAACAATATACATTCCTTTCATATACAAAATTCTGTTTAGACATTCTGGCCTAATTTTAGGTCACGATCCCTATTATCTCATGTTATCAACGAAATGCAAACATCTGCCCACTCTTATTACTTGCTATTGTATCTCTGAAAGCTTTCCTGTAATGTCCTTTAGTGAGCTTCAACCCAGGAAGTCTGGTGTGCATAGGAAAGAAACATTTCCCCCAGTAGACACAATATATGTACAGTATATAAACTCATGATTATATTAGTGCCTGTTTCTCATATGTGAAATGAGGCTTTAGAATTGTGCAGTAAACTATAGAGATTGCTTATAACCTGCCTTGAAATAGTATGAGTTTTGTTGTAATACCTGAAATGAAACAAATGTCTGATTATACAGAATTCTGACTGTAATAAAAAAAGAGCCAGTCACTCCTGATTGTGCCTTTCTGTCCTGTAAAACGTTTATTTTCTTACCCCACACAGTGAGAGTGGATCAGTGTGTACAGAAAGCCAATTCAGCACGGCACAATCCTTTTGTTGCCTTCCCCTGTGAATGAGGTGTTTCTCTCCTCTCTCTCTCCCCTTTTTTGTCTGGAGTGTCATTTGCAATTCATTGTCTCTGCTTTCTGAGGTTGGTGTATTCAGCTGCTCTGACCCCCAGGTCCTGCACATTTAGCTCCTTGGATACAATACGCTGACGTTACTGCTGATGGTCCGGACACAAAGGCTGCTAGATATCTTAAGCAATAATAAAAAAAGGGCCTTTGTTTCTCTGGGTTATTACAAAACACCTGACTAAAGAATAAGGAGGCAGATAAAACCTTCATTGAAAATAAAATTGGCACCAGACATGCACTGTTTATGAATATATCATAAAGATTTGAATACAGAACAGAGCTGGTACTTTTTTTTTTTTTTTTGGCTTTTAGGAACCAAAGTTTTACTAAAGTTGCTCTCTCTAAGTTGCGGATGAGTGAAAACATTAAGGGCCTGATTCAGAGCCGCTCTTAAGCGGCCGCTCGTTCGCTCCGAGCGATGTTTGCCCAACTGCGCATGCGTACGGATCGTTATACGCATGCGCGAACCAGTCAGTGTGGTTGAAATTCATGTGCTCGCAAAATAGCGAATGCCTGATAATTTGAGTGCAAGAGTAGGCGTATGTGGGTGGTAACAGGGGAAGGTGCTTGAAAACGGGGAGTGGAGATCCGAACGCAGGTGTGCTTAAAGGTCAAAACGGGCGTTTTATGGGTGTGCATAATTAAAACAGCAGCGTCATTGACCATGTCACTGGGTTATTTTATAGTCAGAACTGCTCGCAAAATTGTGGTAGCAAAAACCAACCCCAAGAATAGCGAGCAGTTCATACCCTGGTCGATGTACTCGATTAATCTAATAAATAGCGACATGACGTAGGATGCGATCGGCCAGGGGCGTAGTTATCCAAAAAACGACCGCAAGTTTTGTTCGCTCGTTCAGACCTAGAGGCGTGAACAGACCGCAAAGAGCGAACGGTTGATTTGAATAGCCACGCCTATTTTATGGACGGGCGAGCGCTAATTGCGTCCGGCTCTGAATCAGGTCCTAAGTCAGAATGTTGTGTATTCCTGCAATAAGCTGTGTTTTAAATGCATAAGTAGGTTTAACCCCTTCAAGAGTGGACCCATTTTATTTATTATGAACCTATAATATATATATATATATATATATATATATATATATATATATATATATAATTTTATTATTATTCTAATTTTCATAGCTCTGAAATATTACCACTGTTGCTGAAGCAAGTTTGTGTGGTACTTTCCTTTAGTATTAGTCTCTTTATTTTTTTTATTGTTTTTATATTTTATTCTACAGCAATGTATAGGAGAAAGAAAGTAAAAAAGAATCACTTTTCCAGGATTCGCACGATTAGTTACCTGCAGCTATTGATGGTGATACCATGTATGTGTGTATGTATTGGGTCCAGGAATTATGTATATCTTTCAGTTTCCAACACTTTGGGGGAGATGTATCAAGCTTTCTAAAGAGTGGAGAACCAAAACATAAAATGATAGGTAGCAGCTGATTGGTTGCTAATAGCAACTTCCTCACTACACTCTTTTGATACATCTCCCCTTTTATTCCCCTTTGGTGGTGTGCCACTAATGTACACACATTCTTAGGGGTGGAAATATGGGAGGTAGAGCAAAGGTTGGGCAGACATTGTGAGTGGCAACAACTTAATTCTCTTCCCCATTCACACATTCACTACGAGTATCACACACAAAGTAATGACGCAGCCTAGGCTTGGGGAAGGAAGTTTATATACTGTAACTTTTTAACAAAAGCTTTGTTTTCTGTAATAATTTACTAGTTAGACACCGTTTGGAGGAAAAGAGAGGTCTGGACAAAAGGTCGACAAGAAAAATGTAGACATTCACAAATGTCCACATATTCATAATGTCGACAGTACATTTTTATGTTTTTGTTAGGATTAAAGTCTGCAAAAAAAAAAAGTATGTCAACATAATGAACATGTTGACATTTGTGAATGTCAACATATTGCTTGTTGGCATACTGTCCATGTCGATAGTCTGACTGTCAACATTCTGGTATCGACATTTCAGACCACACCCCAGGGAGTTATACTTTCCACGGTCCCCACTCGAGGATTGATATGTACACTGTAACCAAATACTTTTCGTCTTATTACCATAAAAATAACTTTTTTCTGTATATATTGTAAGACTTCAGGGACTTTTGTTGGTGGTTATACCAACGTTTTGTTGCCAGTAGACTGCCCATCTTCCCCACATGCAGATGGAGATGTACTAAGCACTGTAAAGTGAGAAACTCCTAACTGTCATGTTACGGGCTGTGTTTGAAAAATTACAGTTAGGAGCTGATTGGTTGTCAGTTTATTACTCACCAATTTATCACTTTCCAGAGCTTAGTACATCTGCTCTACAGTATGTGACAAGGCTCTATAGAAATGGGCTTATATCTTCAGGCAACTAGTTTATACATGTGCACATGCCGCAACTTCTGTAAAATACACAACTTTATCTCTATCTGTGCATACGGGCACTGAGCGAGATCTAACACAGAGCAGGGAAGAGAATAACATCCTCAGACTTCTCCTCCTGTGCCGCCCCTGTGTGTGCAATCAGTCCTGTTACGCCATTAACACTGCTGATCTCCTGGGACCTTATGCAGAGTTGAAAGCTAATTGGCCGTAGATGCTCCTGAATTGTGTGCGTGGATATAATCGTGTGCATTTACCCGTATGCAGAGCTGTGCGCATCTTTGCCCTCATCTGTGCGCTTGATTTACTACTGATCAGCGCTCACTTGCACCAGCCTATGCTGGAGGCAAAAGATAAGTCTGGAAACAGGTGCAATTACACTGCATACCGCACATTTCCGTCCACATGTTCTCACTGAACATTGCCTACGTCTGAACGCCCCTATTACAACCCAGTTGCACCTCCTCAGTCGCAAGTGTAGATGCGTCTGAAAGGCGTACGACTCTGCATCGCCTCTACTGGCGTAGGCTCTGTTTTGGAGCATGACCAGGGGAGAAATACGCGTTATGCGCTCCTCAACCAGGATTACGTTCAATTCCACATAAGGCCCAATATGAGTGTCTGTAATTCTTCATTTCGCCTATAAAAAAGGAACAGATGAGAGAGAGACTTAGGACGGTCATGTCCATATGGCCTTATGCAGTTATTAGTAGTATATTTTGTGTATCCTTTCAGCTGGACAAGTTAGATGTTGAAATTTTACAAAAGCCGGGTACACACTATACTACAATTATCGGGCTGATCAGCCGATAATTGTATGCTGGGCCCGATAATTGTATAGTGTGCATGAAGGAGCGATGTCCGATAAATGGTCAGATCGGGAGGTCGGCATCTGATGTGCCGTTCATGCGATCCCTTTCCCAACTTCCGGATCCCATTAAAGGCCTCTAAGGACAGCACCCACTGAGCCAAACATTGTTCAGTGTTTACAGGTGCATTCCAGTCCAATATTCGGTCACAGCATTTATATGATCTGTGGAATTTATCTGCTAGTGTTTACCCGGCTTTACTTCACCATAGCTGGTTTGTATGTCTTTTTTTATTTTATCTTACTGTAAAATATTTAGCCCAGTCAATTCTTCCTCTCTGTATTGAACATTTTGTGTTTGTAGTTCCAAGTAAAAGCTTATGGAAAAGAAAATATTAGTAATTCCTCTTTTTAGTTTTACAGATAACTTTATCATTCTGTGTCTGTATGTATTGCAGAAACAGAATGTTGTTCCTTTACTCTTAAGGACAAAGTGCCTGATGTCTGTGATATTTTATAGTTTGAATATCGCCTGTATAATACTTTTAGTCAATTTATAGAGTCATAAACCGTTTTGGGAGGATTTAGAGTATAACAATACAGAACCTCTGGCATATTATGACCTGAAACCTAATCTAAAATGATCTAAAAATCTGTGGTTGGTTAATTACATCAGTATGCCTGAGTTTGGCATTATTCTGCTACAGGCCTGGCATTCACCTCTAAACTATTCCAAATATGGAATTCATTTATTTTTTCTGTATCGTGTGCTTTTGTGTAGATGTATATAGCAAGTGGTACTGTGTACTATTGCCCTGGTGATGATGTTTTACAGTTATAGAACAAAATTAAAATATTTAAATAAATAACAATAAGGAACTTATTTTATTTTCTCAACAAGTATCATTTCATATGACACTAGAAGCAAAAATAACTTTTTTGCACTTACAGGTACATTGGCAGTTAGTGATTCATCTCAGTTAAAGGAACCTCAATAAACTTTTAGGGATATATTTACTAAAGTGCGGGTTCTTAGAAGCGTAGATGCTGCCCATAGCAACCAATCAGATTCTACTTATCATTTATCTAGCAAATTCTAGAAGATAATAACTCAGTGGTTCCCAAACTGAATGCCGTGGCACCCTCAGGGCACTTGCAGGGGTACCTCGTGTTGGTGGTCAAACACCAAATATTGGGTTACCTGTACCTATGAGCGCAATTTACTTCATTTAATTTTTGCTGAATTTCTCAATAGGAAACTTTTGGCCCCGGGGTGCCTTGGAAAAATGCTGATAACGCTAGGGCGCTGTGATTCGGAAAAGTTTGGCAAACCACTGTAATAGCTAGATCTGGTTGCTATGGGTAACATCTCCACTTTTAAAAACCCGCACTTTAATAGATATACCCCTTATAATCAGCACCATGCAGTTTAATGTCCCTGAATTGGTCTACCAATAAACAAAATGCACAGGAGACACCTCAATGAGTTATTTTGTAGTATGGAATTAACTGTAAAGTTAAACAACATTTTGTGGTGTACAAAAATGTTTTTAAACCATTCTATAGTCCTACATCAGAACATACAATTTCCACCACCCTGACCGTGCATCCTAATTACTGTTAATGAAGTAAGCCCAGAAGGTTAAACAGCAGGTGTTACTGGTGGCTGGCTGTGCGGTTCGGTGCAGGGAGCATGGCACCCACTTCTGCCTGCGTACTCTAATGGGCGGGCCGACTCTGAAAACACATCAAAACCATTGTCAGATATAGTAGCATGGGGCCATGTGTGTGTGTGCGCAATTTAGAATGACAAAAGTTCTTGATCTTACCCAATATTAGCCCTTAAGTAATAATTAGAACCTTCTCATAAAAGCATGGCAGTAATGAAGAGGGGTTTACTTAGAATTACACTGTTACCTTATGAGCAGGTTTGTAAGTGAAATGACACAACATTTTTTTTTTTTGTTGATCATGAATGGCCAGTATGCACAGTTTGCTATCGACCCCCCCCCTGATTATTCAGCAAGTGGACACTTGGTCCTATGACCATTTCATGGAACCAAACATCTGACGTGCAACATTGATCACGTTGAGGGGCTGGGTACAAATCCACCTCGATGCAGGAGATCTACTGACCCCACTAGGGTTTTATATTTAAGGGTTTGAGAAAAAAAAAATCAGAATCCCAAGGTTGGGTAGGGAACCTCTCTATACTTTTTTTTTTTTTTCTAAATGCCCCTCAACACGCCTGCAGCTGACGCGTTTTGTATTTTGAGCAGGCAGAACACTGGCATTATCTGCAGATTTAAGTTTCATTTTCCTGCACACGTATTCCAATACCTTCTCCATGTTTCTTCTTATAACCCTGTTTATGCCCCCTTGTCAGTCAGTACTTGGACTGTCACAATTTAGGTGGTGGGTTTTATATTGCTCCTGCATATTCTTCTGTGTTCGGCTTTTGACTTCACACCATGCAGATCTACTTTCATATACAGCTCTTTTCATTTATTATAAGGTTATCGCGTTTTTAGCATGATTCTGCTGCCAGTTACATATGTACTCCTCTGTTTCCCTACTGCTATAGCCGGGGACCTACGGAGAGTATAAAACAGGGATAATGGCATAAGGCATGTGACTCTAATCTTAAATATCAAAATAATTTATAATAACGAATTGTGCATCAACTGGCCAATATAATCTCAAATCATCTAATTCTACAAGGCTTCGGCTTGCCATACAGAATGCTTTCCTAAAATGTTTTTTTTTCACAATGGTACCTGGCAATCACCCCCAAACTTTTCAAATGTACGAACCTGGCATTGTATTTAGTTTAAGCTTATATTTTTGTTTAGTTCTTTAGTCGCACTTTTTCTTTACAGCTGACACTTGTGCCACCCGTGTTCTTCACAGCTGACACTTGTGCCACCCGTGTTCTTCACAGCTGACACTTGTGCCACCCGTGTTCTTCACAGCTGACACTTGTGCTACCCGTGTTCTTCACAGCTGACACTTGTGCTACCCGTGTTCTTCACAGCTGACGCTTGTTCGTACCCGTGTTCTTCACAGCTGACGCTTGTGCGTACCCGTGTTCTTCACAGCTGACGCTTGTACGTACCCGTGTTCTTCACAGCTGACGCTTGTGCTACCCGTGTTCTTCACAGCTGACGCTTGTACGTACCCGTGTTCTTCACAGCTGACGCTTGTGCTACCCGTGTTCTTCACAGCTGACGCTTGTGCTACCCGTGTTCTTCACAGCTGACGCTTGTGCTACCCGTGTTCTTCACAGCTGACGCTTGTGCCACCCGTGTTCTTCACAGCTGACGCTTGTTCGTACCCGTGTTCTTCACAGCTGACGCTTGTACGTACCCGTGTTCTTCACAGCTGACGCTTGTGCGTACCCGTGTTCTTCACAGCTGACGCTTGTGCGTACCCGTGTTCTTCACAGCTGACGCTTGTGCGTACCCGTGTTCTTCACAGCTGACGCTTGTGCGTACCCGTGTTCTTCACAGCTGACGCTTGTGCGTACTCGTGTTCTTCACAGCTGACGCTTGTGCGTACTCGTGTTCTTCACAGCTGACGCTTGTGCATACTCGTGTTCTTCACAGCTGACGCTTGTGCGTACCCGTGTTCTTCACAGCTGATTTTCACCCATATTACTAGACAGCATCATAAAAACATTACAAAAAGAGCTGCTGACTGAAGTTGCAATAAATGCAGTATGTATTTATTGCATGTATGGGAGTGGGAGAATGGGGCTGGGGGGAGAATGGGGCTGGGAGAATAAGGCTGACACGCTGGGGCTGGGGGGGAGAATTGAGGCTGACACGCTGGGGGGGGAGAATTGAGGCTGACACGCTGGGGCTGGACGGACAGGATTTAATGACTGGGGGGGGCAGTGAGGGGTGGTGAAAAAATGTTGAGGTGCCAGGAATGGATGGGGGGGGCCAAAGTATATTCTTGCACCTGGGCCCACCACTCTCTAGTTCCGCCAGTGCCTCCACCTCAACTTTTGGAGTAACACAGTCCACTGAAAAGAAGGAAATTGTACCTCTCATATATTAGCCAATGCTGGGGCCGCAGGTGCCTGGATGTGGCTCCGGTATATAAGTGTTGCCCGGCGGTGCTGTGCTGTCGCTGTTTGTGGTGCCCGCACAGCGGGTCCCTGCTTTAGGTGGCCGTTTCGCATTATGCTTCCTCAGTGTGTTGCCACATCCAGGCACCTGCGGCCCCAGCATTAGCCAATATACAGTAAGAGAGGTACAATTTCCTTCTTTTCAGTGGACTGTGTGTTACTCCAAAAGTCAACTCTGGATTGCTATGAGGTATATGCTTTCACGTTATAACAGTTTATTTTTGAATCTGAAAGGAATTGATATCTATATAATACAATTGCTGGGCAACGTATTATTCAGTAGAACTGTACAACATATTACTGTATAGATATTTAAGAAACCACTATATAATACATCTGATGACTGTCTGCTGCGCTAAGCTTGAAGCATCAATGCTTCTGGTTTGATAATTAAAATATTCCCGTTGCTTTTCCTTACAGGGGCATTTGTGCTCCTCGTTTGAATCACACTGCTATACAAAGAGCATTTGTGCTCCTTAATTTAGTTATATTGTTTTTACTCTTACATGTTCATTTTTTCAAACACATATTATGAATAATTAGTAATAAAAGTATAGTTTTATATAAATACGCTATTTATCAACGAGTGCACCCAAAAAGAGAGTTTCTTTTTCTCATATTCTGTCCTGTTCCATTTTTACTCTCGGGGTGCACTCCCACACATGTGACATGGGTGAATGATATTCACCATTTGATTCATACCGATCAGTGGATAACCAATAACCATATGATTTAAGTAGAATTACCACCTTATTATTTTTGTCTTACCAGTGCTCAGGTTTTTTTGCCCAATTTTTCCCCTCCCCCCACTCTTTCCCTTGTGTTATCTAAGCAAGTCACCTGTAGGTGGACCTTGCAACACTACAATACCCATCTTAGAAATATAAAAAGTTTAATCCACTAAAGTGTGAACAAGATATAAACCACGCTGTTTTATTTTATTTGTTTATTACTTGTTCATGCTTTCTGAGTATGGAGGTGTGACTATCCTCCCTTTATCAGCCACTTTAGAACAACAACCCTGTGTAGCGCCCGAATATAGAACTACTTGTTAGTTTACACCTTGCCGAATCCACTAAAGTGCTACTTATGGTGCTGCCTGTGTCTATGGGCCTGATTCAGAGATGGGCACGGTTATTATATCTGCTGAGTCTTTGGACCCAGCAGCAATGCTTACATATGCTAATGCTGCAAATGGTTTCTGATGACGACGCCTACTGCCAGCATCACAGATCTGAGTGCTGCGTCCGAAGACGCAGCATCAGATCACCATCGGTTGCCATGGCCGCAGTCGTACCCCATCTGAGTAAGCCTCAACGTACTCAGAATGGGCAACGGAACTGCTTAGCCGGGGCCAGGAAATCTACTTTGAAAGTCGCAGACCCTGGCCCCAGCACACCTACAAAATGGCCCCTGTCACCGCCCCTAAACGGCTGCAACATGTCAGTTATGATGCGGCTTTGGGGACACTGCGAGCGATCTTGCGGGACCCGTTCTGTAAATGCGCAGAATCGGTCTAGCGCATGCACAGGCCACTCGCCATCCTAGATGGACGTAAACCATCGGGTTTGTGTACATTTCTGAATCAGACCCTTTAAACGAAGTCTACTTATACTTCAGAAATGAATGTAGGAGCACCTATTAGCTATACCTTCTGTATGATGGCCATGATGAGAAGGTTACTGGATTTCTATAAAGCGGAAATACCATAATAAAATGAGGTGTGTTTTTCCAAATAAATCACTGTCCGGCTATAAGAAGAATTTTGATATTTACCATGTGTCATTGGTTTTGTTTCTACAGACTAGTATTAATGAGTAACAGTTCCTCAGAATTTCCACAGTGTTATATGAATACCATCAGTGTTCTCCCCAGAAATTTTTTCCAGCCGAGTGGCATCCAAAAGTAGCCGGGTGGGGGCCTTCGCAATTATGCACGCGCCGGGAAAAGGGGTGTCTCCCTTACCAATCCAGCCCGACATGTCTCAGGCTGCTCCCCCACTGGCTCTCAGTCAAAAGTGCCCATTATGCAGTGCCCCCTGTATTTGTGCCCTTTATACAGTGCCCCCGTAATTTTCCCCTTTATGCATTGCCCCCTGTAGTTTAGCTTTGCCCTTATGCATTGCCCCCTGGCTGAAGTAGTACCCCTATGTAGTGCCCGCAGACTGATCATTTATGTAGTGCCCCCAGGTTTAAATAGTGCCCCCAGACTTGCCCCTTATGCAGTGCCCCCGGGTTTAAAGTGTCCCTAATGCAGTGCCCCCAGGCTGGCCCCTTTATGCAGTGCCCCCAGGCTGGCCCCTTTATGCAGTGCCCCCAGGCTGGCCCCTTTATGCAGTGCCCCCAGGCTGGCCCCTTTATGCAGTGCCCCCAGGCTGGCCCCTTTATGCAGTGCCCCCAGGCTGGCCCCTTTATGCAGTGCCCCCAGGCTGGCCCCTTTATGCAGTGCCCCCAGGCTGGCCCCTTTATGCAGTGCCCCCAGGCTGGCCCCTTTATGCAGTGCCCCCAGGCTGGCCCCTTTATGCAGTGCCCCCAGGCTGGCCCCTTTATGCAGTGCCCCCAGGCTGGCCCCTTTATGCAGTGCCCCCAGGCTGGCCCCTTTATGCAGTGCCCCCAGGCTTAAAGTGTCCCTTATGAGGTGCCCCCAGGCTTAAAGTGTCCCTTATGAGGTGCCCCCAGACTAGTCCTGGTCCCAGCCCCAGCACAGCACTTACCTTTACTTGCTTGCCACTCCCACGTGCTGACTGGATGTAACTAGATCCAGTCAGCACGTGGTGCGCTATTGGATCTAACTAGATCCAGTAGGCATGCGGGGCAGGCTCCTCACATCGTGGGTGACGTTATGACATCACCCGCGCAGTGCATCACTGGGAACGCTGGCCTCTGAAGCGATCGGAGGCTTCTTTAGCCTCCGGTCATTTCAGAAGCCAGCGTTCCACAGCAGAAGGTGAAGCGCGGAGGTGGAGGGTGACCGGGCATGCGGCAGGGGAAAGTGCCGGGCGGTAGGCTGTTTTTGCTATGCGCCCGCAGAAAACAGCCTGGGGAGAACACTGTAGTATTGTCTCTGCTGCTATATACTACTGCTATATGGTATTGTCTCTGCTGCTATATACTACTAGCATATGGTATTTTCTCGGCTGCCCTATATACTAGCATATGGTATTGCTGCGCTGCTATATACTAGCAATATGGGATTGTCTCTGCTGCTTTATATACTAGCATATGGTATTGTATGTGCTGCGCTATATACTAGCATATGGTATTGTCTCTGCTGCTATATACTACTAGCATGTGGTATTGTCTGTGCTGCAATATATACTACTAGCATATGGTATTTTCTCGGCTGCCCTAGATACTAGCATATGGTATTGTCTCTGCTGCTATATATTCTAGCATATGGTATTGTCTCTGCTGCTATATATTCTAGCATATGGTATTGTCTCTGCTGCGCTATATACTAGCATATGGTATTGTCTCTGCTGCCCTAGATACTAGCATATGGTATTGTCTCTGCTGCCCTAGATACTAGCATATGGTATTGTCTCTGCTGCTATATATTCTAGCATATGGTATTGTCTCTGCTGCTATATACTACTAGCATGTGGTATTGTCTGTGCTGCAATATATACTACTAGCATATGGTATTTTCTCGGCTGCCCTAGATACTAGCATATGGTATTGTCTCTGCTGCTATATATTCTAGCATATGGTATTGTCTCTGCTGCTATATATTCTAGCATATGGTATTGTCTCTGCTGCGCTATATACTAGCATATGGTATTGTCTCTGCTGCCCTAGATACTAGCATATGGTATTGTCTCTGCTGCTATATATTCTAGCATATGGTATTGTCTCTGCTGCGCTATATACTAGCATATCGTATTGTCTCTGCTGCTATATATACTAGCATATGGTATTTTCTCGGCTGCCCTATATACTAGCATATGGTATTGCTGCGCTGCTATATACTAGCATATGGTATTGTCTCTGCTGCGCTATATACTAATATATGGTATTGTCTCTGCTGCGCTTTATACTAGCATATCGTATTCTCTCTGCTGCGCTATATACTAGCATATCGTATTGTCTCTGCTGCGCTTTATACTAGCATATCGTATTCTCTCTGCTGCGCTTTATACTAGCATATCGTATTGTCTCTGCTGTGCTATATAGACTAGCATATGGTATTGTCTCTGCTGCTATATATACTAGCATTTGGTATTGTCTCTGCTGCTATAATATTAGACTAGCATACGTTCACTGTCTCTGCTGTGATATATACTTTATGCTAATACGGCTACAAAGCCCTTCCCTGGTGTGCTGCAGTGTGTCCAAATGTACAAGGACTGAGACGCCCACTTTGAGCATCAGATGTGGCTATCATGCTTGATGTGTCCTTAGTCGCACCATTGGACGCACCCTCGATTTTCTGCCAGCCCTATGGCAGGTGCAGATTATCCATCTGAATAGGGCCTCCTATCAGCGTCTCTGTATGCAACCACTGTCAGTGACATGCCAGTGACGCTCCCATTCTAGCACCCTGCACCTGTCACAATCAGTGTAGTTCCTCCTTCCTGCCTGGGGTGTCGCTCTCTGCTCTTGTGCTTCTAGCAAGCTCTGGTCTGTATTTCAGCATTTTGTTGCATTAACTGAGTGTGCTAGAAGCACCAGAGCAGAGAGCATAACCCCAGGCAGCAAAGAGGAACTGCACGGGTTGTGACAGGTGCAGGGTACTAGAGTGAAAGCTTCCATTTAATGCAACATCTCCCTGCTGTTACCTCCCAGTCACCGCCCATCCCCATCATTCCCTATGCCTGAGCAAAAGCAACCTGAAATTTATCACTCACAACCACATTGTAATATTATTTTCCTTTTGATACATTGCATGGAAATTATTATGATGGAACCTACATTTCTGGCAAACTTCTATATGACGTTAAAGAAGTCAGGTAGGGGAAAAGTCACACTGCAGTAGATGTTCGCCCTTTTGAGCTCTAGCACGTTGATGTCTTCAACTGAGAGGAATAAAAAGAAACATTGCTACAGTCACTCGCTACTCTTTCAATAATACAGTTCTTCCTAGATTTTGGTAACAGTGTAAGGCCATTCCCTTGCCACAAGCAGTCCTTTAAGCTTGAACAAATTATATTTCAGTGCTTGATCCTTTTTCCTCTAGACCAGAGGTTCCCAAACACAGTCCTCAAGGCACCCCAACAGTTCAGGTTTTAGAGACAGCCATGGTTGAGCGCAGGTGGTTAAATCAAATTGACTGAGGTACTAATTAAGTAACCTGTGGTCAATCATGGATATCATTAAAACCTGGACTGTTAGGGTGCCTTGAGGATTGAGTTTTGGGAACATCTGCTTTAGACTATTGGAGTAAGCGCCTCATCCCCCATGTTTCTGATGTTTGGTTATTGTGGGTCTGTTAGATGTACAGTCTTCAATTCTCAGCATCCTCCAGTACTTTTCCGGGGCTACTACTACACTGGCCTTACAGCCTTCTGTCCTTCATTATAGTCCCAGGCCCAAATGTAATAGTCCGCGTGTTGAAAGCCCCATCTCGATTCTGCTGAAATGTAATTGCTGCAGCGCTGGCGGTGAGTCTCCTCCCATCCAGTGCCGCACCAGCGAGATGACTGTACTGCCGTGCTAGTGAGCATACACAAACTCTGTTTGCACCACTGTGTAGAGTGCTGCAGGATGTCACTGCATGGACGTGCTCCTTACCTGAGATCTGTGGTTACCCCTGCCACAGCTACTACTGTTACCACTGTTACCCGGTGCCTACTGCTGTTATCCCTGTGCTGTTACCAAATAAGCCCACCATCCTGGTTAAGAACATCTGTGTGGACGAACATACATTTCACTGAAACTTATCGTAATCAAACAGGTTCTACAAGTAGGTTATGCTATTAGGAATCTCACGTGCTTGTCTAGGGTGCAGGTGAAATGCAAACTCATAAAAATGGTTCTTGTCCTAAGCTTATTCCCGCCAATATTAATATCCCACTGAAATGCATCTTTCCGATAGAGTTCTGTAAAATGAGATTATACAAGTGTAACATACTGACGTGGACATTCCACAGGGACCTGACAGTCCTCCACTGTGCATTCATCACACCGAAACAGACGTGCAGCTTTTTGAAGCCCTGAAAAGAAAAAAAGGGAAAGTTCTTGTTGTCACCAATAATGTTGCAGAGAAATCAGTGAATATGCTGATTGTGCTATTACTATGAGTGCAATGCCTCACACTCCCTCTTCTTCTGGGCAACCCAAGAGATTTTTAGGTCTGAGATTTTTCTTCAACATTTTTGCAAATTACAGACAGACATAACCTCCAACAGCGCTGCTCTTAGTGTATAGTTCAGTTTTCTGTGGCCAAGATGAGCGTTCCATGCCAGGATTGGATTGTGGCCACATAGTTATGGATATGGGCAGGGGGAGGTTTGAAGCTGGAGACAATTGTATCAAACTGTCAGCATTGTACAGAGATATTTCTTTTTTAGTCTAAAAAATCCTTATTCTATGAGATTTAAACAGGACTGATAAATATATAAACTTGGACACATACAGGGTGAATTATTATTATGTCTGATAATCATCCTGTCCATTTTTGTTAGATTATCATCAAGCATTTCTGCTACTTTTGGCATCACCCTGTGATATGGGGCCAATTAACCAATGTCACCTGGGCTGTTGTAGCATGTCTGGAGACACCATCTTTATACATAAATAGTGCATTACTGGTGGTGGTGTAAGGCCCCTCAGATAACAGTTATAAGCTTATAAGATAGATAGATAGGAATTGTAAGATAGTCATCGTAATGTTGGATTATTTAATCTGAAAATTCATCATTGCTCCGGTGAGGGGACAGCTGCTCCAAAAAGCAGTTGTCCCCGTGCCTACGTATCCGTGACCGCGGGTCACGCATGCGCAAAGCCGCCTGGGAGGTAGTGAGGAGGCGGCGGAGGGATCCCTCTTCGCATCTCCGGAACTCATACCCATAGGAAGGAGCGGGGATCCGAGAACATGTGCCGTCTGAAGAAGGCACTTGTTCTCGGAAGCAAACTCCGAAAACGTTCAGTTTTCGGAGTTTGCTGAATATCATAGGGTCATATCGGACCCCTGATAATGATTAGCCCACATGGTTACCGGGCCATTTAATCGTATGATGAATAGGCCCCTAAGGGAGTTGAAGATGAAACGATTGTTAATGGATTTCTGTTTATGAATGAGATTGTTACAAAGATATAAAGGGGGAAGTTACAAAGCTGTTGCCACTCCAGACAGGCCCTTGGAGTTAGAAATCTGGTTGAAGTTCATCTCAATTCACCGTTTTGGCTAAAACTATTCACCAATTCAAACCAGCAAATTGGATTAAAGAGACTTACTGGGGTTTATGTATGTGTGACCTGTATACATTTATACCACAGATAGCTGCTGCAGACTGCAATGTTTAGCACTGTGGTGGAAGCCACAAGATACCTATGTCTATCCTACACCTAGTATGAATGAATGTGAAGCATGCTGAGCACATGTCCTCCTCTCTATATACAGTACTCACCGCAGGTGGCAATGCAGTCTTCAGCTGGATTCTCTAATAGAAGGAGAAGGATATGGTTACAAGGCAAAAAGTGAACTTATTGCTGTATAGAAGTCATTTTTCTATGCTTGGTCGAGCTCTACGAAAACCCCACACTGGTGTGTTATAAGGGCATTATACTAAGTGGGCTGTATATTTTCCCCTATAACCCATAACATTGAACTGACTGGGTGCCCTCTTCAGCCCCAAGAACAAGAGGCACAATGACTAAACTTTCTTCTTACAAACATAGTGTGACAACAGGGTAGACATTCTGCCCCTTATCATGGGTAGAATTGGGCAGACATAAGTGGTGGAGCATTCCATGCAGAAGGAAGGGTAGCTTCTATCCTTCCTTCTATACAAAATGGCTGAACATTCCCTGGAAGAGTGATTGAACCTTGGCCACTGTGTTCAATGGTATATCCCATACTGCTAAAAAAAAAAAATGTAATATGTACATCTAAAAAAAAAGGGAAAACCCAATGTCACTCACCAGCCAATAGTTTACAGGTGAGACAGTCACCTTGTGTGCATAAGCAGACAATGGGAATGGCTGGGAATACTTTATATATTTGTTTATTTTTGTCCTTTCATTTGGGTGCATTCGAAATGCATATTCAGACATATAAAATTATATCTATTGAAAAAAAGGCTGAGTCCTGGGAAAACTGCAATCAAAGCGAGTCCCTACTTTTCACTTAAGGGTCCTTTTTGACCCCTCCCCCAACTCATTTGCATAAAAGTCCAAGTACATTTCTGAAACCTATGATACATAGCAAAAGCATAAAATGGTGATAGGTGCACTTTAATAATGTCATTTATTTGACTGAGTAGTATGGCCAGACTATTTTGCAACTTATAGGGGTATTCAATATGGAGCGAAAACTCAGTTTTTGCGATGTTTTCGCACCGATGACGTCATTTTCGCAGGTTTTGGTTTTACACCGTATTCAGTTTCAAAGACTTTTTGCAGGTTCGAAAAGTCTTTGAAAAAAAAAACGGGGATAACTTTTCACCACTGAATAGGTGGCGAAAAAAAGTGCAGAATTGGGGTTTAGGGCTGCAGGCTTAAAAAAAATAGCCTGCACCCCTGGGATTGACATTTTAAAAATAACTGTGTCAAAAAAAGTTTTTTAAAAAAATAGGGACACCCCAAAAAATGTATTTAAAAACTGGGGTGGAAAAAAAAAAAAAAGGGAAAAAAGTGTTTAACAATAGGGAAATAGGTTCAGGGCTACTCTGTATATATACGGCAGGTGTATTCTAGAATAGGCTATTAGCGGCAGGTGCATAGTTGCAGAATTTTTTAAAACTTACTCTAGGGACATAAAAATATTCTAGTACCCATTTTCATGTACCCCAAATTTGATGGGACCACTTAAAAAAACGAAAAAAATAACCTAAGTGCTCTTCTGCAACACTTCTTCAATGTCGGGAAAAAATTAGCTTCTGTGGCTATTTAAATCCCCGACTTTCATTTGCAGGCTGAAACGGGGATACCCATAGTGATCCCCCATGTTTTTACAGTTTTAGGGGGGTCCTACAATTGATTCCAGATACATTTTATTTTTTTTTTCGCAGAGCCACTTCGCAGGTTCCCGTTTTCGTTGGTTTTATATTGAATACGGGGATAAAGCGGGCTCGCGCCTGAAAATCTCCGATGTGGAGCGAAAAGTCCAGCACGGACTTTTCGCTCCCTTATTGAATACCCCTATTAGTGCTACAAACACTTTAATGTACCTAAACAGTAAATATATTTTTAATGTACTTGATATAATCCGTTTCACGTTTTAATTTAATCCGATATCTTCAGTTCAAAAGTGGTTACGTATTCTGTTGAAGAGACTAGAAGAAAGGTACAGTAACCAAACTGCAAATACATTTCTGCTATTGTGCTGTTACCACATTAACATCAGTACATAGCCAGTGGTACAAATAAAAATGTTTTTACAAGTATACAAAAATGGGCATGGCTATGCACCAGGGAGAGTGTGGCCACATGGCACAGTGGCCGTGTCCTTGACACGCCCCCGTTTCTCACCGCTCTGGGGGCAGGGAGCATGGCGTGATATAGTCAGTGTTACACTCCCGACAGCCCTTGCTGCAGCCAAGTCCTGTCGAGCACTATGACTTGCTCGGCAGTGCAGTGTGGAGATGAGCGGTAAGGTGGTCAGGCGGTACAGTGTACCTGCCTCTAATTTCTTAATGGTACGACATACCGCCCTACTTTTCACCAGTGTACAAGCACGCTCTCTAATTGCATACATTCGTTTTCCACTAGCAAGATTGCTAAGGAAGATCAGCTCATCACAACCTGACAAATGGCCGCAGCATACTAATAGTATTGTGTCCTTGAAAATGTCCCTGATACTCAATACTGACCAAGGTTGATGACTCTTATGCTGGGTACACACTTCATTCTATCGACGAATGATAGATCGCAAGTGCATTGCAGGGTGGGGGGGCTACACTCAATATGTCTGTGAACTACACCATTCAGACATATCAGGTTGTCCCTGCAGCACAGAGGCGATACTGATATATTTTGCTGATATATTGGTACATTTAGGCAGTGTGTACGGATGAACCACTGACAACTCAACTAGGCAGGCAAATTTAAATACCCGTACAGTTGTGATGTCAGGCCAGACACATCGAGCGGCCGGTTGGTACGTGTTCATAGCTTACAAATGGGCCACTCAGACGGCTGATTGGTCTGCTTGCCAATTCGTCATTATAGTGTGTGCCCAGCCTTTAAACCCTGCAAATATACATACAAGTTAATGGGTATGAATTTTATAAGTGCTTTTAACTTACGTGATAGTTGGATCTTTGACTGCTTGAGCAAAGCTTCCTAGATTCCCTCTTGTATTCTCCATCTGTGAATATGCTGCCAATGGAAACTAAACATGTGGATTAGTAAAAGGGTTCAACAGGAGGTGCAGTGTGAGCTGGTCACATATATCAATTTAGGACAATCAATATGCAGTAGAGGTGCACTCGTTACACTCAGATCAATCCAATCATTATAATCGATTGCCTCATACGGACTTTAATTCAGACCTGACAGATCACACAAACATTTCGGATCTGAGTCAGAGGTGGACGCAGTGTTAATGTTGGAGGCTATCACACATTGTTTTCAGTGTGCGCATGTGTCCCATCCTCACTGCATTGGTCCTTATGGTTACCGCCTAAAGCCGCAGTACGAATTTGGATGCAGAGAGGCAATTTCAGTGGATGTTCCTGGGAGGTAATGGTTGTGGGCTAGCTAGACGCAGATGGGCCGCAGGCATGTCACGGTCAGTGCAACTGCGACAAAAGCCGACGTTGCTGATTTTGGCAGGCCATGTTCAGACGGATATTCTGCTTAATCAATACAGAAAAGATAGGTGCAAGATTATAAGACTTCAATCACACAAACACAACAGAAAGACTTTGGCCCCCCTCATGTGGTCGTGGTAGGATCCCCAGTATGTGGTCAGCATAAGCTCTGTACTGATGCTCTCCCACAACCAGCTCAGTAATGTGAGACCTCACCCACAGACTCTGCCTATCTTGTATGTAATGTGCACCTTTCTGCAGTGTCAGGAGAGCCCAAAGTAGCCCAATTACCCACAGCGTGACCTCCCTGGAGAAAAGTTAGTGCTGACCTTACTCATACTACAACACCCCTTAGATCCCACATACATACATACATACAGTGCCTTGCAAAAGTATTCACCCCCTTTGCATTTTTCATGTTATGTTGCTTCACAACCTGGAATTTCAATGGATTGTTTGAAGGTGTGCATCATTTCATTCACAGAACATGCCTACAACTGTGAAGTTTTTTTTTTTTTTTTTAAATTGTGAATCAAACAACATTTAGGACAACATAACAGAAAACTTCAGCGTGCATAACTATTCATCCCCCTAACGTCAGTACTTTGTCGAGCCACCTCTTGTGGCAATTACAGCTGCAAGTCGCTTTGGATAAGTCTCTATGAGCTTGCCACATCTTGCCCCTGGGATTTTTGCCCATTCCTCAAGGCAAAACTGCTCCAGCTCCTTCATGTTGGATGGTTTCCGCTTGTGAACAGCAATCTTCAAGTCTGACCACAGATTCTCAATTGGATTGAGATCTGGGCTTTGACTCGGCCATTCCAACACATTTAAATGTTTCCCCTTAAACCACTCGAGTGTTGCTTAGCAGTATGCTTCGGGTCATTGTCCTGCTGGAAGGTGAACCTCCGTCCCAGTCTCAAGTCACAGGCAGACTGACACAGGTTTTGCTCAAGAATGTCCCTGTATTTAGCATCATCCATCTTTCCCTTGACTCGAATCAGTTTCCCAGTCTCAGCTGCTGAAAAACATCCCCACAGTATGATGCTGCCACCACCATGTTTCACTGTGGGGATGGTATTCTTGGGGTGATGGGATGTGTTGGGTTTACGCCAGACATAGTGTTTTCCTTGGTGGACGAAGTCTCATCTTGGCGGACGAAGCCGAACCCTATATATATAGGGTTCGGCACTCCAAATCTCAGTATATTGCAGCACACTGGGTGCCCTCCACAGAGGATCAGATACGTGGCAGATAGAATGGCGGCACTCACGGTTTTGAAAAGAAAAGATAGCAGCCCAGTGGGCAATTTAACGTTTCTGTAATTTAACCTTCGTCAGGAAGGTTTAATTACCAAAACGTTGAGTTGCAAACTGGGCTGCTATCCTTTCTATCCAAAACCGTGAGTGCCGCCATTCTATCTGCTACATATACAGACATTCCTCACTTAGTGACCTACCTGATTAGCGACCGTTCTGACTTACGACCGGCGCTCCGACCAGCTAACTGTGACTTGCAGTGATTAAAAGAAAAAAGACTCTGCCACAAGAGGAAGCCCTGGCTGTGGCGCGAGACACACAGGACACCTTGCAAGGACGATGGCGTGCTCTCGGAGGAGGAGGACACACACAGGCACATGTCACTCTCAGCCTGGCTCCTGCTACTTCCCAGCCACTATATGTCCTCGCTTAACGACCGATTCGTTTAATTATGAGTATCCTTAGGTATGTGTCCTCTTCGCTAATAAATTTCCTTAGATATGCGTCCCCTTAGGTAATGAGTTCCCTTAGTCCATGTAGCTTCCTAAGTAGGGGAGCTTGAGTGCAAATGAAAGGACATTGGTGAGGCCTCAACAGTGGTTTGTCACAAGGCATATGGTTAGCAGCAGACCACTGAGTTATGCCTGTTGTATGACAATTGGATGCCTGGCATCTTATTTAAATATATTTTTAAATATCTTTGTTTATTTTGCCATGGATGTGTTGTAGAATATTCACATTAATATTGCTGCAGAGTAGCCAACTGTCTATATATTACCAGGAAGAAAAAACTGTTAGGAGAAGTGGTCTCTTTGTGGACTTTGACTAGTTTGCGGTTTTAGTCTGTTTTATTGACAGTGATTATATTGACACACAACCCTATCCCTAAAATTTCCTATTGTCGACATTTTAACTGTGTCAACAATTCATGTATTGAATTTTTGACATGCTGTTTATGTTCTTGTATGAAGCGTTAAGCCGGCCATGCACAGATTGATCATCATTCAGATTCGGCCGATAAATGACCATTTCAAACAAATATCGTTCGGTGTATGTACGTTAACGATAATCGTTCAACACTGAGAATGGAAGAGAAACGGTCGAGATCATTTGATTTGCTTATTAAATATGTTCGATCATCCCATCATTCTGCCAATTTCATTGTGTGAATTGTACATAGTGACCATACCTTGTTCAGTGTATGGAGGCGCAGCTAGTAGATTGTTTTCAACTTGGGCCTGAATTCAATTAGAATCAAAAATCCGAGATCCGCAAAAAAGTATCGCAGATTTCAACTTTTTGCCAGCCGATAACTTATCTCCGTATTCAATTCCAAATACTTTTCGCGTACACGGAAAGTCAATGCAATGTAATAAGCGAAAAAGATTTCCCTCTTAATAGCAGGAGAACAGAGGTACATTTATTTTTTTATTTTGTGGTGCAAAGGTGGGGAAACCACTCAGAACCCTTGGGACAGCCCCCCAAAGGACAACTGCGTCAAAAAAGCCCTAAGAAAAAAAGTGGGGAACACCCCATAAAAGTACTTTCATTTCGGGGGCGAAAAAGTACAAAGTAGGGGTACAAGCATAAAAAGTACCGAAATAGACTTCTTTGGGGTCTGCAAGTATGGCTAAGGTGTTTTTAGGATTGCAAGTGTTTGCAATGGTATGTAGTCAGGAAGCTGGTGGTCGGTCGGTCGGTCATATCCAGACAATGGACTAATGATAGGCGTTGAAATCCAGAAGCCTATCATTATCCCTACATCGGGATCCCGACGCCCGTCATGCCGAACGTATGTAAGTCAGGCGGCGGGTGCTGACAGCCGCTGGGGGGGGAGGGTTAGGTTAGGGGCTCCTGGGGGGGACTTAGGGTTAGACACCCCCATGGGAGGGTTAGGGTCAGGCTAGGGGAAGGGGGGTTTAGGGTTAGGCACCCCCACGGGAGGGTTAGGGTCAGGCTAGGGGAAGGGGGGTTTAGGGTTAGGCACCCCCCATGGAAGGTTTAGGGTTAGGCACCCCCCTGGGAGGGTTATTTTTAGGGTGCGGGGAGTGTGGGTTAGGTTTAGGCACTTATGAGGGAAGGTTTGGGTTAGGCATTAGGGGGGGGTAGGTTAGGGTTAGGCACCCCTAAAGGAGGGTTGGGGGAGGGGGGAAGAGTTAGAAATAGTACAAATATTTACTCTGTCGGGATCTTCTAGTGGCGGTCTTCCAGCATCGGGATTTGAACCACCGTACTTAGGTCTGGTGGTAACTCATACCGATTTTTTAATTTTTTTAAAAGTTCACTTTAGCGACTTTAAAATATGCTAGCACTCATTTGTCCCAAATTTGACAGGACTGCTTTTTTTTTTTTCAAAAAAATATTGCTTAATGCCATTATTCACCAAAGACGCAATATGACGCTATTGACACAACTTTAGTACCCCAAATCGCTTTATTCGGGCACATCTGCATTGATCCCCAATGTTAGCGCATCTTTTTGGGGGGTTCAGGCTGATTTCCCCAATTCTGACAGCACTTTCCGCCTGTTTCACATTCGCTGTGTCCAGTTTTCACGTCTTTTGGAATTGAATAGGGCGAATAGCGGGATCACCCACAGCTATGCGTGCGGCCAGGAGGCCGTTCTAAAAAAAAAAAAAAAAAAAAGACCAGCCCTGATTCAGAGCGACCGGCTCTGAATCAGGGCCAGATTTCAACCACAATTGTGCATGATGACTGCACATAGAACAATGCAGTCTGGTGTTTTCCAACCATTATGTGGGTGTCACAATGCACTCTGGGCCTGATTCAGACCCGCCCGCAAGCGCTGAGCACTCGCAAGCGGGTCGATGTTGGCCCAGTGCGCATGACGGAGCCGGCTCCGTCGTGCGCATGCGCGAGACCCGGATAGCGATGGGCAAGCCGTCGCTCCAGGTCTCATACCAAAGGGGGCGTGCTGTCGATGGTGAGTGACAGCACGCCCCCTTTGGTGGGTGTGCCGGGGGCGTGGCTGCCCAGGCGGAGGCGTTCCCATGGGAACACCTACCGTCTGGGGCCGGCCCCACTGACATCACAAGTGATGTCGGTGGGAGTGCTTTCGGCTCTGATAGAGCCGAAAGCACTCCAGGGCTGGCGGCAACGAGACCCTACCACAAGGTCTTGACCATCGCAACCATCTTCCTGGCCGCTCGCTATAGCTGTGGGTGGTCACCCACAGCTATACGAGCGGCCAGGAGGCCGCTCTAAAAATTAAGGACGGCCCTGATTCAGAGCGAGCGCTCTGTCAGAGCGTCCGGCTCTGAATCAGGGCCTCTGTTTCTATTATTGTTCTCAATGGGCTCTGTGCCTCAATGGTGTGCTACTCAGTAAGATAGCCGCCAGTTAGGTTTATCTCAGTTTGTTTGCTCTATATCCTAAATAAGTTACGGATCTGAGATCTGTTTCTACATTTCATGCTCCCTCAGGCTGCCCAGATTGTCTCCTATCCGGTCCTCCCTCCTCTGTGATTATCTTCGGTCACCTCCCCTTTCCTGTCAGATTGATTACATTCACCTCTAACATTAATATAGGTACAATGTATATTTGTGAAGTAGGAGCCTAGATGAGAATGGAGCTTCCGATAGTTGTTCCTACTCCAGTGACAGCTGCTTGGGGCAGTAATTGCAGTAATAAGCTGTGCACCCTGTGGAATCTACTCTAGCACATGTATTCTGTCAATTTAAGTTAAATGATCAGAATATATAATACAGTCTCCTCTATTGACTAATAATGATTCAAATGATATATGTCAGATCCTAGGTGCTATACATAAATAAAGCATTGCCAAAGGAACTACCCCTTAATGTCAGATCCCCGAAGCATTTGGCGCGCTAAGCAGAGTCTTTCGGTGTGATCTGAGGATAGGTGTTTGTAGACATGTCTGTATGTGAGAACAATTGTATTTATGTTATCAGCCGTTTCAGAAGGTATGAGGCACATACTGTGGTGCATATTCATGGACAGGAAGTCTAGTGTGCATTGGAAAAGGTATTCCCCCATAGTGTAAGTTTTGCATTTAAGATAAGTTATTGAAACCTCTCTGTACAGTCAGGTGCATAAATATTGGGATATTGACAGAATTTTCATATTTTGGCCTCTATTCACCACCACAATGGCTTTGAAATTAAACAAGCAAAATGTGCTTTAACTGCAGACTTTCAGACTTAATTTGAGGGTAATTACTTCCAAATCAGGTGAACGGTGTAGGAATTACAACGGTTTCTATATGTTCCTACCACTTTTTAAGGGGCCAAAAGTAATGGGACAAACTAAACCATCCTAAATCTAACTTTCACTTTTTAATACTTTGTTGCAAATCCTTTGCAGGTAATTACAGCCTGAAGTCTGGAACACCTAGACATCACCAGACGCTGGGTTTCATCCCTGGTGATGCTCTGCCAGGCCTCTACTGCAAATGTCTTCAGTTCCTGCTTGTTCTTGGGGCATTTTCCCTTCAGTTTTGTCTTCATCAAGTGAAATGCATGCTCAATCGGATTCAGGTCAGGGGATTGACTTGGCCATTGCATAACATTCCACTTTTTAGCCTTAAAAAACTCTTTGGTTGCTTTTGCAGTATGCTTCGGGTCATTGTCCAGCTGCACTGTGAAGGGCCGTCCCAATGAGTTCTGAAGCATTTGACTGAATATGAGCATATAATATTGCCTGAAACACTTCAGAATTCATTCTACTGCTTTTGTCAGCAGTCACATCATCAATAAATACAGGGGAACCAGTTCCATTGGCAGCCATACATGCCCACGCCATGACACTACCACCACCATGCTTCACTGATGAGGTGGTATGTTTTGGATCATGAGCAGTTCCTTTCCTTCTCCATACTCTTCTCTTCCCATCACTGTGGTACAAGTTGATCTTTGTCTCATCTGTCCATAGGATGTAGTTCCAGAACTGTAATGGTTTTTTTAGATGTTGTTTGGCAAACTGTAATCTGGTCTTCCTGTTTTTGTGGCTCACCAATGGTTTACATCTTGTGGTGAACCCTCTATATTCACTCTTGTGAAGTCTTCTCTTGATTGTTGACTTTGACACATATACGCCTACCTCCTGGAGAGTGTCCTTGATTTGGCCAACTGTTGTGAAGGGGTTTTTCTTCACCAGGGAAATAATTCTTCTGTCATCCACCACAGTTGTTTTCCGGGTCTTTTGGTGTTGCAGAGCTCTCCGGTGCGTTCTTTCTTTTTAAGAATGTTCCAAACAGTTGATTTGGCCACACCTAATGTTTTTGCTATCTCTCTGATGGGTTTGTTTTGATTTTTCAGCCTAATGATGGCTTGCTTCACTGATGGTGACAGCTCTTTGGATCTCATATTGAGAGTCGACAGCAACTGATTCCAAATGCAAATGTCATACCTAGAATCAACTCCAGAGCTTTTACCTGCTTAATTGATAATGAAATAACGAGGGAATAGCCCACACCATGAAATAGCTTTTGAGTTGATAGTCCCATTACTTTTGGCCCCTTAAAAAGTGGGAGGCACATATAGAAACTGTTGTAATTCCTACACCGTTCACCTGATTTGGATGTAATTACCCTCAAATTAAATCTGAAAGTCTACAGTTAAAGCACATCTTGTTTGTTTCATTTCAAAGCCATTGTGGTGGTGAATAGAGACCAAAATATGAAAATTCTGTCAATGTCCCAATATTTATGCACCTGACTGTATATCTGTGAGTAATTGATACTGGTCCTTTGAGCACAATTGGGCCCCTCCCTGGCTGGATCTTGTTGGCATGAAATTATATTTAGTGGCTGATTCTATTAGGTGCAGAAGCCGCATTGAATCCTCCCCTTAGTCTCTTATTGTGGCTATGTGTACTTGCATGTGTAATATTGCTGTTTGTGGCTCAGTAGGAAAACATATTTTTTTAGTGTAGTGTTGTAATTAGGGAATTATTTTTAAAAATAAAGCATCCAAGTATTTATGTTTTCATGTGTTAAAAAGGATATTGTTACTCCTTTCCCTGGGCTCCTCCTATAGGTTACGAGCCAAAATATTTTATTTAGGTGAAGGCAGCCGCTGTAGCTCATTGTGAATGAGAACACATTTCCCAGTTCTGGCTGGACGTTTCATGAAAGCAAAATAAGAATGAACGGCTCTATTGTATAGGAGTGCCTGTATTTAGTCTTCCTGCGCTGTAAACTGCTGCGGTTGTCTCCACATATTCTCAGTGTGCTCTGCCTCCCAGGTTATGCTCAGGGACTCCTCTCCATTTTCTGTATGGTAAAGGGACAGGACATAAAGAGTGGGCTGGGGTATCGTTCAGAGTATGCTGACAAAGAATAGGCCTAACACAAAAAAAAAGAAAATGCCCATGACCGCTTGGTTTGGTTTTTCAGCATGTTTGATTGGCCAGATCTTCAAATTGTTTGAGTTTATCGGTAAATGAACGATTTTCTACTCAGTCAAATGATTTTGATGTTGCCTATGTTGGAGGACTCTGTCTGTCTGCTGCTAATGTAGGATATTCAAATAAATAATTTTAAAAAAAGGGTTAAATAATTTTTTTACAATTAATACCAAGCACCCACAGAAGCGGGAATGGCTCTAGTGCTAATGGCTGGGTACGCCTAGTAGGGGGGGCCTGTTCACTTTTTTTTTTTTTGGCAGGCCAAACCCCAGGAGAACCCCAGTAAAGGTGCCATCTGGTCTAGAGCTGATTGGAACCATGGTGGTGGTGGGGAACTCCCTCACTGCAGGTCTCTGCTTTATGGTTCCACCAGCCCAAGCTGACAAAGCTTTGCACAAGTTTCCCTAAAATCAGGGGGGACCCCACGTCAACGTTTATCCTGCTAGATAGAGGGGCAGTTTCAGGAGTCAAACCTGGGAATGGTGTACTATCTCAAATATAAATTGCAGTGTAAAAATAAAGCTACCCAGCATTTGTGGGCTGCATGCAAAAGCAGCCGGTATTTACCCTGCATGCCAAAACTTTAAATGTGTTTCCACCCCTTACATGGCAGCATGGTTTGTTCCAGGTGCAAAGTTGTTCCTCTTTTTCTTCTTTGCTCCGTACTCAGAATCAGCACCAGAATGTTGGCCATATCTGATGCCAGTGTATGGACAGACGATTATTCAATTGATGTGATATGTTGAAATGTTGGTAGTATATGGCCAGCTTTATTCTGTTTTTTTTAATTTTATTTTGAAATAGATCTGGCTGATAACGTCCCCTCTGTCTGTCCTATAGTCTTTACTGTCCACTGTGCTGTACAGTGGGCAAATAGAACACAGAGGTTGAACAAGAGAAGACTTGTTGGTTACGTTCTTTAGGTATTTGTGGACTTCAGTCATTTAAATATAAAACTGTAATGTAAAAAGTTGTACAAATTTGCTGAAGTTTTATAGTAGTAAAAAAATATTTTGTTGTAAAACATGTTGGTTAATGTAAGAAAAAAATGGGAGTGCTTTTTGCCATAGGAAATTCATTAAACATTTTGTTATTGCCTCAGTTTGCATATATTAGGTTTGAATGGACCTAAAGGTACAGTACATGATCTGTGCCCTGCAGCAAAAAACCATAGTTGTGCAGGGGAAGGGTCCTTATTAATGCCCATTACTGTTTCACTTCTAGGATATTTAGATGAATACATTTTCCTACTAGTTATGTGTGTAAATGTGTAAATCTTTCCTGTTATACTTTGGTCAGGGACGATTGGATACAATCAGAGGAATAGAATTGACACACTGATGTACTTGCTGGCGTATCCACAAAGGCCCATGGTAAAAACCAAGACCATCGAGCTCATTGACTTTGAGAAACTTCCCGCTGGACAGAATGCTACCGTGGCTGTGATGAGTTATAGCGGGTACGACATTGAAGATGCCCTGGTATTGAATAAAGCGTCATTAGACAGAGGTAAGGAAGAGTTGTCCTCACTATATTTTTCTTCTACCTTAGGGGCAGCATTGATATATGTTCTGTGACTATCAGTACAACAGTGCTGGTTACAATGTCGTTTAATAGTCATTTTGTGCAGAGGCCTTTATTATACAGTAATTCCATATTAGACACCATTTCACATAGCTATAATGGAACTGTTAAGTTTATCAATAATACCCTGACTAGGTGTATTCTAGTAGAAGGCAGTTTCCAATGTAGATGATAGTTATACATTGGACCAGCTGCAAGTATTTGCGTGAATACATGTATTACATGTATGCACGTATATGTATTTTTGTATATGTGTGTGTATATGTAATTATATGTATGTACATGTATCACATGTATGTCTATATATTTGTGTGTATATATATGTGTGTATATATATATATATGCACATGTATGTATTTGTATGTGTGTGTACATGTACTGTATGTATATGTAATTATGAGTGTGTGTCTGTGTATATCTCTCTCTCTCTCTCTCTCTCTCTCTCTCTCTCTCTCTCTCTCTCTCTCTCTCTCTCTCTCTCTCTCTCTCTCTCTCTCTCTCTCTCTCTCTCTCTCTCTCTCTCTCTCTCTCTCTCTCTCTCTCTCTCTCTCTCTCTCTATATATATATATATATATATATATATATATATATATATATTCACAAACAAGTGCAATAATTCAGTAGTTAAGTGTTGTACACTAGGAGTGTGATTAAATGATGCATAAAAGTTGGGGTTATCCAAAGAAAATCATTTGATATTCGGTTAGGCTGAGTGTTTTGTTGGGAGAAACTGGAGACCGAAATGGTTATAAGGGAGGATGTAAGGTGTTAGTCACCAACAGATTGGATGTCATAAATGGATTATATACATGGAGATTAAAGAAGAGATGTGGAAATGTAAAGCAGACAAAATGGTAGCCAGTGCAGGGAGAATGTCCGATTGCCGTGCTGATAGTAGGGTTAGTAAGTAAAATCAGCATGGCAGCCAAATTTGAAATAGATGTAAGTGAAGGTCGATTGGTTAATCAGAATTCGATATAATTACAGTAATCCAGTCAGGAAAATAGTTTTATGTATTAGTGGCATAGAGGTTTTCACATAAATATCATATTGCAAATTATGAAATATGCTTTTTGTCCTCAGTAGCACTGAGCTAAAGTCTCTCATTGCCTCATGCAGGTTTTACAGAATTACTTATATTTATATAAAGAGAAAGCAAAAACAATCCCTACTTGTAAAAGGCATATACTGTATGTAATAAATAATGTATATCCAGTAAGCAAAGGGCACAGACTGCTAAATCTCTATCATACACATAAACATGATGATGTATGACAGCTCATTTTAGTCATTACGTGACAATATTTTTTAGGGCTACAGCCTATAATGACAAAAACAAAATGAAGGAAAGTGGTACAGAAGCAAAGACGAGAGGGACAGGTATCACAATGTTAATTATATCCAAAATATAAGATACCATCACTATATATCACATATCTGAATTGCCCCCGTTACCCGAATTGGAGAGCGTTAATGTGCCGCAACGTGCTGAAATGATTGTAGATTTTGTGTATAGATCTTATGTGGGCAAATTAGGCCTCTAGCGCTGTCACCCACAGTACATGTAGGCTACCTGCATCAGGTAACAGGGTCCCCCCCTGTTTGCTGTATGGAGGAGAGGAATGTTACGGGTTGTGTGATGACCCAGCGTCTGATAATCCATCTTTCTCTGAGCATTTCAGATGTGCTTTTATGAGGTTATATTTTGGACTATATTCCTTACTTACTGTGTAAAATAGCGATCACGTTAATACTGAACGGATGGTGATTCCTGTGTTGCCTTGTATTCATTCAGGTCTTACTGTTCAGATAAAAATGTCACCATTTACTATTGGCAAAACAAATTCCATTCTTACCTTTATTTTGACTTGTGCTAATTGGGCTGAGATTTGGGGGTAAATGGTCATTAGTGAGAAATAAATGACTTGGATCAGTTTTCCTTCTATGTACACCACACAGGCCTGTCTCTCTATCCCTCTATTAGACAGGATGGCCAGCATCGGTTGCTAGGCTCCCGTAAAATTATTCCCAGACATTTTTGCTTTGACATTAATGTCTGCTTTTGCGGCTGTGTCAATACCAGGGGAACTCAATAGGAGATCTTTTATTTCTCCTTCTGTAAAATAGAATCTAAAGGAAAATTAAAACTTGTTTCATTGTGATGAATTCCCGGCCTCGTTGAATGGCTAGCTTCCTAAGCTCTGTGTCCAGCTGCCTTCGGAGAAGTGTCTCTGCTATGGTGGTGTGTGTTTTTTGTTTTTTTTTCCTTTCATGCATCAAAAGTAATATTAAACTTGTATTGCAAACTGGGGGTGCCCATTACTGAACACGTCATTAAGCAGAGGAGTGTTGAGACTGAAATAGTCTTTTTTATAATGGTCTCCAGACCCAGGACCTGGTGTGAAACAATAGCGCAGAGGCGCTTGTCCATTTAGTGATGTTAATTGGAGGTGCCATTCTTTTGTTGAGGAGTGTTGAAGCTTGGTGTTCTGTGTGTGTTGTCTCTGTATATCCAAGAGGCACATGTTGCCCATTATGTAAATTTAATCCAAGCCTCTTGAATGAAGCCTATCTTTACAACCCATACAGTGCTACGGATGGCAGAACTCTGTTGCAGAACTGGTAAGGTAGTGTGTTTATGTTTATATCTATGTCATCATCAACTTGTGGTTTATTTTCCCATAATCTTGTGTATTTGTAATTTTTCATAATTTTGTTATCTGCTGCAGAATACAAGTTCGCTTTTGGGCATGTCAATTTAAGCAGTCATGTCTCTTCCAGCAGGCAAGGTACTGCGGTTCTTGTAATAAACCAAAGGGCGACTCGCTCAGCTGTAAGTCAGAATTTACATTGGGTTGTTCAAAAGTTGACCTGCAATTTTTAGATAAAGGGGTCCATTCTATTACGGGCTACTGTAAATGTGCGCACTGGACTGCTCTTGATTCAAGTATTTTTATATGCAGCCCTAAGGGTTTGCAAACTACAATGCATGATTTAGGGATGGGATTGGCACAATTTAGGAGCAATGAAGTGGAAATAGTGTGAGACCAAGAGAGACCACGGATCCAATAGGTAAATTCTTTGTCTGGATTCTATATAATCTAACACTGCAATGGCCAACAGATAGCCGTAGGCCCCATGCAGTCATTAGCAGCCCCCAATTTGTCAGTTATTTTCCGTGCTCCATATCCTGATACCCCCAACCCTTGTTCTCTGAGCTGAATCCCCAGAGCTTATTGAATATGAGCAGGGGCAGAGGGTGAATCTTGGTGAGACATAAAATAGAGACTAATAGGGAGATGTACTAAATCCTATAAAGAGGACAAGTGGAGAAGTTGTCCATAGCAATGGCTACCATTCCATTGGTCTGCACCAGAAGGTTGGCACATTCTGAATGTTAACAGTAAAAAAGGTTGAAATGGTATTAAGTTTGACCATCATTTTGTAGACATGTATGTAGGTTGACGGTGTTAAATGGTCGACACAGTAAAACGGTCACCATTTGACATGTCGACACATTTATTCATGATTTTTAGGGTTAGGCTAAAATAACAAAAAAAATATGTTCACATTTAAGTCAAATGTGAACCTTTTGACTGTTGACCATTTAACCCTGTCGACCTACAGTTGATACATGTCTACAGAATGATGGTCGACCTAATGACCACGTCGTCCTTTTTACTGTTGGCATTCAGAACCAGTTGACCTTCTGAATGTCAACCTTTACCATACCCATAGCAACCAATCGGCTTCTAGCCATCATTTATCAAGTACTTTCTATAAAATGATAGTTGGAATCTGCTCAGTTGCTATGGGCTGCTTTTCGTCCTGTCCTCTTGATTTGACACATCTCCCTTTAAGCCTGAACTTAATCTTTGCCCAGCACTTTTGCATGATGGGACCACCTCCTCACATTGCATGGAGGTCACACAGAGTCAGCAGCACATCTGAGACCAGCAAGGCTCTGCCTCCTTCCTCCACGGAAACTAGACGTGTGTGATTGCCGCCTGCTTCATTAAAGCAAGGTAAGGAATTATTTTGCAGGGCTCCGTAATGCACCATGTGCTGCAAAGTCGTTGTTTATTTTTGGTTCCACTTAAACACATGTAGAGATTTTCTGCACGTACATTTAAAGCTGGTGGAAAATCTTATCACCCAGAAGTCACACTGGATTGTCAGTTTTCTTTAATATAGCTTTTAACAATGTATTTTGTTTACCTTGCATTAAAAGGCCTGCTGATAGATTATTACAGGTTGGAGTCTCCCTCTATAATTGAATGTATTGTTTGAACCTTTTGCTCAGAATAACAGTAATGTGCACCACCTCTCAAGGTTAAAGCACCTTGAAGTGTGTCCGGTTACCCATCATTGCTCTGACATGGACCCTGCAGCTATCCTGCTTTCCATGTGCTACTGCAGTTACCTTTGCTGAATGTGTGTTTCATTTGACACGGGTAGCAATAATGGTAATTGGGAAGTTCTGCTGCAGGGCATCTTATCCCTGGAGGAAGGTGGTGTGTTGGTGGGTCTGAGAATACTGTTGGGGTACTTGTGGAGGAAGGCGCTTGCCTGGGTACAATGCAGCTCTGTAACACAGCACATGTGCACTACATCACACGCAGTCACGCTTCTGGGGCAGCCCGTGCCACTGCCGCCACCACCCCTTTATGTGACACGTCATGATGAGGTAGAGGAAAGGCGTTACGCTGAAATTGGGTGCTCCCAGAAAGAGAAGGGAGTATGATGTACTGATGGAATAAATGCTGAGCAAATCCCCAAAATAAATTTCCTCCCCCTTCCCGAGAAAAGTCATTTGCATAATACCAAACCAGGATGAACTAAAATAAAAAATATATGTTACATCCATATAGAAGATGAGAGTAAAAAGAAAATCTCCATAAGTGATTATGGTAAGGAGGGAACATTTTCGTCAAAATATATCATAATAGTAAAATGGACCCGAATAATGCTGGGTCAAAGCAGCCCGGTCCAACTTCTCCTTGTCCGTCCCTTCCTGATATACTTACCGGCCTCTCTCCTGGTGATCTGTCAAACTTCATTGCTGGGAAGGGGCGCACGCCCCCACTCTTATTGCACATGATGGAGATGGGACAGGCCATCCTCAATTATTACTGTTGAACAAGACCATTTTCAATTTAAAAAAAAAAAAAAATTACATGAGATGTTTCAGGGGTCCCAAAATATTCTGTAGGTAAGTAGTACAAGACAAATCCAGGGGCCTCTAAAGATGGCTGCACATTTTTTTTTTTTTTTTTTTTTTAAACAAAACTAATACATACCTCATAAATCTGTTTTCTGAAAACCTAGTAAAATGAAGAGCCTCATTGAATATGTCTGCATTACCTTTGTAAACTGGCTCTATGCATATTTCTATCCTCAATTAGCGCCTCCAGGCCACTTGGAGATTGGACTCTTATTTGTGTTTGATCCTAAAACTTCTGTAAATCCAAGCTTTTGGTCATTATTTTATTTTTTTTAGCAAGATTAATATCACGTTCAAGGATCCAAGCCTGGAGTATTTCAGAAGTCACACCAATAATGATTGGAGGACAGAGAAGGATAGTTATCCAGTCAACATACAGAACAGAACATACAGAAACGTCAGCCTCTTCATTATGTTGACATTGTGCTTATCCATATAGTACATTTTAGTGCTAGATTTAGGGTTAAGCTAAAATAGTGAAAACATGCTTTGTTGACATTTATTTATTTTTATTTATTAACAGTTCCTGATATAGCGCAACCTATTCCATTGCGCTTCACAATTGCCATGTACAATGACGACATAATGAGCATGTCGACATAACCTATCACCCCTGTGGGATGTTGTGTAGTAGAGAACACGCTATAACACAGCGTGCCTAGGGGGCGTGCCTAACCCTAAGTCCCCCCCAGGGGTGCCTAACCCTAACCCTCCCTCCCCCTAGCCTAACCCTAACTCTCCCGGGGGGTGCCTAACCCTAAGTCCCCCCCGGGAGCCCTAAACCTAACCCTCCCCCCCGCGGCTGTCCGCTCGCGGCGCCCGGCATAACTACGATCGTTATGCCGGGCGCCGGTCTCCCGGCATCTGGGAAATGCGGGCGTCTACATCTAGACGCCCGGCATTTCACCCATGCCGGGATAAGACAGTCGGGAAGCCGGCTGCCGGTATTTAGGCAGTCGGCTTCCCGATTGCCTCCCATATATATAATATACGCATTACAGTTCCTTCAAGTAAATTGAACCAGTTGTGTCCATGAACAATAGGAGAAACATAATCGCTATTAACTAAAATTTCTGGAGGAGGGTTTGTGATGTATAGAAATCATCGTATATTTGTACATAAGTCGAATGAGCAAAACTGTTCTCACAATATCCTGCATTTCCTCCGTTCGTTCATTGAAAGTTTGTAGATCTTTTCCTTATAGCATTTTCTGTAATATTGATTGTATGTATGTGTTTGTGTGTGTATATATACATATTGTATACTGTAACACATCTAAACAATATAAAGCTAGAGATTCATTGCATGACAATGGTGCAGACCAGCCAACTAAATGTCCGGTTTGAATGATTGTTTAGTCTATGGTACTGATCGATGATCAACCACAGCCTGAAAGTGGCTGATGAATCCGAATCTGCCGGTTTGGTTTCCTAACCTGTCTGGTCCACCTGGTCATTGTCCAATCAATAAATGTAGATCGCCTCCATACATTGTGCGAGATTGGTACAGGATGCTGGCGCTCGGCATCCCGGCAGTCAGAATAAAGATGCCGGCATCCAGACAGGGTCAGAATACCGACAGTTGTCACTCAGTATTCTAACCCTCCCCATATCCCTAACCTAGCCCCCCCTAGTGCCTAAACCTAACCCTCCCCTTTCCAGTACTCTAAACCTAACCCTCCCCCCTTAGTGCCTAACCCTAACCTTCCCCCTAGTACCTAATCCTAACCCCGCTACTTACTTTCGAGATTCCGGCGGTCAGGATGCAGGCGCCGGGATTCTGACAGGTGTTGGGATTCCGGCGCCAGCATTCTGAGCACCGGAATCCCAGCAGTTGGGATATTGACCGCATCCCCATTGTGCAGTGTATGGAGGCACTCCCAACTATTGGGCAGCCTGCTGCTCCCCTGCCTCTCTCATCAGCAATCCTGCAGTGTATGGCCAGCTTTATGTATTGTTTAACCTACCAATTTAATTTGTTTGGAGTTTATCAGAATGTGATTATAGCCAACAAGTCTGCCCTTCTTTTATTATTGCTTTCTTTGCATAGAGTGTTCGTTTAATGCCAGTTAATCAGTGTTGCAGACTTTTTTTCTCTTTAACATATGACAAAATCAGGTTCTTTAATATGCTTTCTTTACTATTTTCCTTTAAGCCAACTCTGGCTAGAGCTGTACCTTGCCTTCAGCCTAAACCAGTGGTTCCCAAACTGGGTGCCGTGGCACTCTGGGGTGCCTCACAGCACCTGGAGGGGTGCATTCGGGTTGTTGGTCAAATACCAAATAAAATGATTTTTAGTAAGTGTGATAGGCAAAACCAGTGCTAATGACTGGCAAAAAAATATGTAGACAAAAAAAGCGCAGCCCTGCCAATCACCACATAACTGGGTGACATATAAGCACAAACTTTTGGTCCAGGTGTACCGCGGAAAAAATGCTGATACTCTAGGGTGCCGTGATTCGAAAATGTTTGGTAGCCACTTGCCTAAACTCAACGAATGTCTTGCACTGGCAGATGGTGTACGTGTTCCTGGTTTTCCTGTATTCTTTCTGCCAATGAAAGACCGAAGAGGGCATATAGAAAAGGTATGCATTACCGCGCTCTACCTGTTTTTAAGCAGCTCAATTAGATAAATAACTTAGGTAAATGCAAAAATTCTGAGTGCAATATGTAAAAAATTAATAAAATAATAAAACATAAATAAATGCGGCACCTGTAAAAAAAAATTTAAAAAAATGCGTCATTAAACAGTTGTATGTTTATAGCTTCTTTTAGGAGAATTTGATGGGTCCCTTTTCTTTAGACTGTCACTTTGCCCACAAAATGATGTTACCATTTATTCCCTACCTTACCTTTTCCTTAAACCGTCCGCTTTCTTTCTTCCAGCGTGACGGTGCCGGTTGTAGTGATAGTTGGAGAGCTAGAGCCTGACCTTGGCTATCGCTCTCTGTAGTCCCGTAATGTCTGGCCGCGATCGGGCGCTGTTAATGACGTCACTCTGGAAGAACGGCGCTATGTGACTGGTCATGTAGCCGTGTTGTCCAAAGAGTCAGGAGTAGCCACCAAGGCGTTTCGTACGCTTGTGCACTTTGACAAGCAGGGCTGCCATCAGAAATCATGGGGCCCGGGACTATCAAAATAGGTAGGGCCCCCCCCCTTTCCAGCCTATGTCCCCCTTTCCACCCCCTTGTCTTTCCAGCCTATGTCCCCCTTTCCACCCCCTTGTCTCTCCAGCCTATGTCCCCCTATCCACCCCCTTGTCTTTCCAGCCTATGTCCCCCTTTCCACCCCCTTG
The DNA here is from genome assembly GCA_031769625.1 of Taudactylus pleione. Taxonomy (NCBI): domain Eukaryota; kingdom Metazoa; phylum Chordata; class Amphibia; order Anura; family Myobatrachidae; genus Taudactylus; species Taudactylus pleione. The sequence continues at coordinate 9,648,877 of JAUIMM010000224.1, read as the reverse complement.
TCTTACCTTTTGCATGATCCTCTGCTAGCTGGTCCGGCGGGTCTCAGTCTCACGCGGCTCCTCTCTTCGGCAGGGAGCGCGACGTGACGTCACGAGGTCAGCGTCGCGCTCCCAGCAGTCCTTTAGGTAGGAGAAACTGTGTCACAGCAGGAACTCCTGCTGCGCCGCCGAGCTCTATGATCTTGCTCGGCGGCACAGCGGCAACTCCTGCTATGACAGTTAATAATGGTAACGGGTATGCGACGTGGGCTGGCTGGCGGCGGTACTAGTAGCGGGCACGGCCTCCAGAGTGTCCGGCTGCTGCCATGGCTTATGCAGCGTCAGGGTTAGGAGCAGGCGGGCCCCCAGAGTGACTGTACGGCCGCGGCTGTTAGGGGCGGAGCGGAAGGACTTACCTGGGCTTGTACTGCGGCAAGGGGTAGGAGTGGACGGGCGGGCCCCCCCAAGTGTCCGGGCCCGGGACTCCAGTCCCGGCAGTCCCCCCCCTGATGGCGGCCCTGTTGACAAGGATGGCATTCCGTCCACCAGAGTTTATTTAAGTAGCATGAAATCTTTATTCAAAGGAACGGAACTTCCTCTAGGAAGTGAGTTAAAAAAGCGGTAGCCATGTGTTCTCCCTCCATCTTTGTAGTGGGAGATTTAATGGTGGAATAGTTAAAACTGGTTCTGATAATTAATTAAAGCTAAAATTAAAGGTGCCCCACAACAGGAATATGAGGTTCTTGGGAGATCCATGAAAGATCTGTTTATTGTGAAAAGTTGGGTTCCAGGATAAGCACCTGCTAGAAAAAAACTCCACTTGTGTAAATTTGTTTTTTGCTTTATGTTTTATGCATTTATTATTTGTTTTAGCAAATCACGATCTTTTTTTTGTGGCTGTTTTTTCATACTAGGCTTTGGACGTTGCCTTGTGTACAGGAATGCCAAGTGCACGCTGAAGCGCTACAGCAATCAGACATTTGATAAAGTCATGGGTCCTATGTTGGATGCCAACACACGCAAGCCCATCTGGAGACATGAAATTTTAGACGCAGACGGTATCTGTTCACCAGGTAATCACATGTATTTGCATCTTCTGTAGCACAATTCTGTGACAATGCCCAACTTGCAATGTGGTGGCTTGTTTGAACTCTTGTTAAAAGACATTCACAAATGTTCCAGCGAGCTAACAAAAAAAACATTAAAACAATATCTAAACAAAATGATCATTTGTAGGAAAATCTATGCTTTAACAAATGTGCATGGGGATTTATAAATTGGGACACCAACTGATGAATTTCCCAGTAGCCATGCTGACCGCTTAATCGCACCATCGGGAAAAGCTGACTTTCTCACAATAGTAATGGAAAGCAGAAAAGCTGATATGCAAACTAGAGCCAGACAGGGGATGCAGTCACCATGTTGAAAATCTCAATGTCAACATTGTTAAATTGTTGGCATGTTCGCTATGTGATGATCACTAATGTGAAATGTCGACTTTCTGCACAATGCCGACATTAGGGTTAGGCCACCAGAGGGGAGAGTTAGGCTGTGTGCGATGGCTAGGGTTAGGTTGCAGGAGGGGCAAGTTAGACTACGATAGGGGGTGGTTAGGCTGCTGTAGGGAGGATTACGCTGCAAGATGGGGGTTAGGCTGCGGGAGGGAAGGGTTACGCTGCAAGAGGGGAGGTTAGGCTACAGGAGGGAAGGGTTATGCTGGAAGAGGGGGGTTAGGCTCCAGGAGGGAAGGGTTACGCTGCAAGTGGGGGGATTAGGCTGCAGGTGGGAAGGTTTATGCTGCAAGAGGGGGGATTAGGCTGCAGGAGGGAAGGTTTATGCTGCAAGAGGGGGGATTAGGCTGCAGGAGGGAAGGGTTATGCTGCAAGAGGGGGGATTAGGCTGCAGGAGCGTTTGGTTACGCTGCAAGAGGGGAGGTTAGGCTGCAGAGGAGGGAAGGGTTACCCTGCAAGAGGGGGGTTAGGCTGCAAGAGGGAAGGGTTACGCTGCAAGTGAGGGGGTTAGGCTGCAAGAGGGAAGGGTTACGCTGCAAGTGAGGGTTAGGCTGCAGGAGCGATTGGTTACGCTGCAAGAGGGGGGTTAGGCTGCAGGAGGGAAGGGTTACGCTGCAAGTGAGGGGGGGTTAGGCTGCAAGAGGGAAGGGTTACGCTGCAAGAGGGGGGTTAGGCTGCAGGAGCGATTGGTTGGGCTGCAAGAGGGGGGATTAGGCTGCAGGAGCGATTGGTTACGCTGCAAGAGGGGAGGTTAGGCTGCAGAGGAGGGAAGGGTTACCCTGCAAGAGGGGGGTTAGGCTGCAAGAGGGAAGGGTTACGCTGCAAGTGAGGGGGTTAGGCTGCAAGAGGGAAGGGTTACGCTGCAAGTGAGGGGGTTAGGCTGCAGGAGCGATTGGTGACGCTGCAAGAGGGGGGTTAGGCTGCAGGAGGGAAGGGTTACGCTGCAAGAGGGGGGGTTAGGCTGCAAGAGGGAAGGGTTACGCTGCAGGTGAGGGGGTTAGGCTGCAGGAGCGATTGGTTAGGCTGCAAGAGGGGGGATTAGGCTGCAGGAGGGAAGGGTTACGCTGCAAGTGAGGGGGTTAGGCTGCAAGAGGGGGGGTTAGGCTGCAGGAGGGAAGGTTATGGTTAGGCTACAAGAGGAGAGTATTAGGTTTAGGCTGCGGGAGGGGAAGGTTAGACTGAGGAGGGGGTGTTAGGGAATAGGGATGGGTAGCATACTCACTGCCCAAACTGCTTCATTAGATGACGCCCTTAATATTTCTAAAATATAGTAGAAACTACCAGTTATTTTTTGCTCTACCATTCAGGTAAATCTCTTTTGACTGACTTTGCAGTGTCCAAATGAAAACGGCCACAATCCACTAATGACCAAATGTGTTTACTCAATATTTTAACGGTGTTAAATGTTATATATTACGATCCTGTCTAACAACTACAACTTCACTAAAGTGTGACCCAGCAAGAGTTTATTTTTTTCAATATTCTGACCATGTTGGCATTCTCACGATCCGTTATTGTAAATCATATGGCCGTCTGGCTGCTATTGGTAAAAATTAGTACAGAGCTACAAGAAGGGACAGGGTCATGTGCTATTCCCTCCCCCAGTTCTTACCGCTGGTCTTTGTTTTGTGCGGTTAACCACAGTATTTAGCTTCCTGTGAAACATACAATTTCACTGTGTTCTTTAGTCTACAGCTTTAGTTATATGTTTGCCCCCTCTGAATATCCATCAGAGCGTTAAGTTAAATATTTAGTAAGTTGCCTGCTGCACATTTCCAAGCATTAATAACAACTTGTACAAATTGTTAAGAAATAAAGAGGTGTTAAAAATGTATTTTGCAGAAGATGTTTTATCCGCCTGCATAGACATTTGTGTCTAAACTGATCTCTGTGATGTCTGCATTAAGCTCCCTTTATCTCGTAACATTGCACGTTCTACCTTCTTTCATTAGGGGAAAAAGTTGAAAACAAACAGGTACTTGTGAATAAGTCCATGCCGACCGTCACCCAGACCTCCCTAGAGGGCAGTAGTGTGCCACAGCAGCCGCAGTTCAAAGATGTACCAGTAACGTAAGTTCATTTAAACCTCCATACAGTCATTGTCTCTCCCTATAACTTTGTTATGATCAGGTTCATATAATTAGACTAAAATTATCTGTATTATATTCTTTGGGTTTTTTTTTGCTTCTGATGTAAAATGTAACTCAATTGATTTTCTGCAATTTATATTATCTTGAAAGTATGACTACAGATGTTCCTCATATATTGCAGCTTCAGTAGCTCCAAACAGCCTCTCCCGGAGCTCCAGGTCCCAGGCGACTTGTCCACACCAAACCTTTTTCTCGCTCACAATGTGCATCATATTCGCATAAATAAAGCAGCTGGGAGCATCAAAAGTGCTTTGCTAGATTGCACTGATCAATTTGATGTGCGACATTTGTATATCTGTGTGAATCTGCAGCGGACGCGGCTTTTTTTCACGCCAGATGTTGTTGTGCTACATCTGCGACTTTGTACATGTTTAGAAAGATTTCCTGTGCGGTTATAGTCGCAGCCCAGCGTCTCTAATTCACAGTGAGTGGTGTTTCGCTATATCTGCATTGCGAATAAGAAACCAAATTTAAAGGAAAAAACTGTACCCTTCACCTCAGTCGCACTGGGCGTTTCACGCCATATGGTTTTTAGATTCTAGCAGGAATATGTACTAAAGTGCGGTTTTTTAGAAGTGGAAATATTGCCCATAGCAATCAATCAGATTTTGTTTATCATTTAAATAGTACCTTCTAGAAGATAATAGCTAGAATCTGATTGGTTGCTATGGCCAACATTTCCACTTCTAGATACCCGCACTTTAGAAGATATACCCCTAGGTGTATGAAGACACATCTGTAGTTTATTAATATTGTATTTTCATGAAGTGTTTTACTTGCACTGTCATTTACCAGTTGAATTTTTGTTCTTACTAACCATGGGCCTGATTCAGAGCCGTTCGCTATTTGCGGTCGTTCGTTCAAAAACAAGGGGTGGCTATTCAAATGATCAGTTCGCAAATTGCAGTCTGTTCACACCTCTAAGTCTGAATGAGCGAGCAAAACATATGCTCGTTTATTTGTTAAAAACGCCCCCTGGCCGCACGCACCATACGTCATGTCCGCTATTTATTAGATTAATCGAGTACATCGACCAGCGTATGAACTGCTCGCTATTCTTGTGGTTGGTTTTTGCTACCACAATCTTGCGAGCAGTTCTGGCTATAAAATAACCCAGTGACGTGGTCAATGACGCTGCTGTATTAATTATGCACACCCATAAAACGCCCGTTTTGACCTTTAAGCACGCCTGCGTTCGGATCTCCACTCCCCATTTTCAAGCGCCTTCCCCTGTTACCACCCACATACGCCTCATTCTGTCACTCAAAATAGCAGGCATTCGCTATATTGCGAGCACATGAATTTCGGCCGCACTGACTGGTTCGCGCATGCGTATAACGATCCGTACGCATGCGCAGATGTGCGAACATCGCTCGGAACGAGCGTACTGCCGCTAGCGAGTGGCTCTGAATGAGGGCCCATAGCTTTTAGTTACCAATGCAGCTTATAAAAGGGTACTTCACGGAAAGAGACCTCTTCATATTTGTAAAGAACTGTAATGAAGAATTCTATTTTATGCGTATCCCCTTATTAAAGAATTCATTTGAAATCATTATCTAAGAACAGGAAACTGAGGCTGCAGTGGGCACAGTCTCTTTAAAACTGGACAGTTGAAAAGTGGGTAAAACATCACCTGGTCTGATCTGTGGCAACGTGCAGACAGTGTGGTCAGAATTTGGCGCAAACACCATGTATTTATGGGCCCATCTGGCCTGATGTCAACATTTAAGGCCATGATATGTATTATTGCCACACATTAGGCTCCTTAATGTCCTTGAATATTGTTGCTGACCATGTGCATCCCCTAGACGATTTTATCCCTGTCCAACCTCTTAACGATTTTCCCTTGAAGTTTCCCTTGAAATATGATCTTCCACTCTGAACAATTTGCAAAAGATTTGTAAAAGATTTGCAAAGGATCTAACAATAAACTATGTTGTTTTAATCTGTGATTGAGAACTTTCAGCTATAGTGGGCAGACAGTGGTTCATCGTTTGATCGTTCAGCGTGAACGATGTGTAAACGATTTGTAAGCAATCAAGTGAAATTGACCTGCATGTTCAGTCGATGGAGGAGACGATCAAACGACCAGCGGGAACGAGCATCGTACATCGTTAGAAACAATTACTGCACGATTTGCAAACGATGTTCAAACGATGTTTGAACGATTATCGAACAATTTTATCATTATCGTTCAATCGTTCAACTTTATCGTCTAGTGGATACCCCCCTTTAGGGCCATAGTCTACGTTTGTGTAATAGCTGCTTCTAGCACAGCAAACCGTTGCAAATCACATGTCATCTTAAGCTAGTTCCATGAACTTGACAGAGAGTTCATTATACGCCAGTCATCCAATGGACTCCACATGAACCAGATAATTTTGGGATGGGTATGGTATATTTTGTCAATATGGTCGTAATGTCGACATGCTTGGCATGTTGATATTGACCACATTAACATTCATCATGCCAACCTAATTAGAATGTAGACAAAACGTCCCTGGTGGTCTGTTGGTGACTTACCTGGCACAGCCGGAACAGTGGCTCCAGCTGTGTCTTCTGGATCTAGTGTATCTTCTGGGTCCAGTGGTGACATTCTGATTAATTTCGGAGGATTCTGCGACACTTCCGCCAGTGAGCATTGCTACCCTAGCCCTCCACTGCCACAGCCTAAGCCTAACTCTCGCACAGAATGTCGATGCTGTGAACACTTCAGCATCTTCAATGTCGTCACTTAAACAATATCAACATTGTAAATGTCGACAATATGACTACATCCCTTTTCGCATATGATGTTACAGGAGAATCGCAGTATAAATGTACTGTCCACTAATCTGCAGCAACTGCGTGATGCTATCGTGTCAATGGGGACCAGAATTTCTAAGGAATGTTTCCAGCACACTGTTAAATCCACAACCAATGCAGGCTGTTTCCGGGCAAGGGAGGATCCTACCCAGTGTTACAGCAGTCTACCTGATAAAGTGAAAATATAACAAGAGGATATGCCAATGCATTGAAATGGTGTCATGCTCAATAGGGGATCGAGGGCATCTACAGTAGTATTTTCACCCTGTGATTATGGTCGCCCATGCTTCATCAAGGCAGGTTGGTCTAATTGTGTGTGCTAACAGAGCGCTTTGCTTTTATGATTTATACTAGAGGTGGGTATTATTGTTGTTATTATTATTATTAATAGTCGGCCAATGAATACTTGAGGGGCTTTTCTGTTCACGCATACTTTAACTGGGAAAAATTAAGAAAATTATAATTTTAAAATAGAACTATGGGGTTTATGTATCAAGCATTGAAAAGCGTGGAAAAGTTGCCAATAGCAACCAATCCGCTTTGAAGTAGCATTTGTCAAGTACAGCCTATAAAATAAAAGGTGGGTGCTGATTGGCTGCTAAGGGCAACTTCTCCACGTGTCCACTTCTCATCGCTTTTCACTGCTCGACACACAAACCCCTATAAGAGCAAAATGTTAAATCTTTGTGTAGAGTTTTTACGTAACTGTAACTTGCATATGACAAGTACCCTGAAAATAATACACAGTCGCAGTGTTTTAGATGCCTCTACACTGTGAACCTAGCATTGATGTGAAGAGGAAAATCGCTGCATAGAGATATCGAGGACACCGTCTTTGTAACCGACAGAAGAAAAGTCCTGAAATTGGCGTTTTCAGTGGGAGTATCTGGTTTGGAAGACAAATGCACCCCAGCAGAGTACAACCTTGTGTTTTGTCTTAAATTAGTGAACTGCCACATTTTAATCTTGGGATAATGATTTTCTTCACATCCATGGCCTGCCTGCTATCCTATATATTCGCATAACTCTTTAACTAGAATTATTGAGAAAATGTGATTTAAAAGTTGGCAAATTTAACTGTTGTGATTAATTACATTTTTTTTTAACAAAGGGTTATTTTTTATTATAGCTATAAAGGGTCTACAGAGTCCTACATTGAGAAAGTAATGATTTCATCAAATGCAGAAGAGGCATTTTTGATTAAAATCCTGCTGAGACAAACAAGACGGCCAGAAATTGGTGATAAATTCAGCAGTCGGCATGGGCAAAAAGGTACAAATCTTCCTCACAGTTTGCTGATCTTCATTCACCTTTCTCAGTTTAACGCAGTAGTAGGAAATATACCAAAAGCGCTGTCAATAGAAGCCGGATAGGGGTTGTCAGCCCCAGTGACACTAGAAGAATAAAAAGGAACCTGCGCTAACAATTATTATATAAATAAAATGGATGGATAAGGTGAAAAAGTAATGTACACATTTATTAAAATGCAATATCAAACAGGAAAGGACTATAATTATATCATATATCTCCAATAAACATTAAGATAAGGGACAATAATGAAAATTTCTATTTTAGGAATATAATATCTAAAAGTTTGTTTCTGTAAAGAAACCAATATAGCAGCAAGGTATTGCCCAAAATTTGTGGAATGATGACCAGAACAGTCCTTTTGTAGCAATGAGTTGCAGAGATGGAAGGCTGTAGGATTTGTCCACTAGCTATATGCCGAAAAAAATGTGGTTCTAATGGAGATGAGTTGTAGTCCAGTGTTTGTAGAGATGAGACAGTCCATATCAGGAATCTAGTAAAATCATGTGGCATTAATCCAGATGGGTGGCAAAACTTAACTTGTTTCCCTGGGCAAGGTCACCCAGCTTCATCAGAAGTGTAACTCAAATGTGTGCTGAGAGCCTTTTTATACCCCCTTAATTAATACATACATAACAGCTGTGTAACATACATAATTAAATAACCTTATCTGTCCAACAAATTGTAGAGAAAGAAAATCTTACTTGAACCCATTGGTGGTAGTGATATTCAGCCTCTGAGTTTTAATTAAATCTCAAGGGAGAGCCTTATACTTTGCATATATTTTGTTTGCACAAACCCCGCTCAAATGACTATTCACATGACCGGAGCTGGGCTGTTTTGCATCTTCCTCCTAAATGTCTCCTTATTAGCTGTCCATAGTCACATGGTGCCCGTGTGTGGCATCACTATATATAATTGAAAGCCGCATTGTGGGTGTTCAGGCCCAGTCACATGATGCTTCCACAGCATGTGATCGGCGTGCAGTATCACTGGACTTATCCAGAGATGTCACTTGGAACGCACTAAGGCACCATGGGAATCAAGACATGTGTCGATCCCATGCCACGTATCCTAATCTTCCAATCAGCGGTAATACTCTAGCTCAAGTTCTGAAAGAGCTGTTCTAAAGGTAAACAATCTCATTGAGACCCACAACTGTAAGGAGTTGTATTATAACATCCAAAAAACTTCCCTCCGACATACAGTAAGTTATTGAATCTATCCCCTAGTAGTGGGGGGGCGGGACAGATTTAAAGCCAGTGATGGACAAACCCCTGGGATCACCATCATGTGATAAATTAAAATGGCGTGGAACACTATGGTTAGTACAACAATTGAGGATATTACGTCTATGTTCCATAAAACGAACTCTTAAAGATCTTGCGGTACGGCCTACGCAATGGAGACCGCAACCACAGGTCAATAAATATATTACAGATTTCGAATTACAGTTCATACAAGTTTTCGAAAGGTATGGTTCCTTCTGTGTAGGTGGTAGGTTGAAATGTCCATATAAGAACACATGACGCACCTTGGTTTGCCACATTTCAAGAAACCAGCAGGTTTATATGTTAACCAAACCTGCAGCTTCCAACCTATCTGCAACGGCCGCAACGTCGACCTACATCACCATAACAAAAAACCTACCGGTAAGTAAGTACTGCCAAGACTCACACCAACACGCGGGACGCCGCACAGGTGTTCCAACCCACTCTGCAAATCCCCCCACCCCCCGAGACTTCCTAGACTGTCTACCATAGGTCCAGCAGGGGTGGGTCCACCTACCTCCCCAGTCTCATCACCACTCATCACTGAACCCCACCCACCTGCCCGGGATCTTAACAGAGCAGCATTGTGACTACTCAATAAAAGATTTTGCCCAAAATTACTGTGTCTCGCTGGCCTCATTTTGATCCTATTCCATTCCAATTTTCACATTACCCCCAAACTACACTCCATACCCAATCACACCCTTCTCACTCCCAAAACATCACCACCACCAGAAGAAACATTCTAAATAACACCACTCACAAACACACACAAGTCCTCACCATTACTAGCAGGAAGAGCGCACCTTACCCCCCCTACCCCCATACGTTTTCAGTGCGGGAAAGGTACTCCCACACAAAGGTGCAGCACCCCGAAACCACAACACACCACCCCCTGGTCAACGAGAGCGCAGTTCTACCGCCCATCATCTTATATGTTAACCAATCAGAGCCCCCTTTGACGATAAGATTTTTCACAGTCTTTGAATGTCATGGTGTTAATATGGTGTTTAGGGACCTGTTTTTCCTGTAAACAACTTGTGGTTTTACCAGAAGTATATCCCCAAGTATGTTGTCTTGTTTCTAATGTCCCACGAACAATTATTACATTTGCACACAAATGCTATACTTTTATAATTATTTTTATCTAAATTGATTTTTTTATGGGGATTTCATCTGAAGAAGGGAATGTCTATCTATATTGAACAATTCCATATAGGCCTGCTGTAGTAGTAGTTCTCCTAAAAGAGTTAAAAATATCCTGTGATTCAATTGAAATCCTTTTCAATCGTGTACAATTTTGATTAAAACACATAAGCTGACCTTTGGGAATGATCCATTTCCAGGATTTATGGTGTGCACTAGTATAGTGCAAGTAAGAATTGGTATTCACTTTTTTAACAAAGTTGGACGTTACAATTTGATTGTTAAGGACCTCAAGGGTCACTTCCGGGAAGTCAACTCGGGTCCTGCTATGGTTGGAGGTAAAAGATAAATTATAAGAATTGGTGTTAAGAGAACTGACAAAAGAAGTAGCAGAAGATAGATCCCCATTATAAATTATAAAAGATCATCAAAATAACGGCTATAGAAGACCAGAGATGCATCCCAGCCACCCTCCCACAAATAGGCCTGTTCGAGCTCGCCCATGTAAAGGTTGGCATAGTTGGGCGCAAATCTGATCCCCATGGCTGTACCCACCCATCACCTGAAGATAATGCATGTCCAGAAAAGGAAAATGATTGTAAGAAGGAATAAAGGAAATGCAATTAAGTAAAAAAAAAAAAAAAAGGTCTGTGTACCTCGCCGAGGTCATCATCCAAGACAAACCTTCTAGGAATAACATCACAGCCAATATTGTGTGGAATATGAGTATATAGAGATGCCACATCCAATATTAGGAAAGGCATATTTGTCTTTCCATTGTATGGACTGAATCTGTTTTAAAAAATGGTCTGTATCTGTTATATGAGACCTCAGTAGGAAACACTGGGCTGTAAATAAGAGTCAAAAAGAGAGATTGGATGTGAGAGAACTTTCTCAGTTTTACCTCTGCTATATATTAGCAGTGTAATGATCGCCATAGCAAGTACACACCAAGTCTCAGTATATCTACAGCGCGGACAAATTCCTGTCCTACAGTCATGTTGTGCAAAGCATGCTGCCTTGGCCACTGTTGATCCACTCAACTATAGGATTTTCTAGAAAGTCAGAATTTTTTAAAATAAAAACCTTAAATAAATCCCAAGGCTATAAAGGGGCAATATACAACAACATTGGTTTGTTTTAGTTTTTTTTTTTTATTATTTGTAAAGTATATTTGTTTTGAATAGTACTTAATAAACTGGCATTCCCATGTTGAGTGAAGCTCTTTTATTTTCTTAGATATTTTGGCCAATGGAGGACACTTCTTTTGGTGGTTAAGACTAATATTTGTTCCTGCAATCTTTGCGTACATTTTTACAGCGCAGACTAGGCCTGAGATATTTTAAATCAAGAAACGTGAAGTAATCTTAATGAGGCTCTCATTTACCTATTCTCCTTCATCCATTCCATCTTCATTCCAGTGTTACTGGAAAACTGAGGCTATCATTTGCTTAGTTTCCTTCATCCAAAGGGGGATACTGGGAAACCAGGGGCTAGCTAGTGGTGCGAGGAGCCTGGCACTTTAAAACTGAAGCTGGCTAAACTGGTCTCTTCCCTCTTTAAACCCCCAACTGACTTTCAGTTCAGTTATTTATAAGTGCCTAATGGAGCTCAAGCTGACTATTTTTTTTTCTTTTTTGTTATTCTGACTATTTTTGGTGTCTGTGCTGTTAAGAACTCACCGTGGGATTTTCTCAGAAGGGTGACCAGCCACGGCCATCACAGGCCGGTGTCCAGGATCCTTGAGCTACATTTGCCATTAGGCACTGGAGCTCCGACCATACACGGGGGACAACTGATAAGTAGTTTTCCATTGCTGGACAGGAAACTAGTTTTTTTTTCTACTCCAATTCGCAACCGGGAGCATGGCATAGTTAAGTGAAACATCCAGCTGGACAGCACCCACATGCAAATAACAGACTCCAATCTGCACCACTGAATAGCAGACTACTTCCATATCGGACAGTATGTACTTTCAGTGCTCTATTCAAAATGATACCGACGCCGGGCTCAATCAAAGTCGTTACCGGTAAGTCCTACAATCTCTTAACAATGCACTACCAAAGCAGGTGACAATTGAGGAATACAAGCAGAATAAAGCCACACTGGCCACTGGACATGGAGTAAACTCTGAACACCAATGGAAACAAAAGAGTCTATAACAAACTTATTAGCACCATTACTTTGTATCCAGTGCTATATCAGGATTCTGATTATCCACAACACACCCAGCTGATCCCTATATCCTCACACACATATTCCTGAAATAACCCCTCCACCACCCTATTAAATCTGGGAGCCTTTGTAATTGATATAATGTACACTCTTTTAAAATGCATATTGGTGACTCTTTATTTTCTACCCAGACACATCCACACAAGTGTCACCACAACATACTGGTGTGACACTTGCCACACACCATTGGTGTAACGCTGTGCTGCCCAAAATGCAATCTATGCAACTGGTGATGCAGGGTTCGTGCTTGAACTTGTGACCATGAACAATCCAGCATGAGATGAAACCCTAGCTGATGCTATGGTGGAGCTGTCTATACAGCTGCCTTAAAAACTGGAACACTGCATGTCCCTCTGGGGAGACTTCTCCCACTTCTGAGGTTGGGTACTAGGCCGCTGCGGTCTCCCCTGTCCCTTTCCCCTCCTTCCGCAGAAGCTCGCTGGACCCGGGAATTGGTTTAATCAGCTCAGGCTACCTCTTCTTTGAGCTAATGCTGGATCCTGCTTTGGCATACCAGGAATTTACCAGGGGTTATGTCAAACTTGTGAAGATTCAACTTTAGACTTATCTTCTCATGTGGAGGAGTAACTTCCTACACTTGTATGAGTGATCTTATTGCTATAAATTAGAATACTGTTGACATCTTGTGACTTCTTTCTCAAAGTTCTCCTGGATCACGGACAGATGATGTAACAAGCGTTTGGTGTCCCACAGTTGGGTCATCTTTTTCTGAAAATCCAACTTGGTTCTGTCTAAGGATTGTGATCTTTAGCATGGTATTCATCAACCCCCCCCCCCCAATAAACAGATGTTTCTTACCTTCTTACCCAGATCCGATCCCTTCAAGCAGTGGTTCACTTGGTGCTGAAGTATCAGCCATCTCTGCAATTGATGCTTTGATAAGTTGATCTTACCTATTGAGGCAGTCCAGTTTAACCAAATTCATGTGAGGGTGTTCTAGATCGAACTGCTCAGGAAATGGAACAATTCTCACCTGCAGCTGTCCCAGTGTATTACCTTGACGTTAAGGACGAACCTCTTTCTCTCTGCCATATTAACCAGTGTCAGTCTTTCGCCATCTAGACCTGGATACTGGTTACCCACGGACACTAGTCTCAGAGGATGGGGCAGTCCTACAACAATCATCTTTCAAGGGACATTGCACTTAGGAGGGATTGGCACATCCCATAAAGGTCCTCAGGCTCAAGTCAGACGCCACGCTCTTACCCTTACTCAGACTTTCCGTCACGTTAAGCCAGTGAAAATTCAGCCTGACAGTGCCACGGCCATTGCTGATCATAATCACCAAGGAGGCATCAGGTCATTTGGGAGAGCAGCAGGATAATTGGATGGGCAGAGTGACAAATACCAGCCATTGCTACAGTCTTCATTCCCAGTGTAGACAAATGGAAGGCCAACTACATGAACAGACAGGATCTTCATCCAGGGTTTTCCAACTTCTAGTGGACAGATGAGGTCTATCGAATATTGACATGATGACGTCATGGCAGAACCACAAGTTTCAGAATCCTGTTCCAAAACCAGGGGCCCACATACACTACATTAATACAGCATTAACCATTTCATTTACACCCAAAAATAATCTGTATATTAAGTTATCAGGAGAAATAAAAATAAACTGTTATGTTTATCTGAGCATTAATGTCCAGTCTTATACTGTGTGTTAGTGGTTCCCAAACTTCCTTGAATCACGGCACCCTAGAATATTAGCGTCTTTTTCACGGCACCCCTAGGCGAAAAGTTTCTTATTGAGAAATTTTGCAACAATTATTAAATTAGTCAATTGTGCTTACCTGTCATCCTGAAGTTCTGTTACGTGGCCATGTGGTGGTGATCAGAGGTGAGATTCTATTTGCGCACATAGTTTATATTTGGCAGCCCCCAGCTCTGGTTTTACCTATCACATGGAGCATATATCATTTATTTATTATTTATTACCAGTTATTTATATAGCGCACACAATTCCGCAGCGCTTTACAGAGAATATTATGATTTGATCGTGGACCACCAACCTGTGGCACCCATGCAAGTGTCCCAAGGCACCCCAGGGTGCCATGCACCCATTTTAGGAACTGCTGTATGTATACGAAATCTTGTAATTTTTGTATTTATAAAACATGAATTACTGCTCTGTACTGAGAGTAAATATTACAATCAAATAACCAACTGTTGTTCAGTGCTATTACAGTACAGAATACTTGGACAATATGTTTAGTGTCAAATGTGCAGGAATGGGCCTATTGAAAAGATTTGGAGGACCTAAAAAAAGTGTAAATTCAAGGAAAGGGTAAAAAGTATTTGACACACAAGTTTAGCGCATCCATAAAAACAACATATAGATAATTTTAACAAATTGTAAGAAATTAATAACTTTTTTTGAAAATTTAGTTTCTGCCGCTTTCGGCCGTCATGTGCTCACACCTAGCACTCACCACCCATCTAATACTGTTTGGCATTGCTGCTTAGTTCTCTGATCTGCAGAATCTTTGTTGGAGGTGCTAATCCTTTTTCACATGACAGAATGAGACATGCTCTTAAAGACCAGTCCTATATTGATTTCTTTACATCAAAGAAACAGCCCTTTTTCTATTTTCCTTCAAGTTCTACAACTTAGAGGAAATATTGAGACTGAAAATCTCAGTGTTTAGGAAACAGATTCCTCATCAGGCATTCACAAATCTGTGTAGATCTTTTTACACAGCTTACTAGCTATGGTGGTGTTGAATTTAAATGCAGACTCCCCCCTTCCTCCTTGTAATAATACATTTCTTGTAAGCCCCACTTGCTTAAAGCTAATAATTGGTGCATGGTTGTGTTTTGACTCTAGTCTATTCCTTGTGAGTCTTAATAAAATGTAATTGTATGAGCCATGTATAAATAGATTGATTCAAGCAAATAGAAAAAAAGTAAGAGTGAATAAAAATAACAATAATAAAAAAATGAAATAATTCACATTCCAGGGGGAAATACATTTCAAGTGCTGTTTTATGCTTTAAAGTAGATTTGGACAACCTACAAACCTTTCAACTATGGTAGAACTACAAGTTTCATCATGCCTGCAAGCCATGTAGTTCTGCAAGAGCTATGATGCTGCAGGAAAATGTAAAAAAATAATATAAAGCTTAAAAATGGATTGTGAATTTAATGACATCTGAGACAAGGGGCTTGTGTTTTTCCATGAACACCCTTCAGGGCATTTTTTTTTCTTCCTCAGTAGCTTTGAAAGCAAACTGCATTTGTTCGGCTCTCTCTTAAATAAGATGTTTCTTCTGTAAATACTCATTTCAAATGACAGAATAATTGGCAAGTCCCAAACAGAAGGAGTGATGAGGCTTCTTTTAATTGCTTAGAGCTTTAGCTGTTGTTCGATCTATGAATTCCATATTAAATGCTCATTTAAAGGTAAGCAAATATTTAGCTCACCCTGAGCCCATGTAGCTGACCCGGCGACCTCCTAACACATTCTTTAGAGGCTCTCTCACTTTCCTGTTTTATGGCACAGAATAAACTTACAGTTGTGTTTTCTGTCACTTCTAAACTAAGCACACATTGTTACGCCAAAGGTTCTTTTTTTTTTGTGGTGTGTGTTTTGTCAAGTTCCTGTGGTTGCCTAATAATAGGGTAGGATCATTGTGAGGTTTTCAATTAATCAGGTCTTTGTGTGTTTACCACTATGCAAATGTATTAGACTCAGCCTTTTTAGAGGCTTCTGGGAAGCCATGTACCAACTGTTTTGTCTCTCCTTACCCTAAACCTATGTTTTGAGTCAAAGCTACTAAATTTCGTTCTCCTGCTTCTCTTGTAATTTTTTTCTACTTTGATTTGTAAATTTCTACATTATCAGTGTTAACATTTTCTCTCTATATTTGTTTTATGTGCTCCCCTATATTTACAACCTGTGGTATATTGTGATAAAGATTATATTGGCACCATATTGTTATTAATAAGGCATTTTGTAATGTTACTACTGCTTGACCAATTTGAAATAGAAGTTTTAAAATAATTTTTTGCCATTTCTTTAAAAAAAAAAAAAAAAATCTCATGTAGGTTAATTATGCTACATAAACACAAATACATGTCTAATAGTTACTGAAATAATTATTTGTTCCTTTATATACAGTATCAATAGTTTGAGGCAGAGGGGGCAGTATCTGCCAACATTTAAAAAGGTTAAACATGAAAATGACAGTTAATGGATTTCATTTTTTTTTATTCATTTTCTATCTTTGATAATTAGTAAAATTGGCAAAACCATTGTATTATAAAAGGTGTTGTAGTTTTTCATCTAATATTTAGATTTTTTGTTGTATTTTTTACTATAAATTACAGTATGAAAATCATTTTGATTTGTCAAATGCACTATTTAAATCTGAATTCAATATATTATCAGATAAGTGACCAGGTGTGTGTTTAAAAAAAAAAAAAAAAGGGGGTGGCCTTATTTCCAAATAGTTTGCAGTAGTGTTGTATTTTTTTTCTTTCATATTAGTGGGTAGTACAATTGATACTTTTTTATAATTTTTTGTACTTTAAAATGTTATCATTGCTAATGGAAAGTTTAATTTTATGAACAGCTCTCTTGATCGTAAAGATTTTTTTATTTTAGATGGTTTTTCTGTTCGGGCATTAAAAGCTCTTAATTTTAATATTACCCTTCTAAGTATTCATTACCTTCAAACTATAACTTATTCTAAGCTCATTATGCCCCCTTTGTGTAATCTTGTATTAAAATCTGTCAGCTATGACTGGTCTTACAGGCACAGTCAGCGGAGCAGAATAAGTTAATTATTTACTTGTGTCACTCGGCCTCTTGATCTAATGAAATGCACAGCTGTGTTAGATCTGCGGATGGATGTGTAGATCCCATTGTTACATGAGTCAGCAGAGGGTAGGAGCCGCTATGATGGAGAGTCCCCACTTCTTTCTACTGTTTTGCTTTTCTGTGTCGATTTCATGGTTCTTTTATCACTCACTTTCACACAAAACAAACAACACAGCGACTGTCTGCTATGGGAACCGCTTTGGCACATAAAAAGGGTTCTCAGAAAATTGGCGCATTCAATGTTACCTTGAGCTTAAGTTCTGTTTTGCAGTGTTTATTTTAAACAAGGCTGGAATACAGTACTAAAGAAACATGTGTAATATTCAGTCTGCTTTTTTTTTATACCTTGTAACTGATTGACAACAATACATATTTGATTAGACTACTAGTGTATGTTAAATAGTAGAACATGCTTTATGCCTTAAACTGGTTTCATTTGTCTTAAATAGAAGTTTTACTTGAGGTACATATAATATTTAGCCCTATAAATGAAGCTGATGCTATTTAAAGTTTTTCATTATTTGTGTTTGCTCCTTCATTAGACGGAGTACCTGTTTTGTTCCACAATGCATAATAAATATAGCAAAATAAGTGGGAAAAGTAATATATAAGTGGTAAATTGGTCTCTATGAGCAGTGTTCCATTTGAACAAATATCTTCTATTTCAATGGACTTAAACGAACAAAACAATGGCAGGTTCCTCTTTTAAGGAATTCACTATTTGAATTGCAATGTACCTGCTGCCATGTGTTCCTATAGTATATGTGCATTCTGTATAGAAACACAGTATTGCTTATCTTCAAAGCAAAATTTAGGGAGGGCATGGCAGCTCCTGTCCATACCCCAAATATGTTTTCCCTGCGTCCCCCTTTTTCGCTCAGAACAAAAGAGTTGGGTCCTTCAGAGAGTGGATGGACTTTTCTGGAACTCCCCACAGCCCGGCAGCAGTAACAGAATAAAATGAATATAGTGTATACACAATTTTTTTGCTAAAGTGAATTCAAGTTTTAATGATGAAAAATGTGCCTGGGGTGTACATATTCCCCTTTTCATAGTGGCCTGTGTTATGTGTTTTTAGCTGTGTTTGAGCTTTGGTCCACATACCTTTTACATGCCCAAGACCATGAGCGCATGAAAAGCACTAATGAATTTGAAACCATTACTGTATATGATTTAAATGGTTTTTAGTGACTACAATAGACTTAAAATAATTTACATGCAATTGTTACAAATTTGTAGCTTTAAAGAAAAATAACTAAGCAATGTGTAACAATAAATGTATAAATGCATAGTAAAAATGAAAATAGTTAGTGATTTTTAATTTGTTTTTACTGGGACAAAATTGTTGCATTTTTATAGTGTTTAAAACAAGATCCTTTGTTTACATTTCTATACCATTAATGAAAAAAATAATTAAATTAAGAAAAATACTTAAATGCCTTGATTTGTAGTTTTAGCTGGGAATGTTTCTAAACTTTACATTTTCTAGCAATCTGCAAGTTTGGGGTAAGTCTGAATTTTTCATTGTCAAGTGTGTTACTAAATGGCTGTGCCATTGCCATAACACTGCATTCGTGCACACCGTTGCATTTAAATGTTTCCCCTGCAAGGTGAAGGTAGAGTCCATAATGTTATTGTGTTTTGTTAAATAAATATAATAAATTAGTTTACTTTTTGGCATTTCAAATTTCTGTGAAAATGATGCCATATGGAGACACCAAGGGTCTGTTGCGCTGTACGGGGGAAATTACATGCATACATACATAGGCCCTGATTTATCAACAAATTATATTCTTGTTATCACTTGATACTAATCTTAGAAGGTGCTGCAACCAATGAGCTCCTGTCATTTTTCAAACATATGACAGAAAGGAGCTGATTGGTTGGAGCATCATTTAAGATTAGTAACAAGTGATAACATTGATAAATTGGGCCATAGTGTACATTCATAAATAAATTCAATATAATTAAACAGTGTTTTTTTGTAAAGTTAAAACAGTGAGATAAAAGAAAAGTAAGTCACAGGTAGTTAGTCGTAGCACTCAATAACCTCCCGGGGTGGTGCCTAACCCTAAGTCCCCCCAGGAACCCTAAACCTAACCCCTCCAATCCCCCCCTCCCCCACTCCCGGCTGCTGTCCGCGCCTGCCGCCCAGCTTACCTTCGATTGATAAGCCGGGTGTCGGGCTCCCGGCGTAGGGAAAATGACAGATGTCTGGATTTCGACACCTGTCATTTAACCCTTGCCCGGATTATACAGACGGGAAGCCGGCGTTCTGTATTCCGTCCATGGGCTTCCCGTTTGTTTCCCATATCTATAGGTGTGTGTACAGCCTGAAATGCAAGAATGGGAGGAGGTAATCACCAATGGGGCAAGGCGACAGTATGGAGAAGAGCGGAGAGGACAAGAGGGAGTGTAAACTAAGATGATTTTGAGGCTGTAAGAGGGGGAGAAGTGTTTTGAATGCTTTGAAACTAGACTATATTGGATTCTGTAGATGAAGGGGAGCCACTAAATGAGGAAAGGTTTAATAAGTGCTATAAGATGGGAAAGAGATGCATGCAGCATTGAGGAAACAATAAAGAAAGAGAGACGAGAGAGAGACGAAGACCACAAAGCAGGCAATTGCAGTATTCAAGGCGGGAGGTCACAAGTACATGGAAGAGACATTTTGTAGTCTCGAGGGTAAAAAGGGTCTGATCCTGGAGATTTTATGTTAAAAGCAGCAGGATTGGCAGTTTCATGAATCTGGGAGGTTAAGGAGAAGTAACAGTCAAGGATAATACCCAAGCAGTGGACTTAAAGGACTGGAGAGAAAATAGTTTGCACAATAGAAAAAGAGAGGTGAAAAGGTGAAGATGCACTGTAAGGGGACAGGGACAATAATCTCAGTCTAAAGGTGCGTATATACTAGACAATTTTTTGCACGATTTGGGCAATTTCGAAGCATCGGAAGGTCAAATTGTGCAGTGTGTACTAACAATATATATGCCGATGCGTGTTCCCTCTGGTCATTAGTCGCATTCTCAGGTAGAGAAAAGGGCATGTTTTAAAGGACCGTGCTAGTGAAAAGAGAGAGAGGCAGAGTTGGGAGGGAATGGGGATAAAGGGGGCACATGGATGGAAAGGAGGAAGACAGAAGGAAATGGTTTTTGTTGGCAGTGTTGGGGGCAAAAGGAAAGAGTGAGTTGGCCAGCTTTAAGCAGTAGGGGAGGACCAGGAGGATATCGCAAAATAAATGTCCTGATGGATAGTAACAACTTTAAAGGAAAATGTTGGCAGCAAAATCAAGGGACGAGTGGGAGGGCAGAGGAGGAATGTAGTGAAAATGCGGCTGGGTTTTGGGAATGGAAGGAGATGAGAGATTTTAAATAAGAATGATTGGAAAAAGAAACAGCAGAGCTGTAAGAGGAGAGCATGAATTTGAAGTCAAGGAAGTGAGTGGGATGTTCTTTTAAAATCTTTTATGAAGTTTGAATATCTACAAATAAGTAGTAGTTTAGTAGACCTACAGTATAGGTTAGCCATGCAGTCCGGTGGTATGTGCATAACGCTGTGATAAGAGAACATCATACTTATTTTGTACTGAGGTGTCATCAAATACACCAAACACCAACAGTTGTCCAAATAATGAAGAACCAAAACAAAAAGGCTAGATCTAGTGGTCCCATGTTGACAAAATCTGGGCATTTAATCTTGCAGCATCACCACCAATTTTTCATGGACCATAATATTGTGAATTATGTTTTGAACCATTGTTAAGGGCAGGCTGCACAGTCTGTATAGCAAAGCCACAGGTAAAACCTTTATGCGTTTATAACTATTCAGTTGTGGAGTGAACTTTGGGACGTGGGGCCCCTTGAACTGCTCTGGCTGGACTTTTTTGGAGCATCACCACTTAAGTTATTTTAACACTTTATATCACTCTGTTTTTATTTGTTACAATTTATTTGTACATTTATTTTTCTTATTTTAACACTTTGGGGTCAATCCAATTAGGTGCGAATTGCGACTAGCAAGTTTGTTTCTTGCAGCTCGCAGACTTCGCATGGAAGCGCGCTCCCGAGAATTCTCCAATCCAATTAAAAATCTCTCTTCGCACTACTCGCAGTGGAGGGGTGCGAACTGACTGCCAAATGACATTTGAGAGAAGTGCATAAAAAAGTTGATTGCGGGTTGCTATAGTCGTCGGTGAGTTGGTGGTTTGCTGGATGTTCGATATCGATCATCCAGCAGGACGATCAGCCAGCGATATCTTATCGCTGGCTGATCGCTACCTGTGTATGCACCATGAGGGTCATTATTGATAATGTCTACTTTACTATTAGCATATTAGGAGACCCATTTAGTAGCATGAAAAATTTTATTCTAAGTCTGAGGCGATGGAAGTGTGCACAACTACTCCTTCCGGGATACAGTTTATTTACCGGCGTCCAAAATGCCACACGTTGGAAACTCGACTCTGTACTAAAGATAGGCCTCTAAATACTGACGCCTATCTTTAGCCAGATGCCGAAATTCCGATGCCCGGCATCCCGAACGAAGGTAAGTGGGGACTATTAGCTGTTAGCCACGGGAGGGACGGGGGGAGGGTTAGTTTTAGGCACTCCCGGGGGGGACTTAGGGTTAGGCACCCCCAGGGGAGGGTTAGGGTTAGGCTAGGGGAAGGGGGAATTAGGCTTAGGCACCCCCCCCAGGTGGGTTGGGTTTAGGGTGCGGGAAGCTGGGGTTAGGGTTAGGCACCAACGGGGGGAGGTTAGGGGAGGGTTAGGGTACTTACCAGTGCCAGTCAGGATCCTGACAGTTCGGGCTTCCAGCATCGGTATTTAGTCCGCTAGCATTACATCCGGCGGCATTACATACCGATTCCACTCCTTCCATGTACCACCTACTTTATGGGAAGGCAGCCTTTTTTTCATCTTTCTCTTTATTTTTTTAACTGGTTGGTAATTGTTGCTTGGAGTTTTAAGTTACACATTGACTGTAATAGGTTTTGTGTCCAAAAAAATATATATTTTTGAAAATATACTGAAAAGCTGTGTTTTGGTGGTTTCTTTTTTCTTTTTTTTTTTTTTAATTTTCCAAGAGTTTAAAAAAATCTTTGGTCTGAGAGGAAAGTGAATATTCAGATGTTTTTAACATTTAACTTGTTTTTTCCCTGTGCAGGTGTGTGTGGTTTAATCGTTCCGCAAGAAGATATGCCATTCTGTGATACTGGCATCTGCCCTGATATTATCATGAATCCTCACGGCTTCCCATCTCGTATGACGGTTAGTTACGTTTTCTGTTTTATCCTGTGAATATGTTTTACATTTTTTGTTTTTCATTTTTAAATGGTGTACCCAGCCAAATTCAGTGGAAAGAAATTCACCTCTAGTTACAGTTCCACCAAATTTTGTTCACTAATCTGTCTTTAGAGGAAAACTGATTACTTCAAAGGATATTTTTAATAAATGTTGAGGATCCACCTGACTAAAGACAATTTTCCTTGACTTTTGAGTCTAGTTTTGATTCTAAGAGAACAGTGGCAAGCTTTATGCGGCAGCACGCTGGAGCCTGGTGTTCACTTATCAGGTCCAGCGGCGCTGGCCTCCTGGTACCCCACAGTATGGTGTTCACAACCAGTAGACCCCTTCTGGCTGCAGGCTTCTCCCTCTGCTACCGGCGGCTGACAGTTGGCTGCGACTCCCATAGGGTCGCTCTGTCTTAGATTTATAGGAATAAACTATATAATGAAGTCTCTGAGCACAGATCAGTGCCAGAGTATTAGGCTCTGAACCTAGTTCTTTTGTTTGTTCCCAGTGAACTCCCTGTACTAGTCATTAGTGATTCCTGGTTCTGACCTTGGCTATTCTATTTGACCTGATTTGCTCGCTCCCTGGTACCATACTGTCAGACTGGTTCCGACCCATTCCTGATGACTATGCTCCAGTTCTCCTCAAGGCAATTGGCCTGCACCTGACCTCAGGGCCTGATTCAGAGCCGGACGCTCTGACAGAGCGCTTGCTCTGAACCAGGGCCGTCCTTCTGTTTTTTTAGAGCGGCCTCCTGGCCTTTCGCATAGCTGTGGGTGACCACCCACAGCTATAGCGAGCGGCCAGCATGATGGTCGCGATGGTCAAGACCATCGAGCTTGCGACGAGACCCTTGTGGTAGGGTCTCGTTGCCGCAAGCCCTAGAGTGCTTTCGGCTCTAACAGAGCTGAAAGCACTCCCACTGACATCACTTGTGATGTCAGTGGGGCCGGCCCAAGACGGTTGGCGTTCCCATGGGAACGCCTCCGTCTGGGCAGCCATGCCCCCGGCCCGCCCACCACATTGACAGTACGCCCCCTTTGGTACGAGACCAGGAGCGATGGATTGCCCGTCGCCATCTGGGTTTCGCATATGCGCACGATGGAGCCGCATATGCGCACCATCGACCCGCTTGCGAGCGCATAGCGCTCGCGAGCGGGTCTGACTCAGGCCCTCAGTTCCTTCACACCACCAACCCATACATTGGAACCCATGCTGAGGGCCGCAACCTGAGTCTTGGGAAGTTCAAATCCCCTTGCAGGGTTCCTGGTGATACAACCAATGTGTTAGGTTCCGGGCCAACTCCAATCACGCAACTATCCATCCGAGAGTTGTGACAGCTTGGTTGTGTAGAATAAGTTACATTCACCTAAATCCCATGAAAAAAAAAGCCACAGTGAACCATAATTTGTTGAATAACTTGTCCATACTGTATGTGACGGCTTCACTTTGTGAATAAAACTAAAATGTTATTTTAAATGGTTTTGGTGTTCCAAGGATTCATGTCGCTGGTATAAAATATGTAAATATATTCTGAGATTATACACCACATGGTTTATCAAGGTTACAAGGTTACAATCGTGTCCCAGCATCTGCCCGAAAAATGAGGAGGATCTGATCTAAATTACAGTAAGTGATGACTGAGAGAATATCCTGGAGTTGCGGCCTTGGTTTGTTCAGGTTAGGTTGATAATTTGTAGTCTGAAGGCAAAGAAATGCTTCAGAATTTTGTACGGTTATTTGACTGTGACCTGGACTTAAGGTGGGTACATATTAGACGATATGTCACCCGATCCAGCGGATTGGACCGACATTTCGTCCACATCGGCAAATGTGTACCCACTATGGACAATCATGCGCGCTTCTGCAGGTCGTTCCTTCAGCCTACATGTAGGGCTGACGGAATGACCCAGCTGCTGATGCTAGGCAGGTGAATTGAGCCGGTGCTCGACATGTTGGACACCGGATCGTGTAATGTATGCCGGCCGCTCGATATGTTGGCCCATCGGACGTATTGGTAAATGTGTACCCAGCTTAAAAGTGGTTCACTCCTCAGGGGCCCAGGCTTCTTTGGGTATGCAGGGAATGTTTGGGTTCCCCAGTTTGTAGAGGGTATCCTCTGTGAAGGAATGAGGTGAAGTGGAGAGAAGAAGGACCCCCTAGTAGGAGTGACTTCACAAGTCCCACTCAAAACATGGTTGAGTGGCACTAGTGCCAAGGGTTGCCTACTCCTTTTCTAAATAATGCCCACCCCTTTGTACAAACAGTTATCTATGCAAACTCTAAATTTCCTGATAGATGACAGTACAGCAATTCGACTGTAAGTTTCAGCTTTCGGGCAGATTTCAGGTCTCATGTAGACAATATTGCATCCTTTTAAAGTGTACGTACGTAGATGAAGGAATTTGCTGTTTTGGCCACAGCAGCTGTTTCCTTCACCTATTTTCCCACGTTCTTACAGAACTTGAAGCAGGACTAACATGTTCAAATGAGGCTCCTCTACCGTACATGAATCCTTAATAAATGAGGAGATTCTGGATTAGTTTTGAAGTTGTAAACATCACATAACACATCTATTTTCCAAGCTTTAGGAACACAGGGCCACTTCTAACCACGTCTATCTGAGTTTGAAGATCAGAGCCTGAATTGTGAGCATTTGAAGCCCATTTGGGGCTTTCTATATTTAAGAGGTGAATCCTGTTAATAGTGTTTTATATGGAAGTGAAACTAATAAACCTCCAGCTGCTTTTAATGCTGGCTCTAGAGACCTTGAGATCAGTGAGTGATTTAAATTCCCTGTTAGAAAGTTTAGAGCTAATCCAGAGCAATTTCATTTGTCACGGTGTAAAAGATTTCGGTGGTCTCTCCTAACGGATAGCAATTATTATGAGATAACTGTCAAGTTGAAACAATGTCTCTTAGCGTATGTTACAGGATGACTGATATAAGCACTTGTTGATTTGAATGTTAGGACTTGCTACTGGCATAGTTGCTTACTGTCCCTAATTTCTAGGGATGCTTCCAGGTTTTAAGGACTTGTCACTGTTTTTAAATATTTACCTAATCCACGGTACATTTCCTTTTATTCTGTATATTTTATGCAATTATGGAACTTTTGTTATACTTGGACCTTTATAATGTAATATTTAATGCAGTAGAGCAATTAAAATGGATAGTAACATCATTATATATATACACTAAATGTAGGCATTAATTGTGCTTTAATACACAATCTCTACAACAAAACATCTGTCATCATTTTTATATATTGGTAACTGG
Organism: Taudactylus pleione; assembly: GCA_031769625.1. Lineage (NCBI taxonomy): Eukaryota > Metazoa > Chordata > Amphibia > Anura > Myobatrachidae > Taudactylus > Taudactylus pleione. The sequence goes on along the minus strand of JAUIMM010000224.1, from coordinate 9,623,056 downwards.
TCACTGCTTCTCCTTGGTATTAGTGCTTTCTTTGTGATTGTCCAAGGTATCTATGCCCATATTAGAGGCCAAGTGGTCATTTTGCAGACATGCGAGTTACACTTCCAGTGACTCTTGATATACTGGCTGGTATTGGAGTTCAGAGTGGGTTGATTCAGAGACTGTGTTGTAAGGGTGAAATGAGCTGGTGTTCTTTAAGGGAGTTTTGTCTGAGGTCAGAGCACCAATTACATTTGTTCTTGAAGCTGACTTACAGTATTAACTGCAGCACGGAGTATTTTAGCTCATGCTCCAGCTACTGTACCTGTCCATGTGTGCACACCTCCTTTTATGTGGGGGCTAGGCCATCAGGTCCACCAATAACAAGCATCTGAGCATTTGGTGCCCGGACCTAGTCCCTCCAGACATCACTGTGTCTTGTTAGTGTGGTTGGCAGTTTCTATGCTGGTTATCTTCCTAGGGTGGCCAACTCAAACCTTTTAATTATGTTAAGTAGAATGTGTTAGTTTTGCACATTGTGTGGCTAATTAATATGATATAGAACCGGTATATATACTGTATTACGAGTTATCAAGCCTGCTTCAGACCACACTTGCGAACATGTCTAACAATGATCTGATTTCTATAGGATCAATTATTGAGCTTTTTTTTTCCATTGTTTTTATTAAAGCAATGAGTGTTACAATAAAGAGTAATCATTCAGATCAACAAAGTGTCCAGCAGTTCATGTTCATCTTAACAAAGACCTAGAAGTTGTTTGGAATTAGGGAGGCCAATCCCGGGCCATTTTTTGAATCATGGGATTCGGGATTGAAAAAAACGTCAATCTCTGGATACCAGGGATTGATTAGGTTTAAAAAAAAAAAAAAAACCCCGCCCAGCCCCCACGGAGCTTGAAGGGGGCTGACGGAGCTTGTAGAGTAAAGCAGTGGGTAGGTGGGTGGGCGCAAAAAAGGATGTTTGGCTGTTCAGTGTGACGTGAGGATAGAGGTCACGCTGCGCAACCCTGCATCCGCTCGCCCACCCACCGAGTGCACACAGCCAGGGGATCGGGGAGCTAGTCAAAGCTAGGGAGGCCAATCCCTAATCCTGGGATTGGAAGCTTTCAATCCCGGTTATTTTCAGGCCAAGATCCAGGGATCCCGCCCATCCCCTAATGGCCTCCATATTTGGAATGCTGTCTAATTTACAATATTTGAAGATTTGTGTATGATACATCACTACAATTTTCAAATAAAGAAGATATGCATGGTAGTAACAGTGTACATACACATCAATGAAGCTCCCAAATACAAGAGATAAGCACGGAATTAACATTATATATATATATATATATATATATATATATATATATATATATATATAAAAACAAAATTACAAAGATTAAAAATAAATAAAATCTGTGAAATTCATTTGCTCTCCCTCTTGAAACCCCCCCCCCCACCCCCTCCCTCGGTCCAAAGCGACCCGAATCTTTTATGTATTTTTGTATATATAAAAAGGGAAAGTCACATTACAATTGGGGAATTGTTTATTGAGCTCATTTTAAAACCACAATGCCTGCAATACAGGGTGCATTAACACCGTGGCAGTAAACATATAAGTAAAATGTTCATTTTACTTTGACCTGATTGACATATTTTCTGAAGTCATTTTCTATTCATTTCTATGCAGTTTCCTGTCAATCTCCTTGTAATAACATCCTTCTGACCTATGCCTGACCTATGCTCTTTTTCTACACAGGTTGGAAAGTTAATTGAACTCTTGGCTGGAAAGGCTGGGGTCCTGGATGGCAAATTCCACTATGGAACAGCCTTTGGTGGCAGCAAAGTGAAGGATGTCTGTGAAGACCTCATTCGATATGGCTACAACTATTTAGGGAAAGATTATGTGACATCTGGCATCACTGGGTAAGAACCTGCAACTGGGGAACGGTGATTTCCCCAAGTCTCTGGCAGTTCAAGGGCTGATATTGTCACGTGCAAGGCCAGGCCAGTTTGCTAATTTTTGCTAGACATAGTTGAGGGAAATGCATTGCACTTTGCGCACTAGGAATAATATATTTCTCTGCTATGGAGGGCAGGACTGGTCAGAGCAGAGATGAGGAGAGACGGTATATTACGTGTCCAATATACTAGAGCAGTGGTTCTCAAACTCTGTCCTCAGGACCCCACACAGTTCACGTTTTGTAGGTCACCCAGCAGGTGCACAGGTGTAATCATTACTCACTGACACATTTTAAAAGGTCCACAGGTAGAGCTAATTATTTCACTTGATTCAGTGTGGAGACATGGAAAACATGCACTGTTTGGGGTCCTGAGGACCGAGTTTGAGAACCTGTGGACTAGAGTATTACAGTGTGTATGTGTAGCTGCTGACCCACTACTTCTAAAGAAATCCAAGTCCCATGACTGCCTCCTTTTTTAGTTTTATATACATTATTATATACACCAGGTATATAATCCTGGTTGGGTATGGGACTGGCAGTCGGGATGCCAGCCGTCAAAACACAGATAGCGGCACCCCAATGCTCTCAGAATCCCATCAGGGGCTCTGTAAGTATACCAATCCTCCCCTCTTCATACCCTAACCCTTCATACCCTAACCTAAATATATATTTAATTTTTTTAAATGAAAAACAACCAAAGGGCGCTATCCGATGGGCCACACCCAACACGTTTCTTCACAACTCAGGACAAAATGCGCTTGCCGTGGCCTATCAGACAGTGGATGTGGTGACATCATGGGTCCTTACAGGAAGTGGCAACTTGTTTGTTTGTTGCTGAAGCCAGGAGAAAGTGTCTGCATTCTGTAATCCGGATACAACAGTGCTCTGAGGCTAAGCTACTTTTTTGTGCAGATCACTATCTATTTCGAATGTATGTGAGCAGTGATAAAAGTTGGGCTGGGCTGCCCATCTGGCACTTCTGGCAAATGCCAGAAGGGCTGGTGGCCAGATGGGCCGGTCATAACCCCCAGCTGAGCAGCTCCGCCTCCTGGCATCTGCTCTGCCAGGGATACTGAAAGAAGGGGGCGTAAAGCAAGGTCACGCCCCCGTGACTCGCGGCCCTAACCCTGCTTTTGGCGAGGTCCCAGATCTGCATTAGCTGTAATCTGACATCTCGTGAGTCAGTTTGGGTACCGGCTAGGCTGCTCATAGCAAGGCAACATGAATTACGAGTTTGAATTGGGCATGATACTGGGCGCCCGACAGTTGGGACATTCCATTTCTGAAGTTGTGCGGACATTCAAGATTCTTCGATCTACTGTGCCACGTGTGTACCGGGAATATCTCATGGAAGGCATTACCACCCACCATGGACAGCGCAGTGGCCAACCACAGTTGCTTAATGATCGTGACAGTGGCGTCTGGCCAGAATTGTCCATGATAACAGACAAGCGACATTAGCTCACATCACATCCACGTTTAATGCAGGAGGATCCCATTAGGCCATGGACGCCAGTTGTCAACAAGGCACCTTGCAGGCTGGTGGTGGCATTTATGGGACATGGTGGAGAGGTCCATTCGCACCTACAAATATCAGGGAGCTGTGGGAAGATGGCAGCGGTCAACATCCCAAGGTTTGCTTTCAACTTGTGGAATCAATGCCACATCGAGTTGCTGCACTTCGCTGGGTCACGATACTAGGCATCTATCACATGACCTTTGACACTTCAGTGTGTGTGTGTATGTATATATATATATATATATATATATATATATATTGTGACACAGTTAGGTTAGGGGGTCCCTGTCCTTGGTAGAGGACTCCTTCCTTACACACACACAGCAGCAGGGAAGCAGCACACCAGTCTGGATGCAAGTACAAGCTGGTCGGCGCCAGTCTTTATTGTACAATGTCAGAAATAACAAAAAGAAAAAAAACGTAAATCCTAGCCCTGTTGGGGCACTAACTTCACAGGTACTTCCCTCACTACCAGAACCTGGCAGGGCCTAATGCCCTCGCCAGCAACAAAGCACAGCACAGCACAGTACTCACAGATAGGGAGTTTGCTCAGAGACACTTGGAAAACCTATCTGCTCTCCCAGGTGAGACAATCAGCCCTAAACAAACTAAGCTTATATTGGCCACTCTCAGGTGGAAAACTAACAAGCCTGTTACCAGGCTGCGAGAACCAAAACCTGGAGTGGCCGTGGGTGGAGCCCTCCCTCTCCTCTCACCCACAACCCCCAGGTCCCAAACCAGCTTTTCAAAATGCCGAAACTCAAGCCTGCTACACTGCAGACTTTCTCCTGGGGATTTTAAACACATAGGACAGGAATCTGGGATAAATGTCCCTGTCACAGACCACTTTACCAGTGATCCTATCACATATCCCCCCCTTTGTTTCGACCTATGGGGCGGAACAACTGAAGCCCCCAAAAAATGAACGCGTGACAACGCGTCTGCTTTAAACAACAGGCCCCCTGGCCTGTGTTCCACCGAAAAATTTAAAAGTTTGTAACGCCCACTTTATGGCCAACGCCTCCTTCTCCACTGTGGCACCGGGTAGGCATCGAATTTTGAAACACTGTTCAACTTTCGGAAGTCATTGCAGAAACGCACACTCCCGTCGGGCTCTGGAATCAACACAATGGGACTTGACCACTCACTATGTGATACTTCAATAACCCCCAACTCCAGCATATTTTTAATTTCTTTCGACACAGATGCTCTTGGTGCTTCTGGTAACCTATAGGGCTTTAGATTAACTTTAACCCCTGGGTCAGTGATGATGTCATGTTTAACGACCGAGGTCCTCCCAGGTACGTCAGAGAACAGCACCCTATTTCTGACCAGAAACTCCTTGACCTCTCGTTGTTGAATTGCCGACAGGGTTTTTGCCACTGTCACTTCGGGAACTAAGGGCCCTGGATTTACTGGAGGGACTCGGACGGCCGACAGTACCGTTCTATCTTTCCAGGGCTTTAACAGATTTATATGGTATATCTGTTCCGGCTTTCTTTTCCCCGGCTGGTAAACTTTGTAATTGACCTGTCCCACTCTAAGATTTCAAAGGGGCCTTGCCATGTAGCCAAAAGTTTATTTTCCACAGTGGGAACCAACACTAACACTCTGTCCCCAGGAGCAAAGCTGCGTAACCGAGCATTGCGGTTGTATACCCTCTGCTGTGCTTGTTGAGCCTGTTTCAGGTGCTCTCTCACTATTGGCACCTCTACAATAGGCAATGGAACTAGTGGACCCTTAAAACGTGGTCTGGGAGCATGATACTGCCACTCAGGGCAGGATAAATCCTGATACATTGCCATGTGGGGATAGGACAAAGGACTATCAGGGTCTACGGGTTTACCATCAACTACCTTTACATTCTTCCTGGCTTTTACCAAAGTAGGGTCTTTCAACTGCTCCACGGCAAAGACCTCTCTTCTGACCTCTAAATCGGCAGACGATCAACTGGCCCAACAACACTTCCCCCCTCAATCACATCAGTTGGCAGGCCACCGTCACGCTCCGCATTCTCTAGTTCGCCAACCATAGTAGGAAAAGGGAATAACTCTGACTCAGAAGAAACTCCCTCCTCCACTATATCGACAACCTTCTCAAGTGGACGGGGGTTGTTCACTTCTGGAACAACACGGCTTTCCCACAATTTCCAGAAGTGAGCAAAGTCTCTCCCCAATATTGCATCGTACATCAGACCAGGCACCAAACCCACAGAAACTATAGCAGAGCCACATGGTGTCTCGATGTTCACCTCGGCAGTAACTTAATATCGATTATCCCCATGTATGCAGGTCACATCAACAGTTTTCCCCTTAAGCCTCAAGGGGTTCACCAGCTCAGCTTTTATAAGTGTCACCAAGCTACCAGATTCTAACATTGCCTCTACTCGGTTGCCATCTACAGTGAGTACACACATGTGCTTATCAGTCTCAGCCTGCCGGTCAGCCGTACAGGCTGTCTGTGCAAAGAAAGACCCCCTGCGGTAGACATGAGCAGTATCACATTGCATAGGTTCAGTTGTAAGTGAACAATTAGCGGAAATATGGCCGAAGTCACCACACCGAAAACAGTGAATCATATTAATGTCTAGTCGTTTACGGGGCAAGAACCTTCCTGGCCTGGCAGGCCTGTCTCCAGGTTCTACACCCTCAGTCTTAGGTACATTCCACCACCCAGCACCCTTCTCCCCTGGAACAGTCTTACCAGTGTCTGTGGGAGTTCGCCGGTGCGCCATCGGGGCTTGGTGGGGCATACTCCTCAGCTCCTCAGCCGCCACGTACCTCTCCACTAGCTCGACCAACTGGTCCGCGGTCTTAGGGTCTGCATGGCTCACCCACTTGCGCAGAGTCGCGGGTAATGATCGCAGGTACCGGTCCATTACGACCCTTTCCACGATCTGTGGTCCCGTCAGCGTCTCGGGCTGTAGCCATTTTGAGGACAGATGGACAAGGTCATGCATCTGTGAACGTGGAGGCTTGTCCATATGGAACTCCCAGCGGTGGACCCGTTGGGCACGAACAAAGGTGGTGACTCCCAAGCGAGTTAGGATCTCCTGTTTTAGTTTTTTATAGTCCTTGGCATCAGCCAGGCATAAGTCGAAATATGCTTTTTGTGGCTCCCCAGACAAAAAAGGTGCCACCAGACTTGCCCACTGCTCCTGGGGCCAACTCTCCCTTTCGGCCGTTCTTTCAAATGCGGCAAGATAGGCCTCCACATCATCGCCCAAAGTCATCTTTTGGAGGAAGTGACTAGCTCGTACGGAGTGAGTGGTGGTGGGAGGACCAGTATTAACATCTCTGGGCCGGGCGACCATGTGCTGTACCACCTCTTTTATGGCCTGGCTGTTTTCCGCTAAGGCCTGGCGGGTTTCCTCGATGGCGACTTGTTGTTGCCTCTGGGCTGTCTCCAAGGCCAACAGTTGCACCCTGGTGGATTCCGGCTGCGCCCTGGTAGATTCCTGCTGAGCCCAGGTAGATTCCTGCTGAGCTGTTGTAGCTTGGAGCAAGGCCTTAATAATGTCCTCCATTTTGTCCTGGGGTGTAGGTTGGAAGCTGAACCTTGCCTCTCTGAGCATTGGCTGACGCCTCCTCTATGGGACTCCAAGGACACAGTGTTATTTCCACACTCACAAATTGGGTGTCTGTCCCTTTAATTTTTAAACAGAAAGTTTTCCTCTCGCTGCAACTTCAGTGTGTGTGGGTGCCCGCATTCTCCACCATATTGTGACACAGTTAGGTTAGGGGGTCCCTCTCCTGGGTAGAGGACTCCTTCCTTACACACACACACAGCAGCAGGGAAGCAGCACACCAGTCTGGATGCAAGTACAAGCTGGTCGGCGCCAGTCTTTATTGTACAATGTCAGAAATAACACAAAGAAAACATAAACGTAAATCCTAGCCCTGTCGGGGCACTAACTTCACAGGTAGTTCCCTCACTACCAGAACCTGGCAGGGCCTAATGCCCTCGCCAGCAACAAAGCACAGCACAGCACAGTACTCACAGATAGGTTTTCCAAGTGTCTCTGAGCAAACTCCCTGTCTGCTCTCCCAGGTGAGACAATCAGCCCTAAACAAACTAAGCTTATATTGGCCACTCTCAGGTGGAAAACTAACAAGCCTGTTACCAGGCTGCGAGAACCAAAACCTGGAGTGGCCGTAGGTGGAGTCCTCCCTCTCCTCTCACCCACAACCCCCAGGTCCCAAACCGGCTTTTCAAAAAGCCGAAACTCAAGCCTGCTACACTGCAGACTTTCTCCTGGGGATTTTAAACACATAGGACAGGAATCTGGGATAAATGTCCCTGTCACAGACCACTTTACCAGTGATCCTATCACAATATATATATATATATCTGTTTTTATATGTTGAGTTAATTGACAAACATCTATTCCTTGGGTGTGGTTCAAAAGGTCGACAGTATAATGAATGACATTCAGAAGGTAAACCCCAATTCAACTGGTTCTGCATGTCTACAGTAAAAAGGTAATTAAGTCATTAAGTTGACCATCATTCTGTGGACATGTATCAACCGTTGACATGTTTAATGTTGACTTTTTAACACTAAAATGTGGACACAAGGGTTCTTTTCTCTTTTTTTTTTTTATCCTAACTCTAAAAATCACGGGGAAAAAAATGTCGGCATTTTAAATGTCGGCATTTAACCTCGACGATTATTTAACCTTGCCGATCTTAATACATGTCGACATAATGATGTCTACCTTTTTACTGCCGACATTCAGAATGTGTCGACCACATGGGGCCGACCTTTTGAATGTCGACCAATGAACTTTTGATAAACCTAATCTATGAAATTTAACCACAGTAGATTTAACTTTGTTGTTATTTGTTCATCATTAAAGAAGCCATGTATGAAAAGGTGATAAGTACACCCAATTTCTTGTCAGTGAAGACCGTACGCTGATCCAGGTGCTGCTTCATTATGTGATTACCAGGAAGCTCTAGCACCCTGGTATAAAAGCAGAACCTTTGTCGGTGCGATCTGGCTTGTGTTAGCACCACTCCAAGGAGAAAAGACATCTGCAATGATCTCAGAGAAGCAATTGTTGCCGTTCATCAGTCTGGAAAGAAAGGGCTATAAAGTAATTTTCAAACAATTAGAAGTCAATCATTCTACAGTGAGAAGGATTATTTACACACAGAGAACATTGGATACAGTTTCTAATCTTCCTAGGAGTGGGCTTCCAGCAAATTCACTTATACTGTAGGTCAGACCGTCAGAATGTATAATGTTCTGAGAAATTGCAAAGAATCCAAAGCTACATGTAGGGGCCTACAGGCCTCTGTCAACACAGTGTGGGGAAGAAGATGTACTAAGCCTTGGAGAGAGATATAAAGTACCAACCAATCATATCCTAACGGTCACTTTACAGGCCGTGTTTGAAAAATGACAGAAGTTGATTGGTTGGTACTTTGGGGTCTGTTTAATAAGCCTTGGATGGAGATGAAGTGAACGTAGATTAACCAGCCAGCTCCTAACTTTCATTTTTCAAACACAGCTTTGACTTGGCAGTTAGGAGCTGATTGGCTGGTACATTCTCTTCGTTCACTTTATCTCCATCCAAGACTTAGTAAATAGACCCATTTATCACTCTTCACTTTATCTCTCTCCAAGGCTTAGTACATTTCCCCTTAATGTTGAAGACCCTACCATCCGATAATGAGAGAACAATTACAGCCTTCATGGAACGGTAGCTAGGAGAAAGCCCTTTCTCTCCATTGGAAAACAAGAAACACAGCACAAGGGCCTCCTATCGACTGTGAAGCATGGCGCTGTAGGGTTGTTCTGCAGCCACTGGACCTAGGGCCTCGTAATCATGAATCCACGTTCAATGTCTTTTCTCCCATGCTCTTCTAGAGAGTCTAACATCTGAAGCTCGGCCAGTTTTGCACAGCAGGACAATCGCACTAAGCACCCCAGCAACTCTACAACAGAATAGCTGGCAGACAAAAAGAACAACGTTTTCATATTACCACGTGGTATAAATCCCTTCTCTAACAAAATTCATAAACTCATACAGAATACAATTACTTCAAGTTGTTGCTGTTCAAGGTGGTTCTACAGGATATTGAATCATGAACTTCTTTTTACACAAGTGAACTGTTCATGTTGGTTTATTAGTAAAACCTGGTAGAAAATGAGACATGTAGAAATATGAATTACAGTATGATCATTGGCCTACTGGGTGGCTAGCTGGTGACTGGTCATTCTCATTTTGTCATGATGATGGGCATATTTTTATGTGGAGGCCTGGAGCTAGAGCTCCATCTGCCCCATGATTAAGCTAATCTCAGGGGGCGTGAACCAAATGGAGAAGCTGGACATGGTGGGAAACGAGTGGATGGAGCAAGTGGAGTGTTAGGAGTAAGTTGATTTAGGACAACTGTACAATTCCTGTTCAAAGGGGCAGTGGCGTAACTGGCAGAGCCGGATTTAGATCTCATGGGGCCCTAGGCAAGATACCTGTTTTGGGCCCTCCTCCCTCTAACTATGTTTTCCCTAATACCTTAACCTAAACAACTAAACTAACCCTAAAACCCTAGCCCCTAAACTAACCCTAATACCCTAAGTTTTTCCCTCTTAGTACTATCAAGGTGGGGGGCCCTCTCCCCATTACATACAGGCTGCTGTGCTCCACTGTGAGCTGGATCCTCACTCTGTCACTCAGATTCAGCCACTAACTGACTGGCTGCCAGTCTGCCACTGTCTGTGCCTCTGCTCCTCGCTGGGTGATGTCTGCTGCTGGTGGCCAGGGCTGCCATTAGAAATTGTGGGGCTCGGCACTGACAAAATAGACAGGGCCCCCCGTCCATTTGTGCAACTCCAGCACTGCAGTCTCTCTCTCGAGTTACAGCCAGACTCCCTTGTGTCTCCAGCCAGCTAAGGCCCTTCTGTGTCCACTGCCAGCCCCCCTCCTTCTGTGTGTCCTCTGCCAGCCCCCCTTCTGTGTCCTCTGCCAGCCCCCCTTCTGTGTCCTCTGCCAGCCCCCCTTCTGTGTCCTCTGCCAGCCCTCCTTCTGTGTTCCATGCCAGCCCCCCTTCTGTGTCCCATGCCAGCCTCCTTTCTTAGTCTTTCCCAGTCCCCACACTTAAGTTCTTGTTATTGCTCCTATAATGCGACAGCTACACCGCACCTCTCGGTGTCGCGGAGTGACGTTATAAGCGCCGGGCTGAGTGTCCGAGTGAAAAAACTCCAGCAGAACACGAGCGCCGGGTAACATGTCACGATAATATGCAGGCGGATGGGCAGGATGGTTAGCGAGCAGACGGACGATCAGCGGGATGAATTGTGGGACCCGGGACTCCGGTCCTGCCAGTCTTCCCCTGATGGCGGCCCTGACAAGTCTGGCAGAGGCTGCTGTGCTGAGGTGGCAATGAAGCTGGCTGGAGTTTATGGGGCTGGGCGGCGGGCCATGGACGATGACCCTCCTTCCCTCCGTCCTATACACAGTCTGTGACAGGCAGTGCAGACAGCGGCGCTGCAGCAGGACTCTGGGGAAGTGGGCGAGTCCGCATGACGTCACACGGTACTTGCACACTGCTTCTCCGGGAGAGTTTTTACCTGACAGATTTTTTAGGGCAAAGGGGCCCGTCCACGGGCCACTTGGGAGCCACCGGGCCCTTGGTGAGCGCCTAGGTTGCCTTATGGGAAATCCGGCCCTGGTAACTAGGGTATTTGGAGCCCAGGGCAAGATAAAAATTGGAATCCCCCCCACCCACCCCAAATATGTGCGTGCCTGGAAAAAGTGGGCATAGCCACTGAAAAAATGGAGGGGTGTCAACACCGTTTCTCGTCACTCTGGAAACACTACTTTACATTCCATATGCACCCAGTAGTAGTGCCCCTTATGCAATGCCCACTGCAGTAGTACCCCTTATGCAATGTCCCCAGTAGCAGTGCCCCTTATGCAATGTCCCCAATAGCAGTGCCCCTTATGCAATACCCCCTTTTGTAGTGCACATTATGTAGTGCTCATTATACAGTGCCCCTTATGCAGTGCCCCTTATACAGGGCCGCCAGTAGTGCACCTTATACAGTGCCCCTTACATATATAACACACAGATACACAAAACACAATACTTTCCCGAATCCCCTCTCCTGCGCCTGCCGCCATCCACTCCTCCTGCTCGGCACTATGGGAGAGAGGTTATGATGTCTCTCGCTCCACTCCCCATGCGGGAGCCAGAAGGCGGAGCTCATAAGTGAGATCCAGCCTGGCTTCAGCCCTGGGTGCAGCAGCCAATGAGAGTCTGTCTAATTCTCATTGGCTGCTAAAACAAACACACCACCGCTGGGTAGTACACTCACTGTCAGTGTACTACCCATCGCCGGTGTGTTTGTTTTACTGTATTAGTGCTGTCCACACTACACACTGAAACCATTGACCTGGACGGTGGCACACACACACACGCACAGCCGGTCCGATGGCGCCAATGGTCCGTGCCCCGCCCAACCCCCCCTAGTTACACCACTGCGAAGGGGCAAATGTTCTTCTGCACAAACTACTCTGAAACCACCAGTTTCTATTCATTTTAATCCTTATGCTAACATCTAAACCAGGGGTGGAGAATAAACAGCTCTCCAGCTGCTATTGAAGTACACTTCTCAGCATGCCCTGCAAAAGTTTTAGTATGCCCTGTTGGCAAAACTGTGATAGGGCATGCTGGGATGTGTAGTCCAACAATAGCTGGAGGGCTGCCTATTGCCCACCACTAATCTAAGCAGTAACTTAAAATTGTTTTACATTGCTGGGAATTTGCTTAATGTAAGAGATGTATAAAACTCTTTGTATTCACTGTGGTTGTGAATGTGAAATATGATCTGTATTGTCTCTTTTAGTGAACCTCTTGAGGCCTACATTTACTTCGGACCTGTGTACTATCAGAAGTTAAAGCACATGGTACTGGACAAGATGCATGCTCGAGCTAGGGGCCCCAGGGCCGTTCTTACACGGTAGGTGCTCCAACCAGCAAATATGCCAGAAAATTGCTTAACCTTTTCTTAAAATACAAGGCGTAGATAGGGCTACACCTCACAGGTAGATACTGAAAATCCACAAGATTATATTTCTTGAGAATAACACATTGAAATTGGAGAGAGACAAAAAATTTAAAGGGGGGTTTGAATGGAAACATTTGAGCTACCCCATAATCTCTTGTTTTGGCGAACATCCAATCAAATCCAATCTCATTAGATTTTAATTTTTTACAAATTCCTATTTTGTTTACCATTTTTTTGTTTGAACCGAACTAAATACCAGACAAAGTGGGCACGTTCTTTGCCTGCAGATTGTACCAAGCCCTTAAAATGTAACCGTACATCAGTGTTATATGGGGCTGAGATATCATTGCTTTACTCAGTGATCACGTACAGATGTGTTCACGTCCCCCTATATGCAAGTCGTGCCGAATATCGCTGTTTGGCGCCACAGACTTTGCCACTTAGCCTCCCCATGTAACTTTTTCTTAAACTGTGCCTCTTAATGTGCTATACTAATCATAAGTACTTCATACACTATTAGCGAATTAAGGCGCAAAATTTCGAAAATGTTCGTAATCCTATACTGTAGGGCCTTCGTCTTTTTAACACTGAGATTGGGTACTATTTCCAGAATTTTGCGTCTTAATTTGCTAATAGTATAGTAAATACTGTATTTAGGATTAGCATTTTTTGTTGCAAAATAATTAGCATAAAGTAGCAGATTAAGCGATGTGTGGCGCAGTTCACTCATATACAGTATGAGAGCATGGTTATGCTTCATCTGCCGTCTGGTGCAATAATGCTAGGTGTATGGATAGCTTTGTTTTCTAGTACTGGCATGGGCATTTTCAGACATATAAACGCTTTGGCGTGTTTTCCCTGTGTGTGATTGTTCTCCTTGTGCCCTAATTTGGTTGTTGTGTAGACCCCGCAGCATCTGTTTCAGACATATTTAGAGAAGGCTGCTGCGAGGATGTCAGTGGATGTTATCCAAAGCAAATACCAGGGCCGTGTTTAACTTGCTATTCTGCTCAGCCCCAGCTAGAATGTTAGCATGTGCCATCCTGAGAAATAAAAACTCTCCTTTCTTTCTATCACACATTCATCTCTTCATTTATATAGAACTAGTCACACTGGTATAGGCTATGTGCATTCTAATTGCATCATGTGTCATTTAGGGCCTCATTTATCAACGAGTTTTATCATTCACAACAAGTGATAAAACTTGTTGTGTATGATAAATAGTGCTCCAGCCAATCAGCTCCCAACTGTCATTTTTCAAACAGATGACAGTTGGGAGCGGATTGGCTGGAGCACTATTTATCATACACAATCAGGGTTATTAAATATGGGAGCGATAACATCGTTTTTGCGTTAATATCGCACTTTTGACGTCATTATCGCAGGTTTGACTTTTACACCGTATTCAATTTCAAAGACTTATCGCAGTTTTGAAAAGTCTTTGATAAAAAACGGGGATAACTTTTCACCATTGAATAGGTGTCGAAAAAAAGTGCAGAATTGGGGTTTAGGGGTGCAGGCTTAAAAAAAATAGCCTGCACCCCTGGGAATGACATTTAAAAAAGAACTGTCAAAAAAAAGTTTAAAAAAAAAATAGGGACACCCCAAAAAATTAATTTAAAAATTGGGGTGAAAAAAAATGGGAAAAAATTGTTTAAGAATAGGGAAATAGGTTCAGGGCTATTCTGCAAGTATGCGGCAGGTGTTTTGAAGAATAGAATTATAGCGGCAGGTGCACAAATGCAGAATTTTTAAAAACTTACTTTAGGGACTTAAAAATATGCTAGTACCCATTTTCATGTACCCCAAATTTGATGGGACCACTAAAAAAACTAAAAAAATAACCTAAGTGCTCTTCTGCATCACTTCTTCAATGTTGGGAAAAAAACACCTGCTGCGGCTATTTAAGTCCCCGACTTTCAATTAAAGGCTAAAACGGGGGTACCCATAGTGATCCCCCATGTTTTTATTTAGGGGGGCCTTACAATTTTTTTAAGGAAAAATTCGTAACTTTACGCAAATCCAACTTCGGAGTTTCCCGTTTTCGTTAATTTTATATTGAATACAGGGATAAGCGGGAGCGCGCCCGATACTTTAACGCAGGTAAAAACTCCGATATGAAACGTTAACTTCGACAGTGAAGTTAACGTTTCATATTGAATACCCCTCAATGAGTTGTATCACTTGTTGTGAATGATAAAACTTGTTGATAAATAAGGCCCTGAGGAGCTCATTCAGACCCGCTCGCAAGTTGCGGACGCTCACTGGCAAAAAGGGGCCGGATATTTAAATGAAGTGCTCGCACTACGTTTGCGTAAGGACGCCCACTATGTTTTAGCGAGCTACGGCAAAGTGCATTCACAAGTGTATAAAGACGCCTCTTTGCTACTCGCAACACCCGTCATCTCCGGGAATTGTAGGATTAATCGGGACCATCGAAAGCCATCGGAGCTGCTCGCAGCCCTTGAGGTTGCCTTAACCAAAAACAGATCGCAAAGACTGGCTTGCGGATGTGCTTTGCGAATTATACGCATGTGCAGATGGCCGAATTTCGCTCAGAGCGAGCGCAACTTAGCGACCGGGTCTGAATCAGGTCCTGAGTCTTGTATTAGCCTGTGATTAGTACAGTGTTTCTCAGTAACACTACGCACTTACTTAGGATGAAAAATAGACAACAAATCATCAAGTTCGCCCTTTTATAAAAGTCAATTGTGATCTAGGGGAAAATAAATAACCCCAGTGTCACAGTTTTCAGTTTGACAGAAGAGTGGGTTCTTCTTGACCCCAAAAACGGCAGTTGGATAACTACTGTACCATGGTACTTACAGGTGCAGCCCGTTCATAAGTTCTATGATAGAAGTTCTTGTCATCACTTCATGTGGTAGGAGACCAACACTCCACAACTTAACCACTCTTACGGGCTTCATTCCGACCTGGCCGCAAGCGCCGAAGCGCTCGCAACTGGTTCGATAGTCCCACAGAGCCGGCTCCGTCGTGCGCATGCTCGAGACCCGGCTAGCAACGGGCGCTCCGTCGCTAGGGGTTTTGTAGCAGACGGGGCGAGCTGTCGATGTTGAGTGACAGCTCGCCACATTTGCTGGGCGGACCGGGGGCGTGCCCAGCCAAACAAAGGCGTTCCAGTCGGAACGCTTGCCGTTTGGTGGCGGCCCCACTGGCATCATTGATGTCGTCAGTGGGGAACTTCCTGCTCAAACAGAGCAGGAAGTTCCCTGGGGCTTACGAGTGCCCAGACCCAACCTTAGGATCTGGTCGTAAGCCCCGATGGTCGCGATGGTGATGGCCATCAGCCTGATCGCAAGCTAAGCTGTGGGTGGTAACCCACAGCTTAGCTTGCGAGCTGGAGGCAGCACTTCAAAACAAGAAGTGCCCGCCCTCATTCAGAGTGAGCGACCGCTTCTTGCGATCGACTCTGAATGAGGGCCTTTGTGCTCTACCCACGAATGTAGTAGTGCATAAGTTACTGTAATAAATATTAATGCTTATGTAAAATAACCTGTTATTTTACGGGTAGTTGTTAAGTGGAAAATATAATGACAAATGAAATTAAATTCCATACACGTCCTAAACATTAGGGTCTTCCTCTCCTATGTGGGCACCTAATGCAATTCTTGCACAAAACAAATAATAATAATAACGGGATCATTGTGATTTCCCGTCATGACAATGACATTGTTGGCAACGCAATGTCGAGCACAGTATGCCGACATGGTACTAATATTGTAACCGCGTCAGCACCATAACTTTTTAAACATAATGGAAAAAGCATCATGTTTAACGTTATAATGCCATCCTGGTTACAGTGCTTTTACTAACATCAGTACCGCGTTGGCACACTGTGCTCGACATTACTCTGCCGACAATGTCAGCAGCCTTTACTTTGGGCTTACATTCCCTGATTTCTCCCCAGGTAGTGAGACAGAGCTGGAAGGTTGTCTCACCCAGTTCTGTACCTACACAGCTGCTGCCTGCACACCCGGCTGTTACCTAACTCTCTAACAAGAAAACCAGCACAGGTCTTATGGAACGGAGGCCAACTCTCTCTCCATTTACATTTTACTTAAGATGAGTGTAGGGAAAAAGACAACTTTCTGTTACCAAACTAAAATTTCACAGAGTTTTACAATAAGATGCAGCAAGGTAACCTGCTTGGAGGGACACAGACGCCTAGTACTTGCTCTGTGAGATCGCTGCAGTTGTAATAGTATAGGCAAGATGGGTGGATATTTAAAGGCTAGTATACATTGAGTCAGGTTAGTGGAGGGTGGGCTTTGCAAGAAGACTTGTCTCACCTCTTCTAAGGGGCACTGTACCTCTTCTAAGGGGCACTGTACCTCTTCTAAGGGGCACTGTACCTCTTCTAAGGGGCACTGTACCTCTTCTAAGGGGCACTGTACCTCTTCTAAGGGGCACTGTACCTCTTCTAAGGGGCACTGTACCTCTTCTAAGGGGCACTGTACCTCTTCTAAGGGGCACTGTCTGTGTTGGAAGGTGCAGTAGATGAGATCTCCTACTATGAGGGGGTGTAATACTGAGGTTAGATGTTAGAGACCTAGGTTGGGGATGTACTAGGTTGGATAAAGGGCTGACATTAGTAATAAGTAATAAAAGATATGGAGTAAACGTTAATGGCTGTGCATACTACCTGCTCAGAATGACAAAAGAGAACCCTGATATTCAGCTTAGTTTAACTTCACTGATATTCCCAGGATGATTGCGTTGTTTGTTCTGTTTCTTTTTATAGAGATTGTTGCTGGAGATAATCAGACAGGACCACGTTTCTGATTGACCACATAGATGGGGGAACGTTGGAAACGCCTTAAAATCCATATCTTATGATTTTGTTTCCAATCTTTAAACTGTTCCTTGTACTTGTACAGACCCCCCCCCCTCCCCCCCCCCATAAAAACAAATGTTATTGTTGCTGTATAGCAGTACAAGTAATTACATAAAGACAGACACATAAGCCACCAATGCATGGCTTGGGTGCCACCAGTTTGTTTCTTAGAAGTAGAGAACTGTGCACTCTAATACACAGGAATAATGCGGCTGGAAAAGCTGTACAAGCTAATTTATTCTTTAAAGCTGTAACTGCTGCCAGACAATTTTCATAGGCTTCTATGAAGCAGGTTTTTGCCTCAGCTTTTTTCCTTCTTGCAATAAACACTGAATGTAAATTTAAAAATGTTACTGGAAAGCACTGGAAACAGAAGAGACTTGTGGGTCATCACTCATAGTTTGGTCACAAGGCATCCCTGGAGTCACTCACATGTGCACCGTCACACTACACCTCACATAGGCGTTGCTCTATACTATGTATATTTCTGCATTGCCTCCTCCTGTTTCCTGACTTCTCCTGTGCTGCACCCCTTCTCTGGAACTCACTCCCCACCCTTATCAGAATGTCTACCAGCCTGCAAGGATTCAAATGTGCTCTGAAAACGCATCTGGTCATTAAATCCTACCAGCCTTCCTCACATTCTTCCAGTAACTCACACCCGCTGTCCTCCCTCCTCTTCTCTTACCTGTACATCTCCTAGTTTTTATACCCATCCCAATCCATTAGACTGTAAACTATCACGAGCATCATCCTCTTGGTTTTTAACCTGCACAATCGTAGTCTACAATGCACTCCCACTCATAGTCAGTGACTCTGATCACTTCTGTCTGCCTTCCCAGACACCGGGTCCCTGATTGATCCTGTTAATAACTGTATCTCATTTTGTTGTAGAAGTATTTATTTTACCAGGGTTTTTTTAAGTTTTTTTTTAAAGACCCATTTTATTGATAGGATGAGAGGCAGTACATAAACGACCTGCGCAGAGGTCCAAAAATTAGAAAAGACACAGCTATAGTACATATAAGACCAACAAACTTTCAATTACTCGTATCAAATAGTCGTGTGTCCCTAATTGAAAGTCTCAGCCAATTTTAAAGTAAAATATATCATCAGAAAAGAAGAAATTAGAGTGTAGAGGGAAGAGACAAGAAGAGAAAAGGGAAGGAGGGAAAGGAAGTAGACTCAGCTGAGCACACCTACACATGAGTGGCAAAGAGTACAAGTCACGGAGGTCCCGTCCTAACTTAGAAAGATCAGTTAAGTGCAGGGGGGACCTGAAAGTGAGAGGTCCAGGGTTCCTATATCTTGGTAAAACTCTTAGATGAGCCCTGCACAATACTAGTTATTTGTTCCATAGAGTGAATGTGTCAAGTTTTAGCTATGACCTCTCCGATGGCTGGAGCCTCAGTTTTCTTCCATGCCAAAGCAATATGGCACCTGGCTACCAACACCATGTGACAAAATAATTTATACTGATGATGAGTTGTATCATGGACACGCACTGGCAGAGATGCCTAGGATGGAGCTGGCAAGGACACATATCTCTTTACAGAAGGAAACCAATTTCGGACAGCTCCACCATATGTGTAAAAACGTTCCAGTGTCGCCAATACAGACTGCAGATCTCTGGATGCATTTTGTTTAACCTAGTGGGGACATTATACCACCTGTAAAACAATTTATAAGCGTTTTCTTTTATACGCACACAGATAGAACTAGAGGCCATATGAGATAATATGCCCTCCCAGTCTTCATTATCTAAGTCTTCCCCTTAGTGACTTTTGTGTACAGTGAGGAGATAAGCCCTTTCGTGCTTGCCCCCATAAAGGCTAGAGCAGTGATTCCCAACCTCGTTCCTCAAGGCACACTAACGGTCCTGGTTTTAGTGATATCCTTGTTTATGCACAGTTGATTAAATCAAAATAACTGAGGTTCTAATTAAGTCACTTGTGCTGAGGTTTGGCTATCCCTAAAACCTGGACTGTTAGTGTGCCTTGAGGACCGTGGTTGGGAACCCCTGGGCTAGAGATTCAACTGTAGTGAGAGGTCTATTATTAAGTCGAGATGTCATTGTGGAGTGCAAATGCCGAATTTGCAAATATTGAAAGAAGTGAGGAATGGAACATTTGGTACAAACATCTGAGACTGGGGGGGAAAGGATGGATTTCGGGTGATATTGAACAAGACGATTCCGCTATTTTGCCAGCACGTAACAGCAGCTTGCTTACAACCCAGTAGAAAATCAGTATTGTTGAACAGTGGGATCAAGGGACTAAGATGCAAAGTACTTACAGTAACAGTTTTATTTTTGCCCCTGTACTATGTGATCCCCTTTTTATGTTGTATTGTTTGTTTGTACTATTGTAATTCTCCATGCATGGTGCTACAGACACTTGGGGGTGCCAAAAAGATAAAATGTAATATTATGACCTGTTATATACTTTGTTTGTAATCAGGCTTTTCTGTCCTATCCCACCAGACAGCCCACTGAAGGGCGATCCCGTGATGGTGGGTTGCGACTTGGAGAAATGGAGCGTGATTGTTTGATTGGCTATGGAGCCAGCATGTTGTTGCTGGAAAGACTGATGATTTCAAGTGATGCCTTCGAGGTAGATGTATGTGGAGAATGTGGGTTACTTGGCTATTCTGGCTGGTAAGTCTTCTTCTGGAAGTTTGCTTGCGTTCATGATTATTTACATGTATTTTGAGTTAACCATCTATGCTTAATCATGGATATCACTAAAACCAAGGACTGTTAGTGTGCCTTGAGGACCGAGGTTGGGAATCACTGGTGTATAGCGTACCAAATCAGCCAATCGGTCGACGAGACGGCCGCTGGTTCGCTTAAGCGTGTACCCAACTCAACACTGCAATTAATGAAAAGAAGAAATGCATTTAAGAATAAATTGGGCTCCAGTTGCCTAGGATTCCCACTGTTTGTCAGATATTCACACTGCTGAATTTTGAATCTCCACTCATTAGTGCTCTATAGCAGAGATTCCCAAACGCCATCATTACAGTCCAGGTTTTAAGGATATCCATGCTTGTGCACAGGTGACTTAATTAGTACCTCAGTCAATTTGTTTTAACAATCAGGACTCAAGCATCTTTAAAACCTGGACTGTAATGGCAGAAGTTTGGGAAAACTCTGCGCTATAGTATCGATCTCTAAGTGGATGTGGAAATATTCATCCAATCCGTACACACCACACAACGTACCGTTGTAGTGACACTGGTGGCATATGCATAAGATGAATTGTGAGGGTCCTGTCACTTTAGTATATGGAGTAAAAGGCTGGTTCGTGTTGTGCTCATGGGTTACAAGATAATTATGTTATGCCAAAAGCTAGGAAGGATATTGGAGTAATAACACAATGTATTTATTTTAAGTTGGAGGAATGTGTTGAGAAGCCAATAAACTTATGTCCTCTAAAGGGGGGAAATAATATTGTATTAAAAAAAGTAATTACAGTATACTGGTAGTCCCAACACTAATTCTATTCATGCACGAAGCTACAAGTCCTTTTATTGCTTTCCAATAAAAAAACAAGAAAAATTAAATGTCCATTTTCCCTGATTAATGACCCCCATTGAGGTATATCGTTAGTCCTAATATCTTTATTGATGTGCTTATTGCAAACAGTGTTATCATCATTTTAAATGTTAAATGAAGAGTTTTGATCTTTCTTGTCAATTTCTGCCTTTCATCCCATAAGTAGCATAAGTATTGTATTCCTGCTTCTGAAAACAAGCTGCTCATTTAATGAGTGTGTGCGGCTTGAAAGCATATTTACCATTAATCTGCAAGAGGACTACAAATTCAATTTACTTTCCCCAACATTCAAAGTACACTGATCACTTGCACACAGTGAAGGCAGACATTTTGAGGTTCTGCACCGATAATCCTGAACATGAAGCCTATCCGTTTTTTTGGGGGGGTTTTGTGAACCTCATCAGTATTAGACTAGAAATCCCTAATTGATGTCATTGGTACATAGTGCATGGATAGACTGTAATCTCTTGACTGTGGATCCAGCCCACAAAATGGCTGCCTGCCTTTGCTTACACATGTAGCAGTCATTTTATTGGATAGTACAGGTTTTAATGGTGATCATGTTTGAATCCAGGTGGTTAAATCAAATTCGGAGGTTACCAATTACGGCACCTGTGCTCAAGCATACTTAAAACCTGGACTGTAATGGCGGACAATGCTTTGCTATTTGCTAAATATTCATAATGCAGCCTTACCAGTGTACTAGTCCCTCAGTAATACTAGTCATGAAATAGTATTGTCTCCTGCCCTGTTACTAGCAAATATCTTGTTGAGCTGTGTGCTCATTATATGTCCTCTCATTTTTACCTTGAATGTGCCAATGGTTTAACTACTACCACCTAAGTGCAGCTGCGAAGAAAGTAGATTTCTGCGGAGAATAAATTATGTCCATACATATTAATCTTACATTTTAGAAATGTGAACTCTATATAAATAGCATTCCCACACAGCTGTTTCTGCTGGCAAAGAGGAGTGGCCAGGATGGGTGGGACGTGGGGGCAATGACTGGGAAGTGTTGAAGATTCCTCCATTTTTTTTTTTTTTTGCCTTTTAATGTAAGTAACATGTGGAAGTATGCCTTACTATTTTATGTGTTTTCTAGGTGCCATTACTGCAAGTCCTCCTGCCATGTATCTTCCCTGAGAATCCCATATGCCTGCAAGCTACTATTCCAAGAACTACAGTCAATGAATATTATACCCAGACTTAAGCTGTCAAGATACAACGAGTGATTATTTCATAAACCTTGGGCGTCTAGTGAAAAATGTAACAAAATTGGGAAAGTAAGGCATTGGCGCAGAGACTGATGGAATGTGGCACAGCTTTATTTATTAACCCCTCGTGGTCTGGAGGGCAGGCGATATGCCTACTGCTAAATTTCATTTTTGTTTCTTACATATTCTAATTGTCAGCCTTTGTATTATATCTGTAAAATAGTAAAAAAAAATAAAAAATAAAAGTTTAGAGAACAATAAATTGTCTTTGATACGAAGGTGTTTGTTTTCTTATTTATGATTTAATGTTCTATCTGCCAACAATAAAAATATTTCATTTGAAATTTTTTTTTTAATTATTGCTATTCTACAATACAGATTGGTCCTCTGTCGTATAACAGTCACATATAGAAAATGCAGATATTTTGAACTGCGCTTCCTCTGATCATAGCTGTACTGCAGGTGTAAAGGGGACCACACACTATCGACAGATTGCCGCGATCCTGCAACCCGGCTTTTCATTTGTCCTAGTGATGTAGTGAAAAAATATACTAATACTCTAGGGGACCGTGATTCAAGAAAGTTTGGGAACCACTGGTGTACGATTTGTGAGTGTGCTTGGGTTTTCCTCCACCACAAATAGGCTCATTCCTACAGCAAAGGTTTTGGAGACTGTATATATCACACTTTATCTCTATGGTACATATTTTACCTGTATGAAATGGAATCGGTATGATTCACCGCCGGCCGCACAGTTCAAATCCCGGCAGCGACAGCCCGACAGAGGAGGAAATCCCGATCGTCCCCTAGATTTAGACGCCTGTCATTTAACCCTCGCCGGGATTAAGTAGTCTAGAAGCCGGCGGTTGGGATTCCGTCCGCCGGCTTCATAAACGTATACAGTATGAAATGTATATTTCTCTGTAGAGTAGATGACGTTACAGTTCAACAGCAAGGCAATAAAAACAAGCTTTCATTTGAATCTATTTAACAGTGTATCACATGTATTTTAATAAATGAATAAATATAAATGTATTAAAGTTACTTGGTCATTCATATATTTTATTACACCTCTATACTAATGTAATAAGAGCGTTGTCTGTTCCAAGTTGGCGCAGAAACTACTGAACAGATCTTTATGGAAACTGCATCATTTTGTAGTGGAAACCCATAGACATATCCTGCACTTTGTTTTATCTCAATCCGTCAATGTAAATTGAGCAATAATAAAAAACAAAATGTATTGACATCATCAATGCAAGAGGTAGGTGTGGTACCATGCGTGTGGCCGGTAAGGGTGGGGGGAGAGGTGCTTTGGGCCCGTGTTCACTTGAATAGGGTGAACCTTTAAAAGGGGGTTAGCGAACAGAATCTAAATAATGTTAATTTTTCAAGTGCAGACAGAATGTTTTAAGCTTGCTGCACATATCTCCATTGTTGGAAACCTCTGGCTCTCCAGTGTCCATTGAACTACAAGTCCCAGCATGTAGCTAGCATGGTTTGTATGGTAAAACATTCTTCAAAAGATGGAGAACCCCACAGTCACCAAGTATAAATTTGTAGTTTGTGTACAGCCGTTTTCAAACTCTCCACCAGGTGGCAGTGCTGTGCACTTCTATGTGACACTAATTACAATAAACTATACAAATTAAAGTTTAGAAATACAACTGATAGTCAAAGCTGTTGTGTAGTGAAAGCTGGATGCCAGGCATTTTATAACTTAAGGTCAGAGCTGCCTGGCATCTCCTCTTGGTTCGTACTGTATTATATGCCGTGATTATTGTGTTGAATGTATATACTTTAAATTGTGGGAAGAGACTCTTAAGAGGATATGTCATTCGCTAGCTAAAGACTTTATGCGCCTGCTTGCAGTCAGCCATAATAGTACACAGGAAGACACTCATGGGTTAATTGTGGGATGGGGCATGGGTATAGGTGTAGTATCCTTTATGATCAAACAAATTGGGGGCCCTTTGTTCTTCAAATTTCACCAGACTTCCTGGTGTCCCCTCTCCACAGAGTGCTGCAAGCTGAGGGCTTTGGGGAGGTTCAGTGGCTGCCCCCCATTAAGCAGGTACCCAGTCAGGTGAGAAATGTTATCTGGGTTCAACCCTACCAAGGCCACAAAACAGGGCTGAGCCAGGTTTATAAGAAGAAATTCAGAGATTCAGTCCATGTTGTAACTTTTCATTCGGAAAGGCTGATCAGGAGTCCCTTCTCCTTGGTTGTTGTCCATTAATATAGGCGATGGCGGAAACATCGGGCACCACAGAGTTAACCTTTTCAGCCTCTGGGGTCCCTCTCTTATACCCCACCCACAAGCCAAGGAAAACCAGTTTCGTAGGTGCCCAGCTCTGAGTCTGATCACCATTTAACAGAGGGGGGCTGTAATGGCCCCTGAAGTTCTTCAAATCAGCTGTGGCTGCACAAGATGAGCTGTACAGCATAGACAGTACTGACATCTGCTGTCGCTCCTCCACCCCGCCGGACCAGAACGCCGGTACTGATCCGGGGATGCTGGTGGGTGTCTGGGGTCACAGCTAGCGGTGACCCCGGATTACCCGGGCTGTGGCCGGATTCAAGGGGGCAGGTAAGCGGCGGGGTTCCGCGGAGGGTACCCGCCGATAACGCAGTCCTAGGTCTCCAGGCAGGGGGCTCCCTGGGGACAGTCTGCACGTGGTGCCAGGTATTAACCTGCGCTACCACTAGACCACCAGGGACAGCGGGCTGCAGCAGAGCGGTAAAGCTCCAGCGTCCCAGGGGTTAATTGTATGCCAGGGGAGCGCGCCTTCCCCGCTGCGCAGTGCCTCTCCATAGCGGTCTGGCGGGCTGTGTGAGCGCTCCTCCCCCGGGCCCGCCTACTCTCTGCTTCTCTGCATCCATTTTCAAGAAGTGTGCAAACGCTGCTGGATGCTGGATACAGGTGGCATCGCGGTCTGGGTCCCCCCGCATACCTCTCCTCCAATTAAGGTCAGTGTATGCAGCACTGTTTCCTACCAGGTTCTGTGTCTGTGTAGTTGATCATAGTGCTGGTAGTGCAGGGATTTATTTCTGCATTGTATGTGACTTAATGTTAGCGCTGTCTTCCTGTACTCACTTCTGACTGCCAGCCATTTTACTATCCCTGTTCTTCCTCTGCTAAAGCCCTTGCGGTGTTCATTGCCTCACTGTAAGAACATTTATATGTGAGGGGAGTCACATACACTCCATTACACTCATTATGTCTGAGAGTGAACGTGATTTTCCTCTTAAGCTAAAGTGTACTACATGTAATGTACCATTAGCGGAGGGTGTTGGAAACTGAGGGTTTATGTAGGGCGTGTTATCTTATATCACACCCGATTTCTGTCACTGCGCCTGTGCAGGAACCGCCCTGGGCTTTTTTGTTAAGGCACTTACAACCCTTGTTGTGGGCCAGCTAGTGATGCCCCCTGCGTTCCCCCAGATGCGGTTATCACAACAGTCGGTAGTGTCATCACCCATGCAGGGGTTCCCCAGGCAGTTGATGGTGCCCCAGTGTCTCCCGCTTTCACCACCCCAGGTCTAGCAGGAGCCTGCGTGGGTGAGTTCATTGTCCATTACGGTGCAACACCTGAGTCATCATTGCGGTCTTTAATGTCTCAGACGGCTCAGTATGATGAGGATTTGTCGTCTGACGGTGAGATTTTTGACTTTTCGGACCAGGAGCCCCTCCGTATTAAGGAGGCGGAGTCTAAGTCTATAGTCTATATACCTGGCCTTATACGGGCAGTTCGTGCGGCCTTGGTTATTGAGGATGACTATCCCCCCGTGACCAAATCCAAATACGCCTTTAAGGATATTAAAGGTGATGCCACTGTATTTCCTCTATCTGATCAGTTAGCTGATCATTTAGAGGAGGCGTGGAAAAATCCAGGCAATTGGTTCCAGCATCAAAAACGCTTGGCCTTTGCTTACCCTTTTGTGGATAATTACTTTAAGTGGGAAACCCCTCGTCAAGTGGATTCTCATATCACACGCCTAGTGAGGAGTGCTACATTGCCCAAGCCCTCCATGTCCTCCTTAAAGGATGCCATGGATCGCAAGGTGGAAATATGCCTAAAATCCATTTATTCCCTTGCTGGAGGGGCATCCATACCGGCTATGGCTGTGTGCTGGGTGGCCAGAGCCATGGAGCGCTGGGCTGATAGCTTGGAGGGGTCTCTGGACACTGACTTCTGCTGAGCAGGCGGAGTTAGTGGGTAATCTCAGAGACTCCGCCACGTACATCAATGAGGCAGCCTTGGATATAGGTCTGACTTCCAGAATCTCCTCGGCAGCAGTGGCCGCTCGCTGCACCCTATGGTTGCGCTCTTGGAAAGCGGACGCAGATTCCAAAAAGGGATTGGAATACTTGCCCTTTAATGGACAGGTCCTGTTTGGCCCTGATCTGGACAAAATTGTGGCCACTTTGGCAGCAGCTAAGTCTGCATGTCTGCCATCAGCTACAGTCCCATCAGGGTCTGGTACTTCGTCCTTTCAGCCCTATAGGGCCCAGGGTAAGTCTAAAGTGCAGTCTTTTCCGAGACAGTCTGGGGCCAAGACATCTGCCAAGCCAAAGAAACAAGCTTGGAGTACAAGTCGGGCGATAAGCCTTCTGCTTGATGGGACGGGCCTCCTTTTGGGGGATCCCAGAGTGGGAGGCCGCCTGCTTCGGTTTGCCCAGTGCTGGTACCTGACCACCAAGGACACTTGGGTACACGAAGTGGTCTCTCGGGGGTATGCCCTCTCCTTCCGGCGCAGTCCGTCCAGCAGGTTTTGCACCACAGGCCAGATCAGAACAAAGCCCTGGAACTACAGAAAGTGATGCACTCTATGCTCCAGGCTGGAGTTATAGTGCCGGTTCCATTCTCCTAGAGGGGTATTGGTTTCAATTCCAATCATTTATGGTGCAGAAACTCAATGGGTCTTACCGACCCATCCTCAACCTCAAATCCCTCAACGAGTCCTTGAGGGTTCTTCGGTTCAGGATGGAGACCCTGCGTTCCATTATACTGCCAATGGAGCCTGGGGATTTCATGGTGTCGTTGGACATTATGGACACCTACCTGCATGTCCCCATTATCTTAACACACCAGCAATTCCTCAGGTTTGCAGTGCTCGACCAGCATTTTCAGTTCCAGTCACTGCCCTTTGGTCTGGCAACAGCGCCTCGAGTCTTTATCAAAGTCATGGCGGTGATGACAGCCCACCTCCAGTTGCAGGGGGTCTGCTTGTTGCCTTATCTGGACAACCGTCTGTTATTAGCAATGTCTCCAGAGGTCCTCCAGCTCCATCTGCAACTGATAATCTCGGTGTTGCAGAGTCACGGCTGGCTAATAAACTGGAAGAAATCCAACATGGTTCCCTCGCAGAGGATGCTCCATCTCAGGGCCCTGTTGGACTCTCAACAACAGAGGATTTTTGTGATGGAGGAAAAGATCTCTGCATTACAGGCTAGGGTACGTAGTTGGTTTCAGAGCCGCCGAGTGTCTATTCACTCAGTGATGAGGTTACTGGGCTCCATGGTGTCACTGTTCGACATGGTGGAATATGCCAAGTTTCACACCAGACCTCTGCAGCAGTTGATCCTCTCCAAATGGAATGGGTTGCCCCATCGGATAAAGACACAGACCATGGTGCTTTCTCCAGAGGTGCGTCTGTCTCGGGCCTGGTGGTTGCAGATGACTCACCTTAACAGGGGACGGGACGTCCCTTTTGGGTGGCAAATTGGGTCCTTCTGATGACGGACACCAGTCTCCGAGTCTGGGGAGCAGTGACGGGTCCACACTTGTTCCAGGGCAAGTGGACCCCTGCAGAATCTGTGCTTCCAATAAATATCTTGGGACTTTGCGCGGTATTCAATGCTCTCCAACAAGCAAAACATGTTCTCCACGGAAAACCCGTGCAGGTACAATCTGACAACGCAACCATGGTGGCTTACATAAACCACCAAGGAGGAACCTGAAGTTGGGCAGCGCTGACAGAAGTGTCCCGCATCGTGACTTGGGCGGAGGACAAGCTCCCTGCCATCTCGGCGGTGTTCATACCGGCAGTCCTCAATTGGGAAGCAGACTTTCTCAGCCATCAGGACCTGCTTCCAGGAGAATGGTCTCTTCAACAGGGAGGTGTTTCAACTCCTGGTGTACAATTGGGGCCTTCAGAGATAGACCTCATGGCCTCCCGACACAACAACAAGCCGCCTGTGTACGGGTCAAGAACAAGAGACACGGAGGCTCTTCTGGTAGACGCTGTCGGTCCGTTGGACATTCAAGTTTGCGTACCTCTTCCCTCCGTTCTCCCTTCTTCCTCGAGTGGTTCAAACATTCAAGCAAAACTCCTGTTGATAGCTCCGGCATGGCCAGACGTCACTGGTATTCAGACCTTCGGAGTCTCTCCGTAGACACTACGATGCTGTTGCCTCTATGTCCGGACCTGTTGTCACAGGGTCTTGTCATTACCCGGACCTGAGTTGTCTGTCTTTGACGGCGTGGCTGTTGAGACATCCCTCTTAAGGTCCAGGGGTTTTTTCAGCTCTGTAGTTCACACCATGCTCAGAGCTCGGAAGTCTGCGTCTGCAAGAATTTACCATTGAGTATGGCATACTTTCTTTGAATGGTGTCGCCCTAGAGGCTATGATCCTCAGGTGTTCCGGATATCCAGGGTGTTGGCTTTCCTCCAGGCGGGCTTAGATCATGGTCTTCGCCTTGCTTCTCTGAAGGTGCAGGTTTCTGCCCTGTCAGTGTGGTTTCAGCGTAGGATTGCTACTCTTCCTAATGTCCGCACCTTTCTGCAAGGTGTACTTCGTATTCTGCCTCCCTTTGTTCCATCAGTGGCTCCTTGGGATGTGGCTGTGGTCCTGAGGGCTCTCCAAGGACCGCCATTTGAACCACTGGGCTCAGTGTATTTGAAATGGCTTACAGCTAAGACTGTATTTCTTCTGGGCATTGCTTTGGCCAGAAGGGTTTCGGAATTGGGGGCTCTCATGTCGGCCTCCATTTCTCGTTTTTCATAGAGACAGGGCGAGTGCGAAGGTGGTATCTAGTTTCCACATTAACGAGGAAATCATAGTGCCGGCTTTTAATTCTCCAGACCTCTCGGTTGGTGAGGCCACCTTGGATCTGGCATGGGCTCTAAGAATTCATGTTGACCATTCCAATTCTTTTAGGAAGTCGGACTCCTTATTTGTCCTCTATGGCTTCCGGAAGAAGGGTTGGCCTGCCACTAAGCAAACTTTTAAAAAAAAAAGCGCAGTCACAGAAATTAGAGGTCGTAATTATTGCACTCAATTCAAAGTATCAGACAATTATATAACATTTATTAAAAAATAGTCACACACATTTAGGGGGGTATTCAATTAGGCTGTGAAAAGTTCAAATCGGCGATAAATTATCGCCGATGACGTCATTTTCTCATGTTTTAATTATCCCCGTATTCCATTTCAAAGACTTTTCGCAAGTTTTACATGGCAAAAAAAGTGCAGAATTGGGGTTTAGGGGTGCAGGCTTAAAAAAAATAGCCTGCACCCCTGGGAATGTCATTCAAAAAAGGTTTAAAAAAAATAGACACCACAAAAAAATAAATAAAAAATTTGTGGTGAAAGAAAAAAAAGTGGAAACAGTGTTTAAAAATAGGGAAATAGCTTCAGGGGTGTTCTGCAAATATGCGGCAGGTGTTTTCTAGAATAGGCTATTAGCGGCAGGTGGATTTTTGTATAATTTAAAAACAAAATTACTTTAGGGACTTAAAAATATGCTAGTACCCATTTTCATGTACCCCAAATTTGATGGGACCACTAAAAAAAAAAATTAAAAAAATAACCTAAGTGCTCTTCTGCATCACTTATTCAATGTCTGGAAAAAACATCTGCCGCGGCTATTTATAAACCCAACTTTCTTTTGCAGGCAAAAACAGGGGTACCCATAGTTATCCACCTTGTCTGGTCATCTTTAGGGGGTCCTACAATTAATTCCCGAAAATTCCCATTTTTATTTCGTAGCTCCCAATTCGCCGGGTCCCGGTTTCGCTGATTTTAAATTGAATACGGGGATAAAGCGAGCACGCGCCCAATACTTTATCCCAGGAAAATCTCTGATGTGGAGCGAAAAGTCCAGCATGGACTTTTCACTCCCAAATTGAATACGGGCCATAGTCTTAGTAACTAACAAAACATTAAAATAGTTAGAAATGAATAAGAATGACCTTACAAAGTAAAACTAGTAATAATATATATCATTCAATATTGATCCCTGGTTAGGCTCAGAATTAAAATATCCCCTTTTAACCTTTTTGGGAGATTGGATACAGTCGTTTATCAATGTCACGAATAGTAGAGAGACGGGAATAGTGAGAGACGGGACTGCCGGTTACGGCCCGCAGCCAACACTCGGAAGTCTGCCCTACCAGATCAACAGCTGGAGCTGATAACAGTAGTAAGCGAGACTCAGTGTATCGGCCACAGGACTTCCTATTATAACAACTACAAGCACAAGTCGCTCCCCACTGGTCAGGTCAAGCGCAGTACCATCCAGGTACTAGGGTTCATTAACTCGCGGCAAACTCTCATACTATACAGGATTGGAGTCTGAAGGTAAAAACATCTATTCAAGGGATACACATCACTAATGCACAAGTTTATTAACCTACTATTCGTGACATTGATAAATGACTGTATCCAATCTCCCAAAAAGGTTAAAAGGAGATATTTTAATTCTGAGCCTATCCAGGGATCAATATTGAATGATATATATATATTATTACTATTTTTGTCATTGCTGTAGCCCAGTAAACCAAGTAATGCAGAGATATACATATATATAAAATTCATAATAAATGCATGCACATAGACAATCGCATTTGTACCCACAATGCGTGCATATATACATACAGTTGCTGTTTGAGATATAAATTTACACACTGCACACTTCCATAAAAGGTTCCCTAACATTAAAGTGTAATATCCAATGTTTATGCAGTAATTATTAATGTTGTGTAATAAAGTTTATTTGATATCTAAGGTTTAGTACATGGTAAGACTGTGTTTGGTGTCGTACTGATCCACTGTGTCTCCACAGATTTCCGGTATCATCGGTGAGAAGATCACAACATGCGTCTACAAACTATGGACTATAGAGAGTTAAAACATTAAAATGTACTATGTAATGTTAGCAGCTTAGATTAGCATACAGCAGGAAAAAGGACAAAAAGGGTTGTTAGAGGCTGTTTGTGTCCATTCGAATTGACCTATGAACTATCCTGTAACAGAAGCACCTTTGAGAAGAACCAATGGAATCATGTGAAACTTGTCTATTGTATTGCCTATCCCTGTAAGAGTATATATGTGCGCTCTCTGACCCCAGTCTTGAGTCTTCTTGCTGTGCTGTTGACGGAGGTTTCTAATGCTGATGCCGGTATCTGGGCCCAGAGCGCGTGCGTATATAACAACTGTACCTTGGGTCTGTATGAGTTATTTGCGCTAATTGTCTTTAGATCACAGCGTGTAACCATCTGTTTTTTTATATTGAATAATAACTTTTTGTGCTTTGGAACCACATTCAAAGTCTGAAAGCATTTATTTACTGTACGACTCATTACGCTAAATAGCGACAATTTTAGAAGGTATAGACAGGATTGCATAGAGGTTTTATTTAGGTATCCATAGTTGGGGGCTCGCAGTGTTAATCATGCTTCCGGTCACTTGGTAACACTTGGTAGTGATGTCTCAGCAAAAGGGTGGAGGCGCCATAGCAGGAGAACGCATTGTGCCTTCGAAATCTGCTACCACTTTGTTGCTGAGAGTCCACTACCTGTTATTGTGGCTTTAGGAGCACTGATTGAGAATACAGGGATGAGGGAGGAAAAAGTTTGTTTTCCTTCATCGATAGTTTTTTTTGTGTGTGTTAAAAAGGGGAACTTGCATTATTGTGTATGCGACCAGCCGCAATATAGCGTAAAAGTCATAATACGTGTTGTGTAGTAGTCGCATTATTGTGTATGCGACTAGTCGCACAATAGCGTATACGTACTTCCGGTATTGCTGCCACGTGTTTTGAACAAAGCCGTTGAGAGTGCATTGATAGACAGCATTGTTGTAAGCATCTTGATCAGTGTTGCCATAGTCTGGGAAAAAAATTTCTGCGCAGGAAAAGGGTGTGTAACAGTGAGTATTTGTTGGTAGGGAGAAGAGTTCCCTAGTTAAGGGTATCATAGGACCCTTAAGGACTAGGCGCAAGGGTCGACCTAGTAGCTCGGTAGTAGATACCGTTCTAACACATAAGCAGGTGTAGTTGTCTTTGTTGTAGGTTCGGCTCCCAGTGTGATTACAGTATTCAGTGATCAGTTAGGGTTATTTGAGCATTGTAATTGAACTGCACAGTTTTGGCTAAATTGTGATTGTGAACTGGGTAGAGGGTGGACGAAATCACTGAAAAGGGTAGGTGTTATTGGAATGCCTACATGCTATCAGTTGAAAGGTAGTCAAAAAGAGATTAGGTGTGTGGGAGCAGCCTGGTTATTCTTCCATAGGTGTGTGGGCACATCCTGTTAAGACGTCCACAGGTAAGTGAAAGTATCTTGATTGTCTTTCACCAGTTTAAATCTCCATTGAAAAGCTTAGGGTTCTCCCAGAATGGGGGCCAAGCAAACGGTAGAGATGTTAGATGATGTGCTGCTGTTGGAAGCGCCGCTTGGGTCGGCACGGCATAGTATGCATACTAAGTACGGTGCTTATGCAATTAGGTACTGTGATGTGTGGTTTAAAATGATGATGAAGAGTGTTAGACCGTTTCCCAGAATTGGCAGCTTTGATAAGGAGGTATTGAACAATGTCTGAGAGAGCATCTGTATGGTGCGCTCTCGAATGAAAAAGGTAAAATATAACAAGTGTTTAAAATTATGGCAGCGTGAGGGGGATGCGTGGCTTAAAGGTGTGCACGCGATGCAAACTAGCGTCACCAGCACCTTACCAGAGAGTACACACGCAGCGCTAAACTGCGATGGGTGCGCACTGCGAGCAAGGTAGCGTTACGAAAGGTATTGCCAGTGGTTCACGTGCACCACCGCCGCCCTATGCGGATGGGGGTGTAGGTATAGTTGTTGAAAAAAAACCATAAAAATGTAACAAGTAACTTGTACCCTAAATCATAAAGAAAAGGTTTATGATGCGGATGATGAGCCTATTGTTATGTCTGCCATTTCCCATGCTGTACACATGTTAGATGCTCCACCACGACAAGCACAAGTGGTGCCGCCATCTTCATCAGTGATAGTACAGGAAGTGTTAACATCCACTGCACCCATAGAGGAAGTTGTTAACCCTATACGTAGCAGTAATAGACTAAATCCCCAGCCAGGTAACCAGGTCAAAAGTAGCAGTGCGGCCGGTCTGCATCCCATCCGGACAATAACTGTTCCGAATGTGAATGCGGATGCGAATGGTGTAGTGCCCACAAGGGAGGTGTCAATGCATTGTCCTTGGACAAGAGCGGAGCTAAATTCCATAATGAATGATTTCCCTGATCCTAAAATAGAATTAGCCAAATGCCAAAGATTTTTGAAAAATTTGGGTACTGCTCACGAGCCAATCAATAAAGATTGGCGAGTGGTGTTAAGGGCTTGTCTTCCACGCAATACCGACGTGACCACGTTTATCACGGATTGTGTATTGGATGGAGATGTTCCCTTAACAGACGAAATTAACCAAGGTAACATTCCCCGCATTATAACTCAATTGGGTGTATATTTTCCAGTAGTATTTAACTCTAGCAAAATTTTCACCATAAAACAAAAGAGAGTGAATCTGCAGAGGATTATTGTAACCAAGCTCTGCAGGCTATCACCCAGTACACTGGGTTAGAGGATATTAAAGATAGCACTCATCACCGGGGAATGATCGTCACTGTACTTATGGATGGTCTAAAAGAGAAATTAAAGACCTGAGTTCAGACCTTCCAACCTGGCTGGAGGGGAGTCACTGTAGACACAATCATAGAATCTGCTATTGAACACGATAAGAACATCCTTAAAAAGAGAGAGACCCAGAGCGAGAAGCTAATGGCTGTTAGTATGCAAGCTCTAGAAGGAATGACTATAACATCACAGCCAACAGACACACATGCACCTGCACAGCTACATGTCCTCACCAATCCTGCACCACCTCAAACACAACCCTACCCCACTTATCACACACAGCCACAAAACCCATACTATCCACAACCACCATATTTCCCTCAATATCCTTACCCACACCCACCATCTTTCCCTTCCGCTCAACCCACACTGCAATCCTTTCACCCACCCCACTCACGAAGGTGCTTTAACTGCAACCAAGTGGGACATGTAAATAGGAACTGTAGGGTGAAGAAGGTAGGACCCCCTAACCAGGGAGTACCTGGATATCCCCATAAGGGATATACACAGAGTACAGGAAACCTACAACAGTCACCAGCTCCAATTGTGGCCGTAAAAGCTGTATTGGAGAGTGAGTCAATGCTAGGGGTCAGGTCATATATGTAGTCTACAGTTAGGTTAACGGGAAGTACTAGGGAAGAACCGGTGATGATGGTTGATGTAGCTTGTACTCATTATCCTTTTCTTGTAGACACAGGGGCGACCAGGTCAGTGATAAATCTCCCGCTAACTTACAGGTAACCAGCAAGACGGTACCAGCAATGGGTGTCACGGGTAAAGTGCAACATTATCCTTTAACAAAATCCACAGAGGTCACTATCGGGCCAATGCATACCAGGCATTCTTTCCTCCTGGCAGCAGTGGCTCCTTCTAACCTACTGGGAAGGGATTTGTTATGTAAGATGGGATGTGTCATATATTGTACCCCTGATGGTGTATTTCTAGATATCCCAGAGAGAATTGCGCACGAGGTGAGGGATATGTTGGACACTCCCCAAAGGATAATGTACAACTCTATTGGTTTAAGTGAAAATCCATCTCGGGTAGATCAAATGTTATCCCAAATTCCAGATTCACTTTGGACCAAGGATTGACAGGACACTGGATTGAATCTGGAATTTGGGATAACATTTGATCTACCCGAGATGGATTTTCACTTAAACCAATAAAGTCCTGTAATGGTAAATCTAAAAAGTGGTAGACAAGCTCCTAAAATTCCCCAGTACCCATTAAAACAGGAGGTAGAATTAGGGGTTTATCCCATAATTGAGCAATTGTTACAGCAGGGAATTTTAGTTTGTACAGCAAGTGTAGCCAACAGTACCATCTTTCCAGTAAAGAAGAGTGGTGGGAGGGATTATAGGCTGGTACAAGACCTTAGAGGGGTTAATAAGGTGGTAGAGAGCCAATTTCCCGTAGTGCCAAATCCAGCTGTCATTCTTATGCAGATCCCACCCAGCGCAACCCATTTCACTTTCATTGACCTCTGTTCTGCTTTCTTCTCTGTACCTCTTCATCCTGACTGTCAGTACCTATTCGCCTTTACATACAGGGGTGTACAATACACATGGACACGATTGCCCCAGGGTTTCATAGACAGCCCCAGTATCTTCTCCCAGGCCTTACAAGACTGTTTACAATCTTTTCAACCTGCCAATGGATCTGTTCTAATACAATATATGGATGATTTATTATGTTCTGATTCGTTTATGTCATGTTTAAATGATACTAAACTTTTGTTGCTTCATCTCTCGTAAACAGGACACAAGATTGCTAAGGACAAATTATAGCCATGCCAGGCTAAGGTTAAATACTTAGGACACTGCCTAACCCAGGGCCTATGACACCTGACAAATGATAGAATCCAAGCCAAAAGCAAATTCGTACCTTCTTGGGAATGTGTGGATACTGCAGAATGTGGATCCCAGGTCTTTCTATTTTGGCATTACCATTGCAGGAATTAGTGTCATCCTCAAAACCCGATCGTGTCATACACATGGAGGAAACAGAGCAGGCTTTCCTTAATCTTAAGGATAGTCTGATGAGAGCACCTGCATTGGGAATACCTGACTATGAAAAACCCTTTGATTTGTATTGTACGGAAGCCAATGGCTGTGCAGCAGGTGTCCTCACTCAGAAACATGGTGATGCTAACAGACCTGTAGCATACTACACTGCACAATTGGGAGTGATCTTGCCACAGTGTCCAACGTGTTTAAGAAGTGTTGCTGCTACCTCTCTTTTGGTCAACAAGAGCGAGGACATAGTGTTAGGGAATGATACAATTGTCTATTAACCCCATGCAGTATCTGCCTTGTTGAATTCAGCCCAAACCAGACATGTCTCCTCAGCTCAGTTCACTAAATGGGAGCTAGCTCTGATAGCACCTGCAAACATCACCATAAAACGGTGCAATACGTTAAATCCAGCAACGTACTTCCCGTATGTGCATGGGAATGCACAAAGGATGGAGGGTGAGTCTCTGGCAGAAGGTGAGTTTTGCAGGGGTACTGATGAACATGATTGTATGGATTATCTGAATCAAACTTTTACAGCTAGGCCTGACATTCATGATACACCTTTAGAAAATGCAGATTTTACGTTTTACATGGACGGGAGTTGTCATAGACAAACAGACACTGGTGAATTATGTACAGGTTATGCTGTTGTAAATGACGAAGATGTCATAGAAGCGGAACCTCTTGGTCCTCCTCACTCAGCCCAGGTGGCAGAGTTAGTAGCACTAAGGAGAGCGTGTGAATTGGCAGCAGGAAAATCTGCTAACATTTACACTGACTCAAGGTACGTGTTCGGGATGGTACACGATTTCGGAGCTCTATGGCGTCTGAGAAATTTTATGACAGCAGCAGACGCACCAGTAGCCCATTCAAAACACATAAAATTACTTTTGACAGCGATTCAAATGCCAAAGGCAGTGGCCGTCATTAAATGCAAAGCTCATACATGTGAGGACAACCCAGTGTCTTTGGGTAATAACAGGGCAGACGAAGCTGCCAAGTGGGCAGCAGGGTTGAAAATAAATGTACCTAATGAACAAATTATGGCTTTTCAAACGATTGGTATGCAGAAATTAATTGAGATGCAAAATTTGTGTTCAATTCAGGAAAAAGCAGTCTTGAGATTGAAGGGATGTGGACAGGAGTCCTCCGGAATTTGGAGAGATGGACAAGGTAAGCCGGTGGCACCCAAGGCATACTACCCAAGCTTGGCTGAGGCAGCACACGGTCTGACTCACTTGGGAAAGCAAGGTATGTGTAAGTTGGTCAGGGCGTATTGGTGTGCACCGGGCTTCTTTTCTCAAGCTGAGAAGAGAGCAATGTCCTGTTTGACATGCTTAAGGAAGAATGTTGGAAAAACAATACCAACTGAACCATCCCACATCCCTCCGACAGACCGACCTTTCCAGGTAATACAAATTGATTTCATCCAATTACCACCCTGCAGGAATCTCAAGTATGTATTAGTTTGTACAGATTTATTCTCTAATTGGGTAGAGGCCTATCCAGCTGCCACTAATACTGCTGTGTTCACTGCTAAAAAGATTGTACAGGAGTTTGTATGCAGATACGGTATCCCTAGAGTTATTAAATGTGATAGGGGTACTCATTTCACCGGTGACATCTTCCAGAGTATGTGTAAGTTGATGGGTATTGATAGTAAACTTCACACCCCATATCGACCCCAGGCCAGTGCCAAGGTGGAGAGAGTGAACGGCACTATTAAAATAAATTAAGTAAAATCATGGTAGAAACTGGACTGGGATGGCCAGAAGCACTACCGTTGGCCCTACATAGCATAAGGACCACTCCTAGGCCTCCACTTAATCTGTTCCCCTTTGAAATACTGTTTGGTAGACAACCTCATTTGATTGTAAGTCCACAGGAAGATCTGAAAAGTAACAACGAGGTCACTGTAAAGTATATTATAACAATGAGTAAACAGTTGAAACAGCAGCAGGAGAAACTGAAATTGTTGCCACCCAATATGCCAGGGACAAACTGTCCTGATGTCAAACCTGGAGAATTTGTTATGATCCGAATTTTTTTTATGCTCAGGTTGTCTGATAGATTGGTGGGAAGGTCCGTATCATGTGTTGTTGACGAGTACCACATCCTTGGAGGTGGCCAAGAGAGATACCTGAGTCCATTCCACTCACTGCAGGAAGGTTAACCTACCAGTGGAGATACAGGGCGGAGTCGAGGCAGATAACGAAGACCTGTCAATTGCGAACCTGTTCCGGGAGGATTAAAAGATGGCAGTGAGATATCTGAGCTGAGAAAAATTGTAGATCAGTGTTGCAGCAGTGGATTGTTCTGCTGTGATCATTTTTGTATTTTCTTCCAGAGTCTCCATCATCTTGGTTTGTCTGGGGATTTACGGTTTCTGTGATGGAGGACAGATAAAGGAGATGGGAGTTGATGTTGATGTTAATGGAGTGGAGTTGAGAGGAGGAGTGCTATGCCAATCAGGGGAGTGTCTGACCAATCTTAGTACCATAATTGTTATGTTATTTGGGAAGGATATATCCAGAAATTATGACCCTTACACATGGGGAAATGCTTAATATCCAATAAAAACACCCCATCTCCACATCTTCATACACATGTTGAAGTGCAGGAAACGTACTAGGAGATGGTGTTGGTAAGCGATGGAGATATGGATACCAAGGTTAAGGAAGAGCTGTATTACAACCCTGAATTAGAATGTACCCTATGATAATGTGATCCAGATTTTGTATGGTTGTGCATGAATATATATCGATAATGTTATTTTAAAACATCCTAGGTAATACTGTCCCAATTCCCCCTCAAAACTTCCTTTTATAGGCTAGATGAATTCCCACATCCTGCCAATGGTCCCTTAAGGATCCGCAGATGGAGTATAAGGGTTGTTTCACCCTCCTCGAGACGCATTATCTAATGGTTCAAATGACCAAACTGTGTCATACCATAATAACATTAAAAGGTATATTCTCATGCATAGCCAAGCAGATTCAAAATAGGTTGTGATAGCGCTTGATTGGCTATCAAAGGGTGGACTGTCGAAGCCGGATGATTGGCTAATACAGAATCTGTTTAAAATCAAGATCTGCAAGACACCATTTTGCGACTGGTCGCAAAACGCCATTTTTACAACTAAAATAATCCTTACATTAAATATTAAGTGATGACAAGACAGGTTTTTTTAGATCTGTCTGTAACAAATAATTAAGAATACACAAAGGTATGGTGATTGTTTGCTTTGCACACAGAACAGTGGACCTCATTCAGAGTCGGTCATTGTGGCCGCTCGGTCGTAAGGTAAAAGGGGCTGGATATGCAAATGAAGCGCTCGCAAGTTGCGTCGTTAAGTTGGGATCATTAGCTGGACAAGCGAGGGGAGGATGCGGCCGTAAGACTAAAAATACGCCCCCTTCTCGTTCACAATACACGTAATCTCCGGACATATAAGGTTTAATCGAAACCATCGGGGACCATCGGAGCTGGTCGTAGAGCTTAAGGTAGACCATACCCTCTCATAAGCATTACGATGAAGTCAGTGTAAAAACCTCCCATGTCACATATGCCATGACACTACTTAGTTAATTATGCACTACCATAAAACGCCGTTTGCATACTCAGGCACACCTGCGTTCAGATCTACACTCCCCTGTTCACAAACACCTTCCCCTGTTACCACCCACAAAGGCCTCATCCTTTCACTCAAACTAACGTCCCTGCCAAGTTGAAGGAGAGAGAAATTTCTGATCGTAATAGCTAGTTTGCGCACGCGCATTGCAAATTTTACGCATGCGCAGTTTAGCGAACATCGGTGGCGTACGACCGAGCGGCCGCAACGACCGACTCTGAATGAGGTCCAGTATGCCTAGAAAAATTGAGAATACACAAAAACACTAATATACTCAGAAGGAATGGATTGGGAAACAATTGTTAGACATCTAAGCTATCGTTAGCCATTGTATGCCTTGTATATAATGTGATGTGGTTAAGGAGAAAGGAATTGTATTCTGGGTAAGACATTGTCTTTAAGTCTGAGGCTTAAACAAATTAGCCTTACCTGTGTGATCTCATCAAGCCTCGTTTGATCACATGTGTAAACACATTGCCTGTCATTGTTGTAGTCCAGTAATATCAAAACCAAGTAATGCAGAGAAAGATATATATGTGTGTGTGTGTGTGTGTGTGTGTATATATATATATATATATATATATACTCTGCTATATGGCGGCACTCACGGCGACTGCTCACAAATTACAACGAACTCTCATGTTTAGATCAACGTTTCATGAAGCTTTACTTCATTTCGTCAGGATAACAAAAGTGTAAAAAATTACATACCTTTATAGGATACCGCGTGTAGTCGCCGATCTTCCGCCCAGGGGCGGAAGTTGACGTCAAACAGTTCAGAGTGCACCCATCACCATGGTTACCACATTACATTACTAACCAACAAAACAAAACAATACAAAACATCAATTAAGAATTAAGTATCAAGCACAAACAGTAACAGTATTCTTAAACCGGCTAAGAACCCTATTTTTATATATAAGGTGAATAGCAACTAAGAATCAATGTACCATACACCTTAACGGCAATCAAACATCATTATGCATATATGTAATCACTGGTTAGATATACATTCACAAAAACGACCTATTGTAGTATTGATAACAGTTAATAGAGCTTAATCTTATACAAATATGGATAGTCTAGAGATTCTATTGATTTGCAAACTAGAATACCTTAGATACAAAGCAGATTATTTTCAAACAAGTATATTTTTTAACAAAATAATATTTACCTAAAGCACTTATTAGCATTACCGCATGTTGATACAGGAGATTATTTATCAAAGCCTTCATCACAAATTGTATATGTTGCAAGATAAGGAATTCGTTTAGCTCAGAAGTGCGATTCGGAGTGCCATAGTGAAAGGTTTTAGTGATCAACCAGTCG
Source organism: Taudactylus pleione (assembly GCA_031769625.1). NCBI lineage: Eukaryota > Metazoa > Chordata > Amphibia > Anura > Myobatrachidae > Taudactylus > Taudactylus pleione. The sequence continues at coordinate 9,582,064 of JAUIMM010000224.1, read as the reverse complement.
CACGTCATTTTGTGGAGGCCAACCACAGCTTGGCAACCTTACGATACAAAATCATAGACCATGTACCCCCCCATATGCGAGGGGGAGACCGGGGCAAGGAGTTGCTTAGGTTAGAAGGCCAATGGATATATCGCTTGAACACTTTAACTCCTTTGGGCTTGAATGAGAATTTGGGATTGCAGTGTTTTTTGTAAAATCGTAGATTTTCTTGCTTGGAGCTAAACTAATTCCTTATCTTGCAACATATACAATTTGTGCTGAAGGCTTTGATAAATAATCTCCTGTATCAACATGCGGTAATGCTAATAAGTGCTTTAGGTAAATATTATTTTGTTAAAAAAATTACTTGTTTGAAAATAATCCGCTTTGTATCTAAGGTATTCTAGTTTGCAAATCAATATAATCTCTAGACTATCCATATTTGTATAAGATTAAGCTCTATTAACAATTATCAATACTACAATAGGTCGTTTTTGTGAATGTATATCTAACCAGAGATTACATATATGCATAATGATGTTTGATTGCCGTTAAGGTGTATGGTACATTGATTCTTAGTTGCTATTCACCTTATATATAAAAATAGGGTTCTTAGCCGGTTTAAGAATACTGTTACTGATTGTGCTTGATACTTAATTCTTAATTGATGTTTTGTATTGTTTTGTTTTGTTGGTTAGTAATGTAATGTGGTAACCATGGTGATGGGTGCACTCTGAACTGTTTGACGTCAACTTCCGCCCCTGGGCGGAAGATCGGCGACTACACGCGGTGTCCTATAAAGGTATGTAATTTTTTACACTTTTGTTATCCTGACGAAATTAAGTAAAGCTTCATGAAACGTTGATCTAAACATGAGCGTTCGTTGTAATTTGTGAGCAGTCGCCGTGAGTGCCGCCATATAGCAGAGTATATTGGTCCTGTTTGCAGTTCCACGGAGGGCACCGGCGCACAATTGATATTTTAAATGAAGAGTGCCAGCATCACCGTTTCTTACATATATATATATATATATATATATATATATATACATATATTAAATTCATGATAAATACATGCATGCACATAGACAATCGCATGTGTATCCACAATGCATGCATATATACATACAGTTGCTATTTCAGATATAAACTTATACACTGCACACTTCCATAAAAAGTTCCCTAGCATTAAAGTATAATATCCAAGGTTTATGCAGTAATTATTAATGTTGTGTAATAAAGGTTGTTTGATAGCTAAGGTTTAGTACATGGTAATCAGACTGTGTTTGGTGTTGTACTGATCCACTGTGTCCCCACAGATTTCCGGTATCATTGGTGAGAAGATCGCAACATGCATCTACAAACTATGGACTATAGAGAGTTAAAACATTAAAATGTACCCTGTAATGTTAGTAGCTTAGATTAGCATGCAGCGGGAAAAAGGACACTAAGGTTTGTTAGAGGCTGTTTGTGTCCATTCGAATTGACCTATGAACTATCCTGTGACAGAAGCACCTTTGAGAAGAACCAATGGAATCATGTCAAACCTGTCTATTGTATTGCCTATCCCTGCAAGAGTATATATATGTGTGCTCTCTGACCCCAGTCTTGAGTCTTCTTGCTGTGCTGTTGACGGAGGTTTCTAATGCTGATGCCGGTATCTGGGCCCAGAGCGCATGCGTATATAACAACTGTACCTTGGGTCTGTATGAGTTATTTGTGCTAATTGTCTTAAATCACAGCGTGTAACCATCTGTTTTTATATTGAATAATAACTTTTTGTGCTTTGGAACCACGTTCAAAGTCTGAAAGCATTTATTTACTGTGCGACTCATTACGCTAAATAGCGACAATTTTAGAAGGTATAGGCAGGATTTTAGAAGGTATAGATAGGATTGCATAGAGGTTTTATTTAGGTATCCATACTTATATTAGAGCAGATTATACATATGGAAAACACTTTGTTAGTTATTGAGGAAATATGTTCTATTTGATTTATAGAAAATTATAGTCAGTATTGATCTCATTTTGTTGAGATAATAATTTATAATTTTCCATTTTATTTCAATATAGAGTCAGTGTACCTATGTACATAAATAATCTGTATCAATCTTACTTTAAATAATCAAAGAATAACTAAGTCAACTATATTAAATTAATATAGGAATTAACAACAATATCCTAAACTCTATGTAATAATTCATGGATTTAAAAACAGTATTCAATTCAATCTGTTCATTTAAACCGTCAGGGAACAGACTGTTCATATTAAAAATCCAGAAGACTTCTTGTTTACATAAAGCCCTGAAGCGATCTCCCTTCCTAGGTGTTGGGGGAATGGTTACTAATCCTACCACCTTCAATGAACAAATAGCACCTCCATGTATCTCTGTAAAATGTCTGGATATGCTATGTGAGAAATCCTTTCTTATGATGTTTCTCCTATGTTCAAGAAATCTCTCACGTAGGCTCCTTATCGTTCTACCTACATAACTGATATCCTTACAGCCGCGTGTTAGTACATATATCACATATTTAGTATTACAGTTAATAAATTGTTTGATGGAAAAGGTTCTATCTGCCCCTTCTATAGTGATCGTTTTTTTTGTTGGTATGGTGGCAGGTAATGCATTTATTCATTACACATTTATGGAACCCCATCGGTTTTATTGGGAGCCAATCTGATCCGGACTCTTTTGTTTTTTTTCTTAGGTGATTTAAGTACACTAGCGGCTAGTATGTTTTTCAAAGATTTATTTTTTCTATGTATAACAGTCGGCTTTTTTGGAAGAATCTGTTTAAATACAGAGTTGTATTTCAGCATACAGTAGTTTTTCTTTATAATTTGATTAATTCTCCTTGAGGATTCATTATAGGTGGAAATGAATGCAAAATTTCTCTTGGTATCTTTATCATCATATTCTCTACTCTTGGGTTCTAACAGTTGTTCTCTGTTCGTATTAGCCACTTCCTCAAAAGATTTTTGTAATAAATCAGATGGGTACCCCCTTTCCTTGAAACTTTGACATAAATTACTAGCTTGTCTTGAAAAATCTGCAAATTGAGATCAGTTGCGTCTGACACGCATAAGTTGTCCCTTAGATATATTCGTTTTCCAGGGAAGGTAGTGGCAACTTTCAAAATGTAAATAGTTATTAGAATTAACTTCCTTGCAGTAATTAGTAGTGACAATCTGATTGTCAACTATTTGGAGCGTCAGATCTGGGAAATTCACACAATTCTTGCTATAAGTGTATGAAAATGTTAAATTAAATAGGTTGGAATTAAGAGAAGAAACAAAGGATTGTGCACTGGTAGAACCCCCATCCCAAATAATAAAAAAGTAATCTATGTAACAGCCATAGAAGACCAGGTTCCCCCTAAAGCCGCCCCCCCACACATGGCGTGACTCAAAGTCCCCCATGTATAGGTTCGCGAAACTCGGGGCGAACCTGGGACCTCATTCAGACCCTCTCGCAAGCGCCTATGCGCTCGCAAGCGGGTCGATGGTGAGGGCCTGCATGTGCGCAAGCCCCGGAGCGAGTGACAAATGCACTCACTTCAGGGCAGCTCACCCCGTTTTGTAGGTGGGGTGGGGGGGTGGCCGGCCAAACAGAGGCATTCCCGAACGAACCGAAAGCACAGATAGACAGGCGCTAAAGATACTAATATTTAATAAGACCACAGTAAATAGTAAATTAGACACTCAAAAAATTAATAAAAATACATATAGGATAGGAAATGCTAAAATGACATAATAATGGGATAATGAAAATAAAAATAAAAAATAAAGAATAAAAATATATATATAAATAAATTAGAGAATTGCTTCAACTAAGACAATAAAAAATGAATAGGAAAATAAAAGCAATACTTGTTGTAATTGCATACTATCTGCACCAAGCAGAGAATAATAAACCTACAAGATAAATTGTAAATATGTAGCAACAATGGCAGTGTATAGTGGCTTGCATATAAACAATCACAAATAACATTAAAGGTGTTGATGTTTACATAGCTCTTAGATGGTCCGTGTAGACATATATATATATTAATGTCTCTCACACATCTGAGACTGTAGGAGAATGTTAATTAGTACACCATAATAAAGGTATTCCAGCCTATGTGGCACAACGGATTTTTAGGGGGACTGTTGATGTCCAGTGATATTCTGAAAAAAAGTTAGAATATAGATTGAGCCCTTAGGAGCTGGGCTTATAGATTGTTCATCTAGGAGCATTGGCTGTTTCTAACATTTGAAGCCACTCCTAATACGTGTAGACCGCACAGCTGCAGACAGCTCTGTTCAATATATCAGAGAATAAAAATGTAAAAATTTTTTTTAGAATAGTGCACATTCAAGCATGCATGCTTTATAGGGTCTGTCACTCACGATCCAGTTGTGACCATAAGTCATACCGTACTCCCCACTTATCTTTCACATGCAGTGGCCTCACAGTAATCCACGGAGGAGAGGGATCGGCTCCGGTGCAATCACCCGTCGGTGTGCAGCGTGCAGCGTTATTGTTCTTCCTCCGTGTAAAGTGGTCAGTGTAGAGTGGTCAGTGACTCACTTGCCCGGCTTGCGGTCTCACGTCCCGTCCTTCTCTCTACGCATTTCTCCGCCTTAGAAACATCAGCGGCTTCTCCTAAGAGCTATGTAAACATCAACACCTTTAATGTTATTTGTGATTGTTTATATGCAAGCCACTATACACTGCCATTGTTGCTACATATTTACAATTTATCTTGTAGGTTTATTATTCTCTGCTTGGTGCAGATTGTATGCAATTACAACAAGTATTGCGTTTATTTTCCTATTCATTTTTTATTGTCATAGTTGAAGCAATTCTCTAATTTATTTATATATATATTTTTATTCTTTATTTTTTATTTTTATTTTCATTATCCCATTATTATGTCATTTTAGCATTTCCTATCCTATATGTATTTTTATAAATTTTTTGAGTGTCTAATTTACTATTTACTGTGGTCTTCTTATTAAATATTAGTATCTTTAGCGCCTGTCTATCTGTGCTTTCGATTTCTTGGTAATTGTTGGGAGGGTCCAGATTCCTCCACCTCTATGACGGCTGCTTTATACTAATTAATCCCCTGGTCCTCTACACACTCCCTACATTTATCCTGGTCCACTGAGGTGGTTATAGTCCAGCGCCTATTTTTTGTCTGTGTGTGTATTCCCGAACGAACGCCTGCCATTTGTAGGCGGCCCTACTGACTTCACCAGTGATGTCAGTAGGGAGCTTCCTGCTCTGTTAGAGCAGGAAGCTACCTGGGGCTTGCGGTAGATGAGATCGTACCATAAGGGTCTCGTCACAAGACCCAATGGTCTCGACCATCGCGACCATCACCTAGTAACCCACAGCTTAGTGAGCGGCCAGGAGGCTGCCTTTCAAAAGAAAAGAGGCCGCCCTCATTCAGAGCGAGCGCTCGCTTTTTGCGAGCGGCTCTGAATGAGGTCCCTGGTCCCCATGGCCATCCCAAGCACATGTAAGTAAATTGTGTCAGTAAAAATAAAATAATTATGAGTGAGAATAAACCAGATAGCTTGAAGAATGAAATCCTGATGTTGGACCTGTAAGGTCCCATCCTCAGAAAGACATTTAGAAACCGAATTAATCCCCAACTCATGGGGATATGAGTATAAAGCGCTTTCACATCAAGTGTGAGAAAGGCATATCTTTCATTCCAATTAATTCCTTTAATTAAATTTAGGAAATGTGTAGTGTCTTTGAGATGGGACCTTAAACGTGTAACATGCGGTTGAAGAAAAAAATCTACATAGTAAGACAAATTAGAAGTGAGAGAGTGAATCCCAGAAATAATGGGGCACCCAGGGGGGTGTAGTGAGGGATTTGTGTATTTTGGGTAAATAATAAAAAATAGGAGTGACAGGAAATGGGACTAGCAAGAATTTGTGTGTTTCCTTAGAGATGACCCCTGCATCTAGGGCCTCACTCAGCAATGTTCTGAATACATCTAGATACTGGATAGAAGGATCTTGCGGGAGTACCTGATAGAAGTTTTTATCATTTCATTGGCGATGGGCCTCAAGGGTATAATCCTCCCGGTTAAGGATGACTATACCCCCTCCCTTATCAGCCTCTTTGAGAACTATTGAATCATCAGTACTCAATTCACATAGAGCAATTGTTTCCCATTTGTTAAGGTTTGAGGTTTTTTTTTGTTTATAATTGGAACACAGGGCCTGATTCAGACCCGGTCGCAAGCATTGAGCACTCGCAACCGGGTCGATGGTGACCCAGAGCGCATGCTCACGACGGAGCCGGCTCCGTCATGCGCATGCGCGAGACCCGGATAGCGACGGGCAAACTGTCACTCCGGGTCTTGCACCAAAGGGGGCATGCTGTCGATGTTGAGTGACAGCACGCCCCCTTTGGTGGGCGGGCCGGCTGCCCAGACGGAGGCGTACCCATGAGAACGCCTACTGTTTGGGGGCGGCCCCACTGACATCACAAGTGATGTCAGTAGGAGAGCTTTCGGCTCTGTTTGAGCCAAAAGCTCTCTGGGGCTTGCGGCCACGAGACCCTACCACAAGGGTCTCGTTGCAAGCCCGATGGTCGCGATGGTCTTGACCATTGCGACCATCATCCTGGCCGTTCGCATTAGCTGTGGGCAGCCAGGAGGGCGCTCCATAAAAAAAAAAGACGCCCTGATTCAGAGCGAGCGCTCTGTCAGAGCGTCCAGCTCTGAATCAGGGCCACAGTTCTTTAAAATCATTCAAAGTTGTCTTATAGAAACATTCTATGTTTGAACTTTTATTTTTTATGGGAAAGAATTCTGATTTTATCTTAAATTGTTGTTTGTTTTCCTCTATGTCAAAAACTTTAATCATATGATCCTCAGCATTATTCTCCTCTAGTAATCCTTCTAAGGCATTAAGGGCATGTATATCACTTACATCCAAAAGTATGGGTACACATTCAGAATCTACTTTCGATATTTTTTTATTTGCAAAATAACGCTGTCTACACAAATTTCGAATCCATCGATTCAGATCTTGGAAGGCGGACGCTTTGTCTTTTAATGGAGAAGTCCTATTTGGTCCGGATCTGGACAAAATTGTAGCCACGCTGGCGGCAGCCAAATCTGCATGTCTCCCGTCTGCTGCGGTCCCTTCAAGTTCGGGTACGTCGTCCTTTCGGCCTTACAGGGCCCAGGGTAGGCCTAAAGCACAGTCTTTTCCCCGACAGGCTGGGCCCAAGAAAACTTCAGGGGCTATCCTTAGCCCCCCTCTAAACAGGTGCTCCGACTCCGAGCCAGGCACCAACGAAACTGAGATGCCTTTGCTCGGGGGCGGGGTATAGGAGGGGGACCCTAGTGCATCCTGGGAGGCTGAAAACTTAACTCTATGGTGCCCGATGCCTGACGTCATCACCTATACCCCAAGGTATCCTGTAGATACCCTATGGACCCTGATGTAGAAAGAAGATCTGAACAAGCCGAGTTGGTAGGCAATCTCCGGGATTCGGCCACTTACATCAATGAAGCGGCCTTGGATATCAGTATCCTCACATCTCAGATTTCTTCGGCAGCTGTTGCTGCTCGTCGCACCTTATGGTTGCGATCTTGGAAGGCGGACGCTGATTAGAAAAAGGGCTTAGAATCTTTGTCTTTTAATGGAGAAGTCCTATTTGGTCCGGATCTGGACAATATTGTAGCCACGCTGGTGGCAGCCAAATCTGCATGTCTCCCGTCTGCTGCGGTCCCTTCAAGTTCGGGTACGTCGTCCTTTCGGCCTTACAGGGCCCAGGGTAGGCCTAAAGCACAGTCTTTTCCCCGACAGGCTGGGCCCAAGAAATCGGCCAAGCCCAGGAAACAGGCCTGGAGTACCAGACGTCTGGCCCCTAAGTCAGATGACAAACCTGCGGCCTGACGGTCTGGGCCTCCCTTTGGGGGATCCCAAAGTGGGAGACTGCCTGCTGCCGTTCGCCCAGTGTTGGTCGATAACCACGACAGACAATTGGGTTCACGGGGTGGTTTCTCACGGGAATGCCCTCTCCTTTCGGCACAGGCCCCCATCCCGGTTCTTCACCAAGGGCCTTCCATTAGACCGTAACAAAGCCTTGGAAGGTTTTGCACACTATGCTCCAGGCTGGAGTTATAGTGCCTGTTCCATTCTCCCAGAGGGGCCAGGGTTTCTATTCCAATCTATTTTTGGTGCAGAAACCCAGTGGGTAGTACCATCCGATTCTCAACCTCAAGGCCCTCAACAAGTCCTTGCGGGTGCCGCGTTTTCGGATGGAGACCCTACGGTCCATCATTCTGGGGCTGGAACCTGGGGATTACATGGTGTCATTGGACATACAGGACGCTTAACTGCATGTCCCTATTCTTTTGCGCCATCAGCAGTTCCTCAGGTTTGCAATCCGCAACGATCACTTCCAGTTCCGGGCGTTACCTTTTGGCCTGGCGACAGCACCACGAGTGTTCACCAAGGTCATGGCGGCTTACCTGCGGCTGCAGGGAGTCTGCATGTTGCCGTACCTAGACAACCTTCTGTTGGTGGCAGGATCTCCAGAGCTCCTTCTACGCCACTTGGATCTGACGATTGCAGTACTGCAACGTGACGGCTGGTTAATAAACTGGCAAAAGTCCACCCTGATCCCGTCTCAGAGGATTCTGCACCTCTGAGCCTTATTGGTCTCCAGACAGCAGAGGATATTTGTGACGAGGGGAAAAGATCTCTGCCTTACAGTTGAGGGTGCGCAGTTGTCTGCAGAATCGCCGAGCGTCTCTGCACTCGGCGATGAGGTTACTGGGCTCCATGCTGTCAGTATTCGACATGGTGGAATATGCCCAGTTTCACTCCAGACCTCTGCAGCAATTGATCCTTTCCAAATGGAATGGACTGCTTCAGAGTCTAAAGTCCCAGACGATGGTGCTCACTCCGGAGGTTCGCCTGTCTCTAGCCTGGTGGTTGCAGACCACCCACCTCAACAAGGGTCATCCATTTTGGGTGGCGAACTGGGTCCTGTTAACAACGGACGCCAGCCTTCGGGGCTGGGGAGCTGTCACGGGTCCACACTTGTTCCAGGGCAGGTGGACTCAGGCGGAAAAGCAGCTTCCAATAAACATCTTGGAACTCTGGGCCTGATTCAGAGCCGGACGCTATTTGCGCTCGCTCGTTCAGAAAAAGGGGCCGGCTATTTAAATTGAGCACTCGCTCTTTGCGGTCTGTTGACGCCTCTATGTCTGAGCGAGCGAACGAAACATGCACTCGCTATTTTGTAAAGAGGCCCCCTGGCCGCTCGCATCCTACATCATCTCCACTATTTATTAGATTAATGGAGTACATCGAAAGGCATCTGAACTGCTCGCAGTGCTTGTGGTTGGATCTTCCTACCGCAATCAGGCGAACAGTTCAGGCTAAGAGACAACCAAGTGACATGGCCGATGATGCTGCTTTGTTAATTGTGCACACCCTTAAAACGCCCGTTTTGACCGTTTGGCACGCCAGCGTTCGGATCTCCACTCCCCGTTTTCAAGCACCTTCCCCTGTTACCACCTACAAACGCCTCATCCTGTCACTCAAATTAGCAGGCACTCGCTATTTTGCGAACACACGATTTCCGACCACACTGGTTGGCGCATGTGCATTACGATCCATACGCATGCGCAGATATGCGAACTTCGCTCGGAGCGAACGAGCGGCCGCTTACGAGCGGCTCTAAATCAGGCCCTCTGCGCGGTTTTCAATGCTCTCCAGCAGGTACATCGGGTTCTCCAAGGTCACCCCGTGCAGGTCCAGTCAGACAACGCCACCACCGTGGCCTACATAATTTGGCAAGGAGGAACCCGAAGTCGGGCGGCACTCGTAGAGGTGTCCCACATCCTGGTTTGGACGGAGTGCAATCTCCTGGCCATATCAGCAGTATTCATATCAGGAGTCCTCAACTGGGAGGCAGACTTTCTCAGTCGCCAGGACGTACATCCGGGGGAATGGTCTCTGCACCAGGACGTCTTTCAACTTCTGGTGGACAGGTGGGGTCTTCCACAGATAGACATCATGGCGTCACGGCACAACAACAAGTTGCCGGTGTAAGGGTCTCGAACAAGAGACGAAAAGGCGTCTCTGGTGGATGCTCTGTCCGTCCAGTGGACATTCCGGTTTGCTTATCTCTTTCCTCCGTTTTCCCTTCTTCCGCGGGTAATCCGGAAATTCAAACAGGAAGGAGGTACGCTCCTGTTGATAGCTCCCGTGTGGCCCAGGCGGCACTGGTTCTCAGACCTTCAGAGTCTGTCCGTGGACATTCCTCTGTGGTTGCCGCTACGACCGGACCTGCTATCACAGGGTCCTTGTCTTCACCCGGACCTGGCTCGGCTGTCTTTGATGCCGTGGCTGTTGAGACGGCCATGTTAAGGTCCAGGGGGTTTTCCAGCTCTGTGGTACAAACTATGCTAAGAGCTCGGAAACCATCTTCTGCAAGGATATACTATCGTGTGTGGCATACGTTCTTCCAGTGATGTCGACCGAGAGGTTATGCCCCTCTGGAGTTCCGTCTGTCTAGAGTGTTAGCTTTCCTACAGGTGGGGCTAGACCATGGGCTTCGCCTTGCTTCTCTGAAGGTGCAGGTGTCTGCCCTGTCAGTCTGGTTCCATCGTAGGATTGTTGCGATCTCTGATGTGCGCACCTTTATGCAAGGTGTTCTTCGAATTCAGCCACCTTTTGTTCCACCGGTGGCGCCTTTAGATTTAGCTGTGGTCCTGAGGGCTTTCCAAGGACCGCCGTTTGAACCACTGGGCTCAGTGGACATTAAATGGCTAACAGCTAAAACATTATTCCTTCTGGCTATTGCTTCGGCCAGACATGCTCTCTCCTGTAGACCCCCTTTCCTGATTTTTCATAGGAACAGGGCGGTGCTGCGCACTCATCCTGGATTCCTTCCCAAAGTTGTTTCAAGTTTCCATATCAACGAGGAAATCATTGTGCCGGCTTTTAACTCACCTAATCTTTCAGTGGGTGAGGCCACTTTGGACGTTTTGCGGGCCTTAAGGATTTATGTTGACCTCACTTCTTTATTTAGGAAGTCGGATGCCTTGTTTGTCCTCTATGGCTTCCGTAAAAAGGGTGGCCTGCTTCAAAGCAAACTTTGGCAGGTTGGATTCGTATGGCAATTTCAAAAGCTTATCTTCATGAAGGCCTTCCAGTTCCATCCTCTGTGAGGGCTCATTCCACTAGGTCTGTGGGTCCTTCGTGGGGATCTCGACGTGGTGCCTCTGCAGTCCAGATCTGCAAGGCTGCCACGTGGTCCTCTGTCCAAACCTTTGTGAGGTATTATGCGTTTGACACCTTTGCCTCTCAGGATGCTTCCTGCAGGCGGCGGATTCTCCTTTCAGCACAGGAGCGTCTCCACCCTTAAAGGATACTGCTTTGGGACATCCCCAAGGTATCCTGTGGAACCCTATGGACTTCGTAGAAATAGAGATAACAAACGTAAGTTCTTACCATATCTCATATTTTTGCTAATTACCCATGCAGCTATTTTTTTAGACCTATCACCAGGTGACACTAATACTGTGGGCTAGATTTATGGTAGTTTTGTCCCCGAAATTTAAAATGGCAATAATATTAAATGCAAAACAAGCTTGGTTAGGCATGATGTTTAACGCTCCGTCAGAGGGTAACCAGCTCAAATAAGGCCTTAATGTACTAATAATCTGATAGGTTTACCTGGACAGATCAGCCAAACATGCAAAATGGAACTCGCAAATTAATTATTTAACATATGTTTGGATTCACAAAAGATTTTTCCATTTTTTTCACTGTATAAAATAGAATTCTTAAAAGTGGGCATGGCTCCTGGTCACTTGTATATTCTCTCTAGTTCTTTTATGATTTTCCTGTTTATGCTTATGTTTTTAATAAATATATTTTATTTAAAAAAAAAAAAGTGCACAAGGCCAACCTATTGTCCTGCTTGAGAAACATTTTTTGTGAATATGACATTACACCATTAATTTGTCTGTCTAAAATTAACCAATTTCTTTATTGTAGGTGTTTTTAAACATTTTTATAGAGCAAAATGTTTCACGAGTTACAAGGATGGATTCTCAATATAAAAAAAGTATTTAATTCAAAATAATAATTTTTTTTAAACAGTGTAAATAACATTCTAAATATTATCATAAAATTACATTTTAGATTTTTTTTTTTTAAGTAGAGGAGGGAAGTCATATAACAGCTTTAGTTGAGGACCAAAAAAAAGAAATTTTGGGAGCCTTGACCTACAGTTTGGAAGTATTGAAAAAGAATGTGTCCCCATGTACTGAGACATGTACAGGCATGGAGAGGATGACAGTGTTTCCAGGTGTATTTGGCAACAGCTGGGAGAGAAGTAAATGCCTTTTCTTAGGGAGGATTTAGCAGAGACCCAGCTGGGTTTACACTTACCTCAGCCACTTGTACACATCGTTTTTAGCACTAGGAGTAATTGGTAAAAGATGTAAAATAAAAATAAAATTCTTTACGGCTTTGATTACTTCCTAATCCCTATGAGGAGTTGACTTATCAGTTTGAACCACATGTGGCAAACCATTTATTTTACCAGCTTTGCAAAAGCTCTAAATCTGTTGCCTTTTTTGAAGTTATGGGTTCTCTTGAAAGTTTAGAAGATTTGTGGGAATCTCGGTAATAATTAAGTAAATTTATTGTTGCTTTTTAAGTTTAATTAATCAAAGTGTAAGTGTGTGAACAAGCATAAAGGAATGCTCTATATATCCCCTTTATTAGTTAAGCTGGAAAACAATAAACAGAGACCGTTTTACGACCAAGTTTCTGAAACAAAAGCAGGGTCAAAAAATGTGTAAGATTTATTTTTCAAAATAGAGGAACAGTGTACTGAAAATTAAGCTATTTTAACATTATATGTAGGATATCTATGAACTTTACTTTTTGTATGGTGTTAATGTTGTAATGCTGTGATTGAATACAGGTTGCTCTTGACCTTTTTAATGAATTTCCTCATTGGATGAAGGTTGATCTTGTCCTGTGAATGTATTTTCTGATTGAATAAAGGTTGATCTGGTCCCATTAATGAATGCTCTGATTGCAGACAGGTTGGTCTGCAACAGCAGCAGAAAATGCAGAATATTGTCCAGATGTGTTTGAATTTTAAAGAATATTTGTATTTATTTTTATTCAAGGGCAACATTTATAAATTTCCACTGCAGCAGCACACATTTTCGTTAGCGGTAAGTTTTTAGTTTTTTCTCCTAGAGTATTTTTGTTAACTATTAATTTTTAAACTAAAAATAAAATGTCATATTCAGTGATATAACAAAACATATAATTTTAGCTAATCTATGTTGTTGAACCAAATGAGTTTTATCAGTCACAACAAGTGATAAAACTTGTTGCATATGATAATGGTGCTCCAGCCAATCTGCTCCCAACTGTCATTTTTCAAACAGAACAAGTTTGATCACTCATTTTGAATGATAAAACTCATTGATAAATGAGGCCCTTAAGTCACAAATGCTGTACGAGATCATCATCAAGGGGAGGAAACCTTACAGTTGTCTGAGTCTGGAGTAATATTCGATCACTGTACCCTCGGCCTGAAACATTTAGAATTTTCTGATGGGAGCTCATCTGTCATCTTCAGCTGTGATCCAGAAAATCAGCTCAGATGGTGCAATGGAAGGGTATTTTACTACATGTATCGGATTATCAAAAGCCCTGAAGTGCTAATGAATTGGATGTTTCAGATAATCGATCAGTCCATTTTATGGTTTTTCACTTAAAATCTTGAACAAGTCCATCAAAGGTAGAGGCAGCAATCATACTATTCTGAAAGAAAAGCCCTAGGCTCCAACAATATTGGTTACAGTGACTGTGTTTGCTAACATGAGGATTACCTTCAAGACTCAATTTCCTCTTACATATATCCAGCCTCCATTTAATGCCAGTGACCTAGTATCTGCAGTGTCTGGACCTGGATTAGCAGAGCACAGAAATAGCCAATCAGAACATAATTTTTGGTCACATTCCAGAATAGCAATTTGCTCATGTGCTTATGTTTTAGGATTTACACAACTGTCTACCCATAGAACTTCTTTGCCCAGGAATTCCTTTAACTCATAATAGTGCTGCTCTGGAAAAAGAAATGAAAGCTCTTCCTGTGGTGGATATACTTGGTCTTATAGAAAACCTGCTTTAAATATTGAATAATGGGAGAAAAAAATGCCCCAACTATGCAGACTTTCCAGTCCCCACAAATTTATTAAACTTACTGCAGCTCGTTCATGCTAGTGAAACGCGTGGAAAAAGGGTAAGAAGACGAGCCAGCTAAATGCATATCCAATATCCTCTATGGATAACATACAGATCTACCTTAGGACTATGACTATCACAAGATGATGATGCCGTGCAGACTTGTGTCTCAAATGAAGCCATCAACATTGCTGAAGAACAAACAGAGAGTTCATGAAATGTAATTTAATCAAAGACTTTGCTTGATCTGGTTTATGAGGCATATTGTCTGAATTTCAGCCTTTTCCATTTGGTTAATGATGCAAGTGGTTCAGATGACACCGCATCTGTACAGAGAAAAAAGTTATACTGTGTAATGAACTGGAGTAACACATAAGGACTAGTATCAAGGAGAATACAAGGTTTTTCTACTGAACAAAGGTAAAGGATCTGTCGAAGCCGGATAATTGGCTGAGACAGGATTGGTGTAAAATTAGATCGGGGCGACCCCATTTTGCAAATAACAATGAGACGCCATTTTAGTGAAACTTGCCATTATAAGTAGATAAGGCGATGCTATTATTTAGCATTGTGCGATTCCCACGCAATAGAAAGAAGTTAAAGGTCCTCACCATACAAATACAGGCAGTCATTAAAACATATAAAATGTTTATCCCTGCAAAACACATACCGTGGTGTACTCCACAAAACATAGTCACACAACGCTAACTAGCGTCCTTTCTCAATTCCCCAATACTTACACACTGCACACTTACATAAAAGGTTCCCTAGCATTAAAGTGTAATATCCAAGGTTTATGCAGTAATTATTAATGTTGTGTAATAAAGGTTATTTGATATCTAAGGTTTAGTACATGGTAAGCAGACCGTGTTTGGTGTTGTACTGATCCACTTTGTCTCCACAGATTTCTGGTATCATCGGTGAGAAGATCGCAACATGCGTCTACAAACTATGGACTATAGAGAGTTAAAACATTAAAATGTACTCTGTAATGTTAGCAGCTTAGATTAGCATGCAGCAGGAAAAAGGACAAAAAGGGTTGTTAGAGGCTGCTTGTGTCCATTCGAATTGACCTATGAACTATCCTGTAACAGAAGCACCTTTAAGAAGAACCAATGGAATCATGTCAAACTTGTCTATAGTATTGCCTATCCCTGTAAGAGTATATATGTGCGCTCTCTAACCCCAGTATTGAGTCTTCTTGCTGTGCCGTTGACGGAGGTTTCTAATGCTGATGCCGGTATCTGGACCCAGAGTGCGTGCGTATATAACAACCGTACTTTAGGTCTGTATGATTTATTTACGCTAATTGTCTTTAGATCACAGCGTGTAACCATCTGTTTTTATATTGAATAATAACTTTTTGTGCTTTGGAACCACATTCAAAGTCTGAAAGCATTTATTTACTGTGCGACTCATTACGCTAAATAGCGACAATTTTAGAAGGTATAGGCAGAATTTTAGAAGGTATAGACAGGATTGCATAGAGGTTTTAATTAGGTATCCATAGATACCTAATTGTGTTAATCACGCTACCGGTCACTTGGTAACACTTGGTAGCGATCCCTCAGCAAAAGGGTGGAGGCGCCATAGCAGGAGAACGCATTGTGCCTTCAAAATCTGCTACCACTTTGTTGCTGAGAGTCCGCTACTTGTTATTGTGGATTTAGGAGCACTGATTGAGAATCCAGGGATGAGGGAGGAAAAAGTT
This sequence comes from Taudactylus pleione, assembly GCA_031769625.1. Taxonomy (NCBI): domain Eukaryota; kingdom Metazoa; phylum Chordata; class Amphibia; order Anura; family Myobatrachidae; genus Taudactylus; species Taudactylus pleione. The sequence continues at coordinate 9,566,118 of JAUIMM010000224.1, read as the reverse complement.
TGTTTTCCTTCATCGATAGTTTTTTGTGTTAAAAAGGAAGTCGCAGTATTGTGTATGCGACCAGTCGCACTATAGCGTACAAATCATAATACGTGTTGTGTAGTAGTCGCATTATTGTGTATGCAACTAGTCGCACAATAGCGTATACCTATTTCCTGTATTGCTGCCACGTGTTTTAATCAAAGCCGTTGAGAGTGTACGGTGATATTGATAGATAGCATTGTTGTAAATACATTGATCAGTTTCGACATAGTCTGGGAAAGCGTGTATTTTTCTGCGCAGGAGAAGGTGTGTGAGTATTTGTTGGTAGGGACAACAGTTCCCTAGTTAAGGATATCGTAGGACCCTTAAGGACTAGGCGCAAGGGTCGACTAGTAGCTCTGTAGTAGATACTGTTCTAACACATAAGCAGGTGTAGTTGTTGTCTTTGTTGTAGGTTCGGCTCCCAGTGTGATTACAGTATTCAGTGATCAGTTAGGGTTATTTGAGCATTGTAATTGAACTGCACAGTTTTGGCTAAATTGTGATTGTGAACTGGGTAGAGGGTGGACGAAATCACTAAAAATGGTAGGTGTTATTGGAATACCTACATGCTAGCAGTTGAAAGGTAGTCAAAAAGGGATTAGGTGCGTGGAAGCAGCCTGGTTATTCTTCCATAGGTGTGTGGGCGCATCCTGTTAATATCGTCCACAGGTAAGTGAAAGTATCTTGACTGTCTTTCACCAGTTTAAATCTCTATTGAAAAGCTTAGGGTTCTCTCAGATGGGGGCTAAGCAAACGGTAGAGATGTTAGATGATGTGCTGCTGTTGGAAGCGCCGCTTGGGTTGGCACGCCATATTATGCATACTAAGTACGGTGCTTATGCAATTAGGTACTGTGATGTATGGTTTAAAATGATGATGAAGAGTGTTAGACCATTTCCCAGAATTGGCAGCTTTGATAAGGAGGTATTGAACAATGTCCGAGATAGCATCTGTATGGTGTGCTCTTGAATGAAAAAGGTAAAATATAACGAGTGTTTAAAATTATGGCAGCGTGAGGGGGATGCGTGGCTTAAAGATGTGCAAGCGACGCAAACTAGCGTCACGAGCACGTTACCGGAGAGTACACACGCAGCGCTAAACTGCGGTAAGTGAGCGCTGCGAGAGAGCGCGCAAGTGCAGCAAGGTAGCGTTGTGGAAGGTATTGCCAGTGGTTCACGTGCACCACCGCCGCCCTATGCGGATGGGGGTGCAAGTAAAGTTGTTGAAAAAACCCATAAAAATGTAACAAGTAACTTGTACCCTCTCTTAAGTAATCAGAAAATGTTTATGATGCGGATGATGAGCCTATTGTTATGTCTGCCATTTCCCATGCTGTACACATGTTAGATGCTCCACCACGACAAGCACAAGTGGTGCCGCCATCTTCATCAGTGATAGTACAGGAAGTGTTAACATCCACTGCACCCGTAGAGGAAGTTGTTAACCCTATATGTAGCAGTAAAAGACTAAATCCCCAGCCAGGTAACAAGGTCAAAAGTAGCAGTGCGGCCAGTCTGCATCCCATCCAGACAATAACTGTTCTGAATGGGAATGTGGATGCGAATGGTGTAGTGCCCACAAGGGAGGTAGCAATGCATTGTCCTTGGACAAGAGCGGAGCTAAATTCCATAATGAATGATTTCCCCAATCCTAAAAAGGAATTAGCTAAATGCCAAAGATTTTTGAAAAATTTGGGCAGTGTTCACGAGCCAATCAATAAAGATTGGCGAGTGGTGTCAAGGGCTTGTCTTCCATGCAATATCGACGTGACAAAGTTTATCATGGATTGTGTATTGGATGGAGATGTTCCCTTAACAGGCGAAATTAACCAAGGTAACATTTCCCGCATTATAACTCAATTGGGTGTATATTTTCCAGTAGTAGTTAACTGGAGCAAAATTTTCACCACAAAACAAAAAGAAAGTGAATCTGCAGAGGATTATTCTAACTGAGCTCTGCAGGTTATCACCCAGTACACTGGATTAGAGGATATTAAAGATAGCACTCATCACAGGGGAATGATAGTCACTGTACTTATGGATGGTCTAAAAGAGAACCTAAAGACCCGAGTTCAGACCTCACAACCTGGCTGGAGGGGAGTCACTGTAGACACCCTCATAGAATCCGCTATTGAACACGATAAGAACATCCTTAAAAAGAGAGAGACCCAGAGCGAGAAGCTAATGGCTGTTAGTATTCAAACTCTAGAAGGAATGACTATAACATCACAGCCAACAGACACACATGCACCTACATGTCCTCACCAATCCTGCACCACCTCAAACACAACCCTACCCCACTTATCACACACAGCCACAAAAACCGTTCTATCCACAACCACCATATTTCCCTCAATATCCTTACCCACACCCACCAGCTTTCCCTTCCGCTCAACCCACACAGCAATCCTTTCACCCACCCCACTCACGAAGGTGATTTAACTGCAACCAAGTGGGACATGTAAGTAGGAATTGTAGGGTGAAGAAGGTAGGACCCCTAACTAGGGAGTACCTGGATATCCCCATAATAGATATACACAGAGTACAGGAAACCCACAACAGTCACCAGCTCCAATTGTGGCCGTAAATGCTGTATTGGAGAGTGGGAGCCAATGCTAGGGGTCAGGTCATACCTGTAGTCTACAGATAGTCAGGTTAACCGGAAGTACTAGGGAAGAACCGGTAATGATGGTTGATGTAGCTGGTACTAAATATCCTTTTCTTGTAGACACAGGGGCGAGCAGGTCAGTGATAAAATTTCCAACTAACTTACAGGTAACCAGCGAGACGGTACCAGCAATGGGTGTAACGGGTAAAGTGCAACATTATCCTTTAACAAAATCCACAGAGGTCACTATCGGGCCATTGCATACCAGGCATTCTTTCCTCCTGGCAGCAGCGGCTCCTACTAACCTACTGGGAAGGGATTTGTTATGTAAGATGGGATGTGTCATATATTGTACCCCTGATGGTGTATTTCTAGATATCCCAGAGAGAGTTGCGCACGAGGTGAGTGATATGTTGGACACTCCCCAAAGGATAATGTATCACACTACTGGTTTAACTGAAAATCCATCTCAGGTAGATCAAATGTTATCCCAAATTCCAGATTCACTTTGGACCAAGGATGGACAGGACACTGAATTAATGGCAAACGTAAGTCCCGTAATGGTAAATCTAAAAAGTGGTAGGCAAGCTCCTAAAATTCCCCAGTACCCATTAAAACAGGAGGTAGAATTAGGGGTTTATCCCATAATTGAGCGATTGTTACAGCAGGGAATTTTAGTTTGTACAGCAAGTGTAGCCAACAGTCCCATCTTTCCTGTAAAGAAGAGTGGTGGGAGGAGTTATAGGCTGGTACAAGACCTTAGAGGGGTTAATAAGGTGGTAGAGAGCCAATTTCCTGTAGTGCCAAATCCAGCTGTCATTCTTATGCAGATCCCACCCAATGCAACCCATTTCACTGTCATTAACCTCTGTTCTGCTTTCTTCTCTGTACCTCTTCATCCTGACTGTCAGTACCTATTCACTTTCACATACAGGGGTGTACAATACACATGGACACGATTGCCCCAGGGTTTCATAGACAGCCCCAGTATCTTCTCCCAGGCCTTACACGACTGTTTACAATCTTTTCAATCTGCCAATGGATCTGTTCTAATACAATATGTAGACGATTTATTGTTATGTTCTGATTCGTTTGTCGTGTTTAAATGATACTAAACTTTTGTTGCTTCATTTCTCGCAAACAGGACATAAGGTTGCTAAGGACAAACTACAGCGATGCCAGTCCAGGGTTAAATATTTGTGACACTGCCTAACTCAGGGGTTACGACATCTCACAAATGACAGAATCCAGGCCATACAGAACATGACACTGCCACAGAATCAACAGCAAATTCATGCCTTCTTGGGAATGTATGGATACTGCAGAATGTGGATCCCAGGTTTTTCTATTTTGGCCTTGCCTTTACAGGAATTAGTCTCTTCCTCAAAGCCCGATCGTGTCATACACACAGAGGAATCAGAGCAGGCTTTCCTTAATCTTAAGGATAGTCTGACAAGAGCACCTGCATTGGGAATACCTTATTATGAAAAACCTTTCGATTTGTATTGTACGGAAGCCGATGGTTGTGCAGCAGGTGTCCTCACACAAAAACATGGTGATGCCAGTAGGCCCGTAGCATACTACAGTGCACAATTGGACACTGTGGCAAGATCACTTCCAACATGTTTAAGAAGTATAGCAGCAACTGCTCTAATGGTCAGTAAGAGTGAGGATGTGGTATTAGGCCATGATATGATTGTCTATACTCCCCATGCTATCTGCTTTGCTAAACTCTGCCCAAACCAGACATATCTCCTCAGCTAGGTTCACAAAATGGGAACTAGCCTTAATAGCACCTGCAAACATCACCATCAAAAGGTGCAGTACGTTAAATCCAGCTACGTATTTACCATATGTGCAACATGATGCACAAAGGGTAGAGAGAGGTGAGCCGATGGCAACAGGTGAGTTCTGCAGGTATATTGATGCACATGATTGTATGGAATATCTGAATCAAACCTTTACTGCAAGACCTGACATACGGGATACACCTTTAGAAAATGTAGATGTGACATTTTATACGGATGGGAGTTGTCATAGACAAACTGACACTGGAGAGTTAGGTACAGGTTATGCTGTGTTAAATGACGAGGACATTATAGATGCCGAACCTTTAGGCCCACCACTCTCGGCCCAAGTGGCGGAACTGGTGGCACTAAAGAGAGCATGTGAATCTGCTAATATCTACACTGACTCTAGGTACGCCTTCGGGGTAGTACACGATTTCGCTGCCTTATGGCATCTGAGAAAAATTTATGACAGCAGCAGGCACATCAATTGCACATTCCAAACATATAAAAGGACTACTAACAGCAATCCAATTGCCAAAGGCAGTGGCAGTAATTAAGTGTAAAGCCCATACATGTGGGTATGATCCGGTGTCACTGGGCAACAACAGGGCAGACGAAGCTGCAAAATGGGCAGCAGGGTTAAAAATGAATGTACCAACTGAACAAATCATGACTTTTCAAACAATTGATATGCTGAAATTAATTGAGATGCAAAATTTGTGTTCTATCCAGGAAAAGTTAGTCTGGAGGTCCAAGGGATGTGGGCAAGAGTCCTCTGGACTCTGGAGAGACGGACAAGGTAAGCCAGTGGATCCCAAGGCATACTACCCAAGCCTGGCTGAGGCAGCGCACGGGCTGACTCATCTGGGAAAGCAAGGTATGTGTAAATTGGTGAGAGCATACTGGTGCGCACCGAATTTTTCTCCTCAAGCGGAAAAGAGTGCAATGTCCTGTCTGACCTGCTTGAGGAAAAACATTGGGAAAACAATCACTACCGAGCCATCCCACATTCCTCTGACTGATGGACCTTTCCAGGTAATACAAATTTATTTAATCCAATTACCACCCTGCAGGAATCTCAAGTATGTATTAGTGTGCACTGATGTGTTTTCCAATTGGGTTGAGGAATACCCAGCTGCCACTAATACTGCTGCGTTCACTGCCAAGAAATTTGTTCAGGCGTTTGTGTGCAGATACGGTATCCCTAAAATTATCGAGAGTGATAGGGGTACTCATTTCACAGGTGATGTTTTTCAAAATATGTGTAAACTGATGTGTATTACCCCCTACCGACCACAAGCCAGTGCCAAGGTGGAGAGGATGAATGGTACTATTAAAAATAAATTAAGTAAGATCATGGCAGAGACTGGACTAGGATGGCCAGAAGCATTACCGTTGGTCCTCCATAGCATAAGGACCACTCCTAGACCTCCTCTAAATCTGTCCCCCTTTGAAATACTGTTTGGTAGACAACCTCATTTGATTACAAGTCCACAGGAAGATTTTAAAGATAACAATGAGGTAACTGTAAGGTATCTTATAACAATGAGTAAACAGTTAAAAATCAACAGCAGAAACTGAAATTGTTGTCCCATGATATGCCTGAAACAAACTGTCATGATGTTGAACCTGGAGAATGTTATGATCAGAAATTTCTTGCGTTTAGGTTGTTTGACTGATCGTTGGGAAGGTCCCTATCAGGTGTTGCTGACGAGTACCACATCTTTGAAGGTGGCTGAGAGAGATACCTGGGTCCATTCCACTCACTGCAAGAAGGTCAACCAACCGGTGGAGAAACAAGGCGGAGACAAGGCTGATAACATGGACCTGTCGATCGCGAGCTTGTTCCGGGAGGGTTAAAAGGTTGCAGTGAGATATCTGAACTAAAGAAATTTGCAGGTCCTTGCTACGGCAATGGACTGGTCTGCTGTGTTCATTTTTGTATTCTCTTCCAGAGTTTCCATCATCCTGGTTTGTTCGGGGATCTCTGGTTTCTGTGACGGGGGACCAAGGGAGAAGATGGGAGCTAATGGCAGTATTGATGGAGGAGAGTCGAGAGGAGGAGTGCTATGCCAATCAGTGGAGTGTTTGACCAATCTTCGTACTGTAATTGTTAAGAGATCTGCTATTTTCGATACTCGGAGACAGTGTGAAGGTCTATCGTCTGAGGGTTATTGTATGTGTGAGTTCTGTAGTCAACGAGAGATGCATCCAACAGTGTCAACCTAAGTATAACCAGTATTGAGGTGGGTATCCTTTAGAGGATCATCAAACCATGGTGGGCAAAATTTTGAACCAAACCGACTGTTGGGTGTGCTCTCACATGCCCCAAGGACAACATAATGTAGGATTAGTGCCATTCCCATTAAATATCTCTGAAATTTTGGAATTGCAAAAAGGGAAGACACTGGATGGAAAATTTCTTAATACCAAACCACCCCATTTTAAACTCCACCAGTACCAGGCAGATAAAACACTTATATGTTTAAACATCACCAACTCCAATGAACCAGGAAGTTGGCAAGCGACTGGGAATAACCAGACGATGACCTTCTCACAAAGAGCTGACCATGAGCCTATGAATTATGAACTGTTACGCAAAATTAGGTCAGGTGGAAGACACTTCCGGTATAAATATACACTGAGTAACACCAAATAAATGATTGGTAGAATATCAGAAGGGTACTTTGCTAAGGTTATACAACCAGAAACATGTATTTGCCAGATGGGAGAACCTGAGATAGGATCATTTGTGAGGGAAATGTGTTTGATGATCATGATGCATACTATTCCTTATGTTCTCCCCGATGATGTATATTTTATATGTGGAAGGAAAGTGTATAAGTGGCTCTCTCCGAGTTCCGAAGGTTTGTGTTACCTGGGAAGAGTAGTCCCAGAGGTTATGACCCTCACACATGGTGAAATGCTTGGTATTCATAAAAACACACCATCACCATATCTTCACACACAGTATGAACACAGAGACAAAAGAAATATGATACCTGGTGATGTGCATAAAGCCACTCAGTTAATTAGTGAGACAACTGGCTTTCAAGTTTTAGTAGCACTGGATCCCACCAGGATCGCTCATTGTACACTAAATTTCAGATATATCCAAGACCTTGCTAAATTGATAGATAATATCACCGAGATTTATGATGACACGTTCAGGTATACAGGTAGGGAATTGCAAGCATACAAGAAAGAACTGGTGCAACATAGACTAGTGTTAAATTATTTAACGGCTGTCACCGGAGAGTATTGCGTAACTTTGGCCACCCAATTTGTAGTAAAGTGTTGCAATTACATTACAAATAATACTAGCGATCCCAAGGAGGTAATAGACCATAAGATGGATGAAATTCTGCAGCTAAAATGGGAATTTCGAAAGAACCATAATGCTTTCAGTAACTGAAGTAGAGGAATGGGTTTCATGGTTGAACCCAGTGAAATGGTTCTCAAGTCTAGGAGAGTGGGTCCAGGAAATTATTGCGAGCATAGGTAAACTCCTGATCCTCATACTGGTTGTCGTCATAGTAATTGGCTTATGTGTTAGGTGTGCTCCTACTGTGTTGAAATGTGGAAAATGTAAGGATAAGGTAAACCGGAAGAATGAAATTATGATGGTGGTCAGTAGTAACAATGTGAATACTGAGGTAAATGTAGAACTGCATTACAACGCTGAACTAGAAGGTACCGTCGTATAATGTATAAGATTTAGACATGCATAAAATGTATTATTAAAATGTTATTTTAAAACATCTTAAATAATGTAAGTCCCTATTCCCCCTCAAGACTTCCTTTATAGGATTGGTGCATCCCCACATCTTTCCCATGATCTTCCAAGATCCACGGTGTGCGTATAGGGGTAGTTTTATGTCCCCTCCTAGAGTCACATTATTGATGGATTAAGAACCACCTTGTGCCATCCCATAATATAGGCTTAAATAATATGTCATAATGTAAGCCTAAATTAATTTTAAAATTAAAGTATGATAGCATGTTGTTTGCTATCAAAGGGTGGACTGTCGAAGCCGTATAATGGGCTGAGACAGGATCGGGGCGACGCCATTTTGCGATTGGCAATGAGACACCATTTTGCGACTGTCCGCCCAGCGCCATTTTAGAGAAACTCGCCATTATAAGTACATACGGCGATGCTATTATTTAGCGTCGTGCGATTCCCACGCAATAGAAAGAAGTTAAAGCTCCTCACCCTACAAATACAGACAGTCATTAAAACATATAAAATGATTATCCCTGCAAAACACGTACCATGGTGTACTCCACAAAACACATAGTCGCACAACGCTAACTAGCGTCTTTTCCCAATTCCCCAAAACTTACCCACTGCACACTTACATAAAAGGTTCCCTAGCATTAAAGTGTAATATCCAAGGTTTATGCAGTAATTATTTATGTTGTGTAATAAAGGTTATTTGATATCTAAGGTTTAGTACATGGTAAGCAGACCGTGTTTGGTGTTGTACTGATCCAATGTGTCTCAACAGATTTCCGGTATCATCGGTGAGAAGATCGCAACATGCGTTTACAAACTATGGACTATAGAGAGTTAAAACATTAAAATGTACTCTGTAATGTTAGCAGCTTAGATTAGCATGCAGCGGGAAAAAGGACACAAAGGGTTGTTAGAGGCTGCTTGTGTCCATTCGAATTGACCTATGAACTATCCTGTAACAGAAGCACCTTTAAGAAGAACCAATGGAATCATGTCAAACTTGTCTATTGTATTGCCTATCACTGTAAGAGTATATATGTGCGCTCATTGTCCCCAGTCTTGAGTCTTCTTGCTGTGCTGTTGACGGAGGTTTCTAATGCTGATGCCGGTACCTGGACCCAGAGCGCGTGTGTATATAACAACTGTACCTTGGGTCTGTATGATTTATTTGCGCTAACTGTCTTTAGATCACAGCGTGTAACCATCTGTTTTTATATTGAATAATAACTTTTTGTGCTTCGGAACCACATTCAAAGTCTGAAAGCATTTATTTACTGTGCGACTCATTACGCTAATAGTGACAATTTTTAGAAGGTATAGGCAGAATTTTAGAAGGTATAGACAGGATTGCATAGAGGTTTTAATTAGGTATCTATAGATCTAATTGCCAGAATACATCTTAGAGGGCAAGAGATTTAGCTTATTCTCTATCTAATCAGGGAAAGCTGCATGATTACTGGGAGCCAGTTAGTGACGGGTAATTCCAACAAAGGACACAAAAAAGTGCCTACAGTGTGACCTAGCCCTGTGATCCTCTGGCTTTGGTTAGGTTGTAGCTCATACTCTTTTAAGTCCCTTGTACATGAACATATGACTATAACTGTTCCTTACATCCCAGTAGAACACAACTAATGCATGTACATGTTCCATATAACTTTTCTTCATGGGCATGACACTGTACGCCCAGGTTTGCCTAGCAAGACCACAGGGGGCAGTCTCTGGCTGATATTTAATTTCCAATAGTACGTAAGCATTATAGAAACTCCTACTTCATAGATTCCAGTGCATACAGAAATAAGGTTCCCTGTGCAAATTGGCTTATGCGTAAAACATTCATTACAAACTTAGGTGGAGTGAATCTTGCTTATAAATAACATATTTTACCTTGAAAGGATCAATGTAAATAACAATAAACTCTGCATATAATTAGGTATTTTTCCCTTTAAAGATGTGATTGGTTGGGAATAGCTGGTTGTCTGTCTGACCCAATTTTATATAATCCTTGAAAGCTGCTTGTTGGGTTTATTATATATTGCTTGCTTGAATGATGTTTAACCACTTAACATCCAGCTGCTGTATGCTTATGCCAGAATACGATGGAGTTTACAACCGAATGCCCAAATAGCAGCATTTCAGAGGCTTTTTGTTCTAGGGCTGTAGTTAGAATGTCCATAACAGCCTCTGCGTGCCTGCAAACTGATTTGCTACCTGGTCACCCAATCAGAAACACACAGCATTCATTATGGATGCTCTGTAGCTCAAAATGAATGTTGCAGTCCAAATTGGAAGGGTTTGTCATAGAAACCCAGGCAGGCGATGGCATATACCAACACTGCCTTTCAGCAGCAATATGCATTTTAAATAAACCCCTTTGCACCCATGACAAAAAAAAGTGTCCGTTACTGGAGGGGCTTTGAGCTACGTGAATCCAGTGATTTGTATGAGACCACTTTCCCCAAGTGACCATGGAGTGATCACCTGCAACCTTAAAATGCCAACTCTACATCTAAAGATACATTGTAGAAATGATGGCGATGACCTCTTAAGTGTTGAACGGTCACTGTTATAAATCCTGCAGCAGTAGCACTGATCGATTTCCCATGCCCCACTAGCTCTAGTCTCTCTAACCTTTGTCTAACATCTGTAACTCTTTCCTGAATCTCCTTGTTTTCTGTTTATGGATGATTGTATTGTGTATGGTTTGTCATTCTGACTGTCTGGCGCTGTGAAGTTTTGGGGTCCTTTGCAAATAAACTTTTTGATTATAATGGAGTATAATGTGCAATCGTTTAGATCTGTGATGAGATCATATTGCTCTCAGCCTAGGACAAGAGTTACAAGTGCGGTACTCTGCTCACTTAAGTTAAAACTGAGCGCTTTTCCATGCATGTATCTTATGAAGATGGGCTGCCTTGATGGCCTTAAGGAGGGAGTGGCTCAATATGTAAATCCATGCCTGATGATTGGAAACTACTCCTGGATTCTCCTCGAGATGCCACATCTTGTTTCAGCAGATCCAACTAAATATACTGCATAAGGTCTACTGGACCCCAGTTAGCCTCTGTGAATTTTGGGGATCTTCTACGGACTCATGCTCTAAATGTGCTGCCCCTTTTGCTTACTTCTGGCATCTTCTTTGGACTTGTCCTCGAGAGGCTTCCTTTTGGACTGGGGTTGTTACCTGTATACAAACTACGGGTATCCGCATCCCTTTACTGACCTCACGTATTTGCCTGTTTGGTCTCGACCTGTAGGAAGCCCTCACTGTCCCTCTACGATTATATGTGAACAGTGTCAGGTCTGTACTGCAGGGACATGGATGGCTCCTGATCACCCCTATTTTCCTTCCCGGGTAGCGCTAGTTAATGTAATGGTTTCCCATGAGTGTTTTATGTACTTGAAGTGAAAATGCCTTTTATAGTTTGATAAAGTCTGGTCCTTATGGAAAGAATCCTGCTATGCTCTTGACGTTTCTTCTAATGATCCTGTTTAACGGCCTTAGGATTCTTTTTGTTTCTGTACAAACCAGCCCCCCCCCCCCCCCCGCCAGTTCTCACTTACATTTTTTTTTTGTGCTGTTATTGATGTTTTTTGTACTGTTTATTGATAATGTTTGATTATACAATTTATATTCTTGACCGATTTCAGGTTATGTTTCTTTATTTGCTATTGAATGTACTCTCAGATTGATTTGTCAATGTACATTTACCACTCTAAATATAAGTGTTGTACTCTAAATATAATCTTGTTGCGGTCTGGACATTTGTACAACAGCTGGATCACTCCATTTACAGTACAATAGAGTAAAAGTGAGAACTTTACAGATAGCTTTAGAATGATGCGTCCTACAGCAATAGTTGGTTTAATTGATGATAATAAGCCTACACAATGTAATGACTTCAAAATAGATTTATAAGCTATTCAAGTAACACTTCCTTGTTCCCAAGGCTGGCATGGGTAAACATTATGCACACCCTTTCTTCTTTAAATATTGTCTTTTAGATTATGGAGTACAAAATTGAACAATAGGCATTTGGCCTTATTATCTCCTCAGTCAGTGTGTGACCATTTTCCCCAGGAACGGTGGAAAGTTAGCAATACATTTTTCTAAAACTCATCTAACATACTCATAAAATTCCTCAGAACTTGCTACATTGTCTCAGTGGGAGTTTAAAGCCAGTCCCCAGACTTTGATTTGCCTGTGGAGAAAATCTCTGCTGCTTTATAAAGAGCTGCCTGATAGATTTAAGTAGAGGGGCCCAGAGCTATTCTTTCTTAACAGCAATGACTTGTTGCAATATTGTGACAGATTAATCTGACCCAGTAGCCCTCTGTTTCTCTAGCAGGCCTTTTAAGAGGTCCCATCCCCCTTCCTTGCTTAAACTGGACCAAGCCAGTATCACTCAAGTACTTCAGATATGCTGTAGATTCACTATGATATACCCAGGTTGGATTTTTCTTGGTAGGTGATTTTTACAGCACTTAAGTATATAGCTGTATAATATCCCTTATTATGTGCAATTGAAAACCTTCCTGGTTAGCTCAGATGGTTTATATCTATAATTTTCCATGGTTATTTGTTCACTTGGACCAAACTTTCAGTTGGACACTGATTTCTTGAATCTATGATATTTCCAGCATTCACAGAGGACATTACAGTATACTGAGGGTACATGAAAGGAGAAAATAATGTAGAATTCAGGAGTCAGTCTATTTAATGATGTAGCACAGGCTTGCTCTGCTCATGGTAAATCGACAATGAATCTTGGCCCCACCCCCGAAGATCCAACTACAGGCTCCTCTAATGCAGGGAGGAGCCTTAGATTATTTAAGAGGAGGAGAAGGGAACTTCCTCTTGAATTTAACAGCAGCAGAGAGAGGGGTTGAAAAGTATTCTTGGGAGCTAGGATAGCACCTGTCCCAAGATTCAGTGAGTGCACCTGTTGGAGACCATGAAAAGCCCTTTATCAGTCTCCCCCTGTGATAATAGGGCTTTTCACAGATTTGTCCCATTCATTGAAGGGGATACCATGGAGAAAGCTCAGACTTATACACTTATTAAATGGCACCTGACAGCCATTTAATGATCGTTGCAAATGCATTTTATTCCTCAGATAGGGGTTTCACTGGAGATCTGTTTACTGGTTCGAATCGCAGAAGGGGTGAGTGTCCCTGAATTACATGAAAAAATAACAGATTTTTACAACAAAGCCATGCGAGCTCTGTAAAAAGATTTCATATCGCCATTTAAAATCTTCTATCTATATATATCTTTTAAATGAGAACGTCCTCTCTCTTCCCCTGCCTCTCTCCATGTCCATAAACTCCACAACCACTGAACCGATTGTGATGCATTTTTTATAATTTTTTAGGTAATTTTCCCAGGCAGGTTTTAAGCTAAAGATCATCACAATTGGTCGTCAGGGGGCTGTGGACATGGCTCCATGGGGAGGGGTCCCCTGCATTGCTCTCGGCAAGTCTAGATTATTTTTAGCCCTATGCTGAGAGGAGCTTTTTCTGCGAGCAGTGAGAGGAGTCCAGAACCTGCAGTAAAGAGGGCAGTAGCCACCTGAGGAGACCCATTACACAAGCGCTGGTGTACCTGCTGTTCAGGGACCCGTTGAGTGCCGTGATAATGTGGAGTTTCCTGTCATCTGGGGAGGCTGCAGGACTGTCCTAAGTGATGATAATACCGGAGAACAGAGGGGCCAGCTTAGTACAGGTCCCTAGAGGTCACCAGAGTGCAGCCCACTGAGGGAGGGAGCCGGGTGCCTAGGGAGAGACAGATCACTGACTTCTACCCGAGCAGAGCTGGGTACTGCAGCAAGTTATGAATAAAGCCCAGTGTAAGCCTACTTTCCATAGAAGAGAAAGATATATAATCCTCAATATATAAAGTTAGGGCATTTGAGGAGTTTTGTGACTGTGTGGCTTATTAGTATGTTATCAATATTACAAGACTTGTACAATGGCCTTAATAGCATCAACAGTTTTTTCACAGCCCCCTGTCTGTCTCTATATAATTGTTTTCACTATGGGCGGAATTCATTTCAGCGTGATGCTGAATAGTCCCGGGAGGCAGTGCCAGATTAAGGTCCACATAGGCCTGGAGCTGAAATTTATGAATGGCCTATTGTGTGGCGCTGCAGGGGAGTGTGTTAACTTCTGTGGCAGTGTGACCAGTGATGTGGTCTACACAGGGGGCATGGCTATGTCCATGGGGGCAAAACTTGCGCCTACCTTTAACAAATTTATAGTGGAGCAATAACAAAAAAGTTTTGTTTCTTTTGTGAAAGTGCAAACACAGCTGCCATCCGCAGCCTGCGGCACCTCTGGAGGTTATGATTGACCATAATCACCCCTCATAGATGCAGCAGCTCCCTATATGCATACACACAGAGACATATATATGTATATATATATATACACACTGTATATAAACACTAATATATATATCAATGGGTTGGGTACGGGTTTCCAGCGCCGGCATCCCGCCAGGGTTAGGATAACAACACTTGCTGGTCAGTATCCTGACCCTCCCCCCTAGTGCCTAATCCTAACCTCTCCCCTCTGCACCCGTAAACCCAACAATCCCCCTAATGCTTAACCCTAAGCTCAGTACTTACAGTCAGAATGCCGGCGGTCAGGAGGCCGGGACCAGGATTCTGACAGGTGTCAGGATTCCAGCGCTGGCATTGTAAGCACCGGAATCCCGACTGTCGGTATAATGACCGTATCCAATACCAGTGAAGGCGACACTCTGACTGCGATTGTGGATCACACAAGACCCCCAAGATGCTTTCAATGTTTCAGAATTCTTTACTTAGGTTCTTTAATCATGAAAGAACCTAAATCCCGGTACACACTAGGTTGACGTTGGACTGACCCGCGACCTATCTGTCGATTTTTAAGTGTATACACACTTGCCAATCATCTGCCCGATGACCCGGCCTTGACAGCTGCACAGCAGATCGGATATGTCTGTGAACCATGTCGTTCACAGACATATCTGCTGTACACACACGGTGATGCACTATGGATATATCGCCTGTTCAGTGGAATGGGGGCTATATCTATCAGTGTGTACCCAGCTTAAGTAAAGAGTTATTGTATTTTGAAAGCAATTGGATGTCCTGTGTGGTGCATAATCACCATCAGGGTCGCATTTATTGGCATAATTGTGTGGATGCCAACCTGTTGCAGAAGTTGGCAATTAAGGAGGACACTGGCGCAAATTCTATTTACGAGCATGCAGGGGCGTTTCAAGAGAGGAGGGGGCCCATGTGCACTCCTCGTGCGGGGCCCCCCTCCTCTCTCCCTGGTGGCTGGCAGCCGACTGACGCGGCTGGCCAGCCACTGGAGCATTAGTCGACTCCAGGCACTAGAGTGTGCCCGGAGTCTACTACAAATGCGCAGAACGCCGGAAAATGGGCGGGGCAGCCATTTTTCCGGTGTTCTGAGCAGCAGTGACCCCCGACGCGGGACCTCGGACAGGTAAGTTTAAAAAAAGCATGGGTGCAGTGTGTGCGGTGCGGGGCCCCCCTGGACCCGCACCGCACACACTGCACTCATTATAGATACACCACTGCAAGTATGGGAGTGCCAGGTTCAACAACTGATCTATCTATCTATCTATCTATCTATCTATCTATCTATCTATCTATATATATATATATCCACACATATACAAAAACATATATATATATATACATACATGCATACATGTGCAAACATATACAAAAACATATACATATACACACATATACAAAAACATGTATATATATATATATATATATACACACACACATATGTACACACAGTATATATATATATATACATACAAATACACACATTTGTGTATATATACACATATATACATACACATACATACATACACACAGTACATACACACACTTAATAGATGCCAGACATGACACTGACCTGTGGGAAGGAACGCTGGTTATGCATGCTGGCTTCTTCTCACAGCAGCTCAGCCTCTGCACTCTGCTCAAAAGGCTAACCTTTTAGTTTAATTTCATTGCGCAGGGAGGAGGGGAGTAGTGGCCCCTTGGGTGAAACGGCTGTGCTTCAGATGACCCAGGGAACCGGAGCCAATTTCACATGGCCAGGGAAGCTAGTACGACCTGGGGGGCGGAGCTTCGCGCATCATGGGGGCGGAGCCTCAGACTGCAGGGCCAGGGAGAGAAATTGGACAGTCAGTGACGGAGCTTCGGATGGCCGATGCGCGGAGGGGGGTGAATGGACCAGACTTCGAATCCTCCATCACTGCAATGCAGTGTTGTCGGATTCAAAGCAGTGCAGACAGTGTTCACAGGGATTTTTTTTTCCTGTCTGCACTGCGTTGGGCCTATTTTAATGGTTGGCCTGGAGCTGGAGCTCCACCCGGCCCATTAGTAATCCGGCCCTGCCGGGAGGGAGCTCCCGGAGCTATTCAATTCAGCGCGCTGTTAAATCGGAGAATGCCGGTTCTCGCGACTTAACCTGGGTGTTTAGTTGCGAGAACCGGCATTCTTCGACTAAAATGCAGGCCGCAAGGCTGTTATCGGCGCCCTAAGCAGGAAAACAGCCGCGTGGCTGGCACTTTTGTCGGATTTCTCCTCGCCAGGGGGGTGCGAGAAGAAATCATTTAGCCCGACCAAACATCGCTTTGAATTGAATAGCTCTGGGAGCTCCCTCCCGGAGCAATCCAACATCGGTTTGAATTGAATTCTCTCCAAAGTCGTCTTTATGTGTTATATGTACTGTATTTTAGAGTCCATCTGGTATTGGTGGACTAAAGGGCTTGCTGGTACAGTAGGTGACATATATGACAAGCTGTACTGCAGAGGCCAGCACTCAGGCAACATTATGGAGTTTTTTATCTCTCATGTAATGAAGTCTGTGTAATATCTCAAGTTTTCCCAACAGGTCATCTTATGAGGAACTCTGTCTGTGAAAGCAGGTGGGATAACTACTGACCCAGCAACATAGATGAACTCACCTGTACATGATTAAAGAATTCCACAAAACATGACCTGTTGGGGGCAGAGACGTCACTTACCTAGGTGACACCCGGTGTGGCTGGACAAAGTTGTTTTGCATGCCACAGGCGCATGCTCTCGGAAGGTGGCGTGGCTTCACGGAAAGGAACCCGCGAAGCCACGCCCCCTTCTGTGTGCTGATCTTGGGGGAGTTACCTCCTCCCATTGTTGGCACACAATGGGCTTCCCCAGCGCTCATTCAGCTGCTGGGGCAGTCCACAGTCTCTCCCCTGCCTCTCTCCGGGTCCTGGCTTCACGGTGACACCATCGACGGGGTGACACCAAAATAGCAGAGCAGCTCTGCTATTTTGGTGTCACCCCCTTGGATGGTGTCACCCAGTGCGGCCCGAACCCCCCTAGTGATGCCAGTGTGTTGGGGCTACTTGAGGGCTGGAGTTGAGAACCTGTGGTCTAGATAACCAAACAGGGACTCTTCGTGTAGAGGTCTATGCCGTGGAGATACACCATCTGCCTGTATGAGCACCTTCAGCAGTCTAGGTAGAATGTGTTCTTTAAAGGTTGCAGCATACATCCTTACCTCTAATGCAGAGGTAGGCAACCTGTGGCACTCCAGCTGCTGTGGGACTACTCATCCCAGCAAACCTTGCTTAGAGTACCCTAACAGAAAAATTGGCACGGCATGCTAGGATGTGTAGTTCCACAGCATCTGGATTGGCACAAGTTGCCTACCTCTAATGCATGCATATAGAACTCACCTATCATATGTGCATCTGGGATGCAGTTAAGATTCCGACAACCGGGATGCCGTCTGCAGGAACCCCGGCACTGGACTACTGATCACAGTCTGAACACTGACAATGGAATCCCAACATGACTGGAGATGCCGACACCGGGATACCAGCAGACGGCACCCCTATTGTAAGGAGACCAGGAAAAGGTAAGTATCAGCCGCAGGGGGGGAGGGTTAGGTTTAGGCACCCCAGGAGGACTTAGGGTTATGCTGCGAGAGGGGAGAGGTTAGGCTCTAGACAAGGGCAGTTAGGTTCACCGGGGGGGAGGATAGGGTTAGGCACTAAGGAGGGAGGGGTTAAGGTTAGGCACTAAGGGAGAGGATTGGGTTTAAGCACTTACCGGGAGGGTTAGGGTGCAGGGTAGGGAATAGGGTGTAAATAGAACAGGGAACAGTACTCACCATTCCTCTGCCGGTTATGAACCATCAGGATCCGCTGTCTGTATACTGAAAGCTGGAATCCCGTCCATTGGTATTTCATACCTATTTCGTGCATCTGTATTTGCCAGTCACTTCATTTATCTCATCAATCAAATGTAGTAGTTTTTCATACACCATTTTCCCTGTCATTTCTGGCATACAGCTTTTTGAAACTCTTGCAAACAGAGCATTAAGGTGATGCAGATTAGATACCATTGCCCGTATTCAATTTGAGCTGAGCCGCGATACTTTTTCGCCTCCCGGTCTTTTCGCCTACATCGCGTGTTTTGCAGGTGGAAAAGTATCGCGCGCGTGCCCGCGTATCACCGTATTCAATTTGAAAGTAGGTGAAAACGGAACTTGGCGAAACTTGAACAAGCGGAAAGTACTGTCAGTTTTGGGGAAAATCAGCCTGACAACCCCCAAAAGATGCTCTGACATGGGGGTTAGCTATGGTACCCCCCGATTTGGCTTGCTGAAGGTATTTGGTGTGTTTAAACGGGCTCAATAGCGGCTAAATAGCGTTTTTGTATAAGTGGTGCAGAATCATATTCTGGAGGTTTTTTTGCAGAAAATAACTTATCCCAGCAAATTTGGGGTACTTGAAAATGGGGGTCAGCATATTTTAAAGTTGCTAAAGTGAAATTGAAAAAATCATGAAAGATCCACCTGCCGCAAACACCTGCAATGAAAAAAACACCTGGGGCATACTTGGGGACCCCCCCAGAGTCAAGTTCGCTAGTTTTTATTTTTGTCCCCCAACATTTTTTTTTCGCTCCCAAATTCAAAGTAATTTTTTGGGGTGTCAGGTGTTTTTTTTTAATTTTGACACAGTTTACCTTTGGAGGATTGTCTGAAGGCTGCACGGGGGTTCCCGCAACGTTGCACCCCAAAACCCCAATTCTGAAAATTTTTCCACCTGCTATTCATCGGCGAATCTTTTTCGCCTATTACATTGCATTGACTTTCCGCCTCTTTCAAACTGAATAGAGAGTAAAACCAAAACAGGCGAAAATGACGTCATCGGCGAAAAGTTTTCGCCAAAAACATGCGAAAACAGCTTTTCGCTCCAAATTGAATACGGCCCCATGACGTTGTTAGCAAATCGTGCTCTGAAGAGAATTCAGCTATAGCCACTGTTACTGTCAGGTCAGTCAAATTGAAGAAGCTGAAGTCAATACTTTATCACAAGATCCCAAATAACAAGAATGGGGTAGTAAACAAGAAAAGAGGCTAACACATCATTCTGCTATGATTTTGACACTTACATGGTGGAGACTAGTTGCGGCTGATTAGCAACTTTTACCACAAATAGGCTTAAAGATAAATAGTATTCTTTATATCAATTTATACATATATATTTAAACAGAATTCCAGCCCTGGGCTGACCAGTTTGGTGCTGGTTAATGTGATGACTGTGTCTCCCCCTGCTATGGCATTATCCCCCCAGCTGGTTCAGCCTGGTGCTGGTTATTGGAGAATAGGGGGAACACCACACCATTTTTTCCCTCCTATTTTACAATACAAGACCAGGCTGAGTCTTATGTTTTCTACTAGGCTTTTCATTTTAGACAATTAGTTATTGATTGTCATCTGACTGTCACTACTATGCCCCTTTAACATCGCAATTAGCGGGGGCCGGGCACACCCGGGATTTGTACACGCGTCCATCCTGGGTGTGACTCACCTGAGACCCCTTTAAGACTGTCGGCCCGACATGGCAATAATGCTGGGCCGATGATGTCACTGCCATCGCTGCTGAGCAGGCTCTTCGAGATGAGGTAATCTCCAAGCGCCAGCTCTTCCTATGCAGTGGACAGGACCTTGACCGGGTTTACCCTTTCACACCGCACCGCGAGCCGGGTTGAACTCGTGTTCAATCCTGCTCGTTAACTGAGTTGAAATGCCGTGTCGCTCGCCCTGGGTTATTTCAACTGGGCCCTTTCACACTGCGCAGTAACCCAGGTTGCTGCACGTTCATGTGCAATAACCCGGGTTACTTGATGGCAGTGTGGAAGGGGTATTAATTAGCCGTGGCAATTTACCGCAGGCTAATTGATCGTCGTGGGCTATTCAATTAGCCCCATTTAAAGGGGAATTATTTTCTTGTTTCATGAGACCTGAAAAGAGATCCCCTATATCTGTGCTGCTATCGGGTGATAATAGCCAGTCAATGCACGAATACATGAACTTTCACGGACTCAGTGTGTTAACGACCGATAACCAGTGCTAACCCGTTCATTTAATGGGCATTAATACAGGTATCGGGGGGGGGGAAAGGGAGCCTAATTGAACAACCTTGGGCGATAAAGCCAGAGGCTACCTCCCTTTTTCTACCCCTGATAATTTATCGGAGCTAATTGAATCCCCCCCCATGTTTCATAGATGTTCTATATTATTTTCAACTGCAGCAAGTTTTTGTTGCTGCACTGTTGCTTAGTCTAATGGATAATATTTAATTAATTATTCATTTCTTGTACTTGCCTGTTACTCTGCTGTTACTCTAGCTTGACTCGCCTGTATTGGCCTGAGCCCTGTGATGTCTGATTTGCTGGTTATAATATTTTATTTTTTCTACTACACTTTTATGCTATAAGTTTTTAATTATTGACAAATTTGTATTATGTTATTAACCTGCCATGCTGTCTGCCACTGCTGTGTCACTACGTTTCATAGATGTGCTATATTCTTTTAAACTGCCATGAGTTTGTGCCGCTGCTCTGTGGCTTAGTTTAGCTAGCCAGCTCACTGCAGCCTTTGGCCAGTATTGGTGAAAAAAACATTATTGTGAGGTGGTTAAAACTGACTGGAAATAAATGGTATTGATGTTAATAATACTGTCGGAACAAAACAAGTCCAAATTACATGATTTTAGCTATTATAAATTCTTAAAGAAATCCAAAAACAACACAAATGAAGGTGGTATTGCCAAAACCAAAATATGACGAAGATTTAGAACCAAAAACCAAAACATAGGGGTCTGCGCACATCTCTATAATCAGCTATCTAAATTGAGACCTAGGGGTAAATTTACTAAGAATCGAGTTTGGGAGAGTTTGGGCATTTTTTCCCACTCTCAAATTTACTAATGTCAAATTCAGGAGAGAGATCTCCTTTGCTACGGGAAAATACTGGAGAGTTAGCAAACTGTCTTCACTTCACCGTCAGCTAAACTCGAGTAACTTTTCACTAGTGAAGATAGGATTCGGGAATTTACCAAGTGGAAAGTTTATAAACTCTCATGAGAATGGACAACACTCCTGTAAAAATTTGCACCTGACCCAAACCGACCAGGGGTGTAATGCCACAGCCAGGGGATCCTGTGTCTAGAATATAATCAAATTAGTAGTAGGGGCAATAGATTTGACAAATGAAGTTTCGCAGAATCTGCTTGGTTCCTAGCAATGACACACTATAAGGGGTAAATTTACTAAGTATCGAGTCTGATCGAGGTTTTTTCTTATTTCAACTCGATTAGCATCGCAAAAACTCACAAATTTACAAAGAAGTGAGTTTAGCTGAGAGTGAGTTGGCCGATGGTGAAGCAGATTGAGATACTGTATCTCCCCTGAGTAGCAAATTTTGAAGATTACTCGCCTGAGCTTGCAGTGTTTTCTCTCTGCAAAACTCTTCCAAGCAAGCAGCCTGCACATATCAGTGAGATATGTGAAGGCTGTTTGTGTGTTGTAGCTTTAAAAAAAAGGTTAAATGTTATAAAAAAAAATTATGTAGGGTCCCCCAAAATCATAACCAGCCCAGACTTTTCAGTCAGTCCTAGTTCCAAAAATTACAGGAAAAAAATTAATAGGGTTCCACCGTAATTTAGGAACAAGCACCTGGCTGCAGGGCCAGTGCTGATTTTAAATATAGGGGGAAAAATGGATAGGGGTCCCCCTATATTTAAAACCAGCACCAAACCCAAACCGACCGGGGTGTAATGCCACAGTCAGGAGACCCTATCTCTGGGTCTCCATTTCCAAAGCATTTGCACCCCAAGCCAGTCAACCCAAGCCAGGGATCTCATGGGGAGGTGGGGACCCCCCCCAAAAGGGTCCCCCCTCTCCCGAAACCCCAGGCTTGGTCTGAAGCCCTGGACTCTTCCCTGCACCCCTGGGCTGTGGGTACGGGGATAATAATGTGTTAAATAGTTATAAACTATTGTATTTTACAGTGGAACTACAGGTGCCAGCATACCTGCCCTTTGGCACTTGTGGAACTACAAGTGACAGCAGGCGGGCAGCATCTGTACCTCCCTTGTAAAAGAAATAGTTGGAAAAAAAAACAGTACACACACACCGTATACAGTAAAACTTAATTACACACCTACCTACCTCACTCTCACATACTTACCTGCTGCCAGCTGGTCTGTCCCCTTGTCCCCATAGAATCCATTTGGAGTACTTGGAATAAAGATCCTATACTCACCTCCATCCTCACGCTGCTCTACGTAGCATCCAGGGGTCTTGGCAAAATAAAAAAATGGAACCCGATCCATATACTTACTGTAATGGTGTATGTGTGTGACCACATACACCGCTACCCGGCTCCTGACTGATCAGTGTTAACCGTCAGGAGCCGGCAGCCAATCAGCAGCCACTAACTGTAATTTTTGTAAATTTGTCAGTTTCAGGAGCCTCAAATCACCCGAGTTTCGGCGATGCTAATAGAGTTGAAAAAAGAAAAATCCTCGATCAGACTCTATTCTATTTACCCCTTATAGTGTGTCATTGCTAGGAACCAAGCAGATTCTGTGAAACTTCATTTGTCAAATCTATTGCCCCTATTACTAATTTGATTATCTTCTAGAAACAGAATTTTTTAAATTGATAGGGCCTTCATCATGTACGGTATGTGTGCCGAAGCCAGTTGCCACATCCACGAATGCAGTAGTGGGCATCCCTATGCTCGGCTAAGCTTTGGACGCAGAGCTGGATTTAGACCTTATGGGCCCATAATCAGGATATCAGTCTGTGGCTCCACTTCCTCAATTGCAAGCAAACACACACACACACACACACACACACACACACACCCCCGCCCCCTCCCCCCCCTCATAGCCGCACACACACACACATGGCCTTCTCATAGCCGCACACACACAATGCCCCCATACAGTAGCTGCACACACACTGCCCCCATACAGTAGCTGCACACACACACTGCCCCCATACAGTAGCTGCACACACACACACTGCCCCTATACAGTAGCTGCACACGCACACACACTGCCCCCATACAGTAGCTGCACGCATACACACACTGCCCCATACAGAAGCTGCACGCACACACACTGCCCCCATACAGTAGCTGCACATGCACACACACTGCCCCCATACAGTAGCTGCACACACACTGCCCCCATACAGTAGCTGCACACACACACACACTGCCCCCATACAGTAGCTGCACACACATACACACTGCCCCCATACAGTAGCTGCACACACATACACCCTGTCCCCATACAGTAGCTGCATGTACATACACACTGCCTTACTAAAACTGACTCCCCTTACTGGCAGATTCCACTTTTTGACACAGACCCCTTAATGACACTGATACAGACACACTTACTGACACTGTTACTGACGCACCTTACTGATACACCGTACTGACACAGACACCACTTTCTAACAGACACATTTAACTACACAGACACCTCTTACTGACACAAACACTTTTGACACGCACATTTAATGACACAGACACCACTTACTAACAGACACACCTACACAGACACCTCTTACAGATACACACACTTACTGACACAAACACACCACATACTGAAAGATTCCCTTTATTGACACCACTTATTGGCACATTATTATACATACTGCATATACTCGAGTATAAGTCGACCCGAATATAAGCCGAGGTACCTAATTTTACCCCAAAAAACTGGGAAAACTTATTGACTCGAGTATAAGCCTAGGGTGGGAAATGCAGCAGCTGGTAGTATTCCCCCTGGTAGTGCCCCCAGTAGTAATCCCCCCCTGGTAGTGCCCCCAGTAGTAATCCCCCCCTGGTAGTGCCCCCAGAAGTAATCCCCCCTGGTAGTGCCCCCAGAAATAATCCCCCCCCCTGGTAGTGCCCCCAGAAGTAATCCCCCCTGGTAGTGCCCCCAGAAGTAATCCCCCCCTGGTAGTGCCCCCAGAAGTAATCCCCCCCTGGTAGTGCCCCCAGAAGTAATCCCCCTCTGGTAGTGCCCCCAGAAGTAATCCCCCCCTGGTAGTGCCCCCAGAAGTAATCCCCCCTTGGAGTGCCCCCAGTAGTCCTAATAAAAATAAAAAACTTACCTGAAACCCCGCTCCTGGTCCCGCCACTGCTATCAGCTCCTCTGGCCGCTTTGCATTATGGGAGAGACGTCGTCATGACGTCTCTCCCATTACCCACTGCGGGAGGCGGAAGATGGCTCCCGCAGTGGGAGCAGCAGCAGCCGATGAGAGTCTGACAGACTCTCATCGGCTGCTGATTACAACAAACACACAGCTGCCAGCTCTGGCAGTGTGTAGTGCTGACTGAACTCCGTCCGGTCAGCGCTACACACGCGGTGCAGCTGTGTCACAGAGACACAGTCTGCACCGCGGCCCGCATGGTACGCTACTCAGCTGCGTACCATGCGGGCATGACTTGAGTATAAGCCGAGGGGGTGCTTTTTCAGCACAAAAAATGTGCTGAAAAACCCGGCTTATACTCGAGTATATACGGTACATACTTACTGACAGATCCCACTTACTGAAATACACCACTTACTGACACACACACTTACTGACACAGACTTATTCCTTTATTATACATTCACACAGCACAAGAAGTCACACACAAAAATGTGCAGAGATTTTAGCTGGATACACACCAGAAAAATGGCTGACCCGCCAACCCCGTGGCCAATTTGGTAAGCTATATACACGCTTACCAATCAACCGCTTGATATGTCTGGCCAGACATCACAACTGCCCGTCCTGTTGTGATGTCAGTGTTGGCGGTTGTACTGGTGGTTGGCTGGTTGCAGGGCCAACCTGATATGCCTGTGAACATCATCATTTGCTGACATGTCGGATGTACAAATCTGCCGATCCGCTACCGATCTATCGAACAATCAGTGGAATATCTTTAATGGGTGCAGGGTGTGCAGTGCACACGGGCCCCTGGGTCCAAGGGGGCGGACACCGCACACCCTGCCCCCATTTATTCAATACTTACTTCTCTGGGGTCCCGCGTCGTCGGTAGCTGCACTGTGCAAATCACCGCCAAAATAGCACGGTGGCCACTGTCCAGTCATTTTGCGCATGCACAGTAGGGAAATCACCAGGAAAATGTCTGCCATGCCATTTCCCCGGTGACCGACTCTGGCATAGCACTAGAGTCTACTCTAGTGCAAGGAGTGTGCTGTGCTCAGTGCGCTGCCGGGTAGAGAGGAGGGGGCCTCAGGCGGTGACTGCACATGGGCCCCCTCCTCTCTTAATATGCCCCTGCGAACAATATATCTACAAGTGTGTATCTACCAATGGTGGCTCCAGAGGTGGGGCTGCAGCGCAGTCCAAAATTCAAATAGAGGAGCCAAACCAACTGCCAGTTAGTCCTGGCTGGCGATGTTTGGGGTGGCAGTTGGTGTGGTTCCCCTATTTGAATTTTGGACTGCGCTGCTGCCCCATCTCAGGAGCTGCCACTGGTACCCATTTGGGAGGGGTGTGTCCAAACTGAAACTAAATTGCAGTGTACAAATAAAGCTGTCCAGCCTTGGTGGGCTAAATGGAAATGCAGCCAGTATTTACCATGCATGCAAATAAATGTATTTGCATCCCTTACATTGCAGCATGGTTTGTTCCAGATACAGTTACAGTACTTACTTTTTTGCTTTGCTCTCAACTCAGAATCAGCCTCAGAATGTTTAGTAACATTGAATTGCCTGAAAGAGTTACTCCCTGTTGTCTTGTCTCTCCAGAAATAAAATATTGTTCACATTACTTTTATATTTCAGCATTTTAGTGGTCTGCATAGATTTGTTTGTAGAACAATTACAAAGTATGATGGTTACTTAACATTATAGGATTCCACCCATGAAGATTGTGATGTTTACATCCCAGCAGTTGTCTTGACCTCTTTGAAAAGGAGGTGATAGTTCCTGTTATGGCACATTAGCCGGGAAAGCCCAGAAGCCATTCTCTGCAGGGATGTGTAGATTCACAGAGTGCAGCAGCTCTGGTGTGGTTAAGCAAAATAACACACAGTGGGGTTATCAAACCTCTACAGTAAACCTAACTACAGGTAGATCTACTGGTAAATAGTAGCGGTTGGGTGACTAAGGGCTCTATTTATTAACATTAATTTTACTAAAATAAAGTGAAAAAGATTGTTTTCACACCCTTTTCAAATTATTTTAGTATCACCTATAGTTATTACAGGGCAATTGGAGTAGAATTCGTAAAATTCTACTCCCACCCCTAAGTATCACTTATATTTCGTAAGCAGATCGGATTTCCCATAATTGTAATGGGAAATGTGATCTGGCCAAAGTTACTAAAAATAAAATCTGAAAAAATACGGGGGAAAGCCCTGTGATAATTATCCAGGGTCTCCCCCGGTTGCCAGACTCCTGCTCCGCTCTAACGGGCAGAGCAGAGCCCGGAGCCGGTCCCAGTGATCAGCTGTGTGGTCTAAACAGACCACACGCTGCTTCACTGTAAAAAAAAAAAAAAAAAAAAAAAAAGAGTAAAAAAACCCCAAACTTACCTGACTCCAAGAACCAGAGTTCGGGGCTCCAGTGATGTCCTCTCTCTGGTCAACTGGTCTCCCATGCTGCACTGCAGCCCAGTCATCACCTGACAGGCTCCCAGTGCAGTATGGGATATCAGCTGACCGGAGGACATCACCGGAGTCCGGATCATGCAGGTAAGTATAATTAAGGGAGAGGGGGGGGGCTTGGCGATGGGAGTGGGGCTTAGCAATGGCGGCCGGTTGGCGCATGCGCGGGGCACTTGTCACTGTATTTTTTTGCGAAAATACCGTGACTAGTGTGCGAAGGGGATTCGCAGGGACAGAGCTTTCTTGCAAGCTCTGTCCCTGCAAGGGATTTGTAGTAAATTCCTGTGATATTGCCTGAATTCACAATGCGAATTCAGTCGGTAATATCACACTACAATCTGCATTACCAATGTGGATTGTAGTAAATAGAGCCCTAAAGGTGAGTACACACCTAAAATATATATGTGCAGATGATGGTTGTTCATACACACTGACCAACCATCATCTGCCATCTGGCCACAGGTCCCGCTGACCGACGGTCGCGTCTCGACCCCCTCTCCGCAGCCTCTGCAGCTAGTGTATGTGCGAACCACTCTGAAAACCCAACCAGCGCATTGCGTTACTCTGCGTGTACTCATAAAGGTGCTATTGTTTCAATCGGTTCAGTCGCTATCAGAAATCGAGCAGCAAAGGACGTTCCTGGGTAGGTGACTGGGAGGTGGCCTGAAGTTAACGCAAAAAAAGTCAATCTCTTGGGTGTGTTATGGGATGTTGCAGCGTGTCTGTGACAGTGGCTGCATTCAAATGCCATATTCAGATTGAGAAATTGCCCCTGCCATTGGGCTGGTGTAGGTGGTAATGGTGTGACAGACGATGGCTTGTCAGGAATCACCAGCAGTGTTAAAGGTGGGCGTCTCAATGTTTGCTCATTCAGGCATACTGGTACACAAGGGGAGGGCTCACTATAGCGTTTGTACATTATCGCTGCCCCAACAGTTGCAGGAACGGACGCAACGACTTTTATCTATGAATAAGGCCCATAGTGTTTACATCAGGTCTACTTCATAGTCCAGCACTCACTGCATTTCACTCTCCAGTACTGATAGAAGATATGTGATGTATGTGGGAGCAAGATCTGTTTATCAAGTACACAGACAGAATTTGCAGATGTACTAGGTGATTATTGATGGCGTAAATAACACCTTTTTGCCAACATTTCCTATTTCACCTATATTGTAATGGTATTTCACCAGATTGGTAGTTATCGTAGTTACTAGCTCCTATTAAATGTAAGAAAGGACCGTAATTGCATTACGTAGTATGATGTCTCAGAAATTGGGATTCAAAACTCCAAGGGGGAGATTTACCAGTCAACGTCACCTGCAAATTGGTCCTATAAACTCATTATATCAGCAAGATATTGTAAACAATTGGGCAAGCTGCTGTCGATGGTGCACTTAATGCATCTTTACGTTTAGTCGATGCTGAAAACAATGTAAATAGTTGATAAGTAGTTTTTTTAATCAAGCATCTTTCTACAATGGTTATTTTCAAGAGAACTAAGATTACTTGTCAGTGTCCATATAAAATACAGTATTTTAATGGGATTCCAATGACACCATAAGTCCGGGGTGTGAGAGTTGGAAACTAAATGCAGTGAACACTTCAAATCAAATCAAATCAATTTATTGTCCACATAAAATGCGTCATCGAAAATGTAATGCAAGATACTCACAATCAATAAATTACATAAAACAATTAAAAAAATGTAAACTAACTATTGCAGCAGGGAAGAAACTATTCCGCATCCTGCTAGTGCGACACCTAAGACATCTAAAACGCTTACCAGAAGGCAAAAGAGAGAACAGAGAATGACATGGGTGGCTATGATTGGCGACAATCTTATTTGCTTTCGAAGCACACCTTTTAATATAAATGTCTTCTAGCCTAGGTAAAGACTGACCAATAATTCTTTCAGCTGCCCTAATCACTCTAGTCAATGATCTGTGATCCAAACACTTGGAATTCCCATACCAAACAGTGATAGAATAAGTCAAAAGGCTCTCAATTATACCACAATAGACATTCACCAATAATGGCCTAGATAATCCACTTGCTTTTAATTTCCTAAGAAAATACAGGCATTGCTGAGCCTTTCTTACCACTGAAGAGATATGCGACGACCATGACAAGTCCTCCGAAAAATTAATACCAAGGAACTTAAAACCACCAACCCTCTCCACTTCAACACCATTCAAAAATAAGGGACGGGGAGCACTTTCCCTGGACCTCCTAAAATCTACCACCACCTCTAGTTTTCTTACTGTTTAACAGCAACTTATTGTCCTCTCCCCACCTAACACGTTGATCTGCCTCAACTCTATAACTATCTGATGTATACAAGGAGTATAGGAAGGGACTTAATACACAACCTTGAGGTTCTCCTGTATTCACAACAATTGGTGATGAAAGCAGATCTCCTAACCTAACCGACTGCGAATGGTCAGTCAGGAAATCCAGCAACCAAGTACAGATAGGCACATCAAAAACCAATTGCTTGGAGTTTAGCAATAAGTAAAGATGGTACTACAGTGTTGAAAGCAGAACTGTAGTCTACAAACAACAATCTAGCGTAAGAATCCTTGTTCTCTAGATGACACAATACCTTGTGAAGAACCATAAGAGCAGTATCTTCAGTAGATCTATTAGATCTATATGCAAATTGATAACTATCAAAGACATCTGGGATGCCACCCTTAAGGCGTGCTAAAACCAATTGCTGAAAACACTTCATCATTAATGAAGTAAGACCAATAGGACGAAAATCGTTTAGGCCAGAAATGGACGTGGTTTTAGGGACTGGGATCATTGTAGCAGTTTTAATACAAACCGGAACAATACCTTGGGTAAGTGATTGATTAAAAATAATTGTTAGGATACCTGATAATTGATGAGCACACTCACGCAAAACCTTGCCTGGAATACAGTCAGGACCGACAGCCTTCCTAGAACTAGTTTTCTGCAGGCAACACCTGACGTCAGCCTCAGCCAGGTTCCAGGAATCAACTGATGCAAGATCACTTATGGGCATAGCACAGGTGTTATCCGCAACCTCAAAACTAGCATAAAAATTATTAAATTCATCAGCCGAAGGGCCACCTGCCTTGGGTCCACCCGAATTTGAAGCTTTATAATTGGTTAGATGCTTAATCCCCTGCCACAAGGAATCACCAGATTCACTAAAGTGACACTCCTATCCTATCAGAATAAGCCTTCTTGGCAAGTCAAATACCCTTCCTCAG
This sequence comes from Taudactylus pleione, assembly GCA_031769625.1. Lineage (NCBI taxonomy): Eukaryota > Metazoa > Chordata > Amphibia > Anura > Myobatrachidae > Taudactylus > Taudactylus pleione. Next base: position 9,535,699 of record JAUIMM010000224.1, on the reverse strand, counting down.
ATCACACCGGGCAACGGTATACGCTAAACAATCCTTTGATTTGAAGGCGACGTCTCTAGCTCTCAACAGAGAACGTACATCGCCATTCATCCAAGGTTTGTCATTGGGGAAAAAACATATAGCCTTTCTGTATGTCACACTTTCTATACAGCAATTCAGATACAGTAATACCATTGAGGCTAACAGATCCACATTAATATAAGAACCCACCCTGGCCTCCTCTAACAACTTATAGATGTTAGAGGTATGAATACACTTCTCTTTCTTTAGTAAATATTCATTCTCTGAAGAAGGGAGTGAATATAAATCTTATAGTGATATGTCTCCCACAAGACTTTATTTGTGCTTCACCTACAGAACAGTTAAGCCGCATACACACTAGACGATTTTCATGGACGATAACGATATCCTTCAACGATATATCATTCAGTGTGTATGCAGTGAACGACCAACGATGCGCGCTCCCGCGGGTCATTAACGATGTCTTTTGTCATCCGTACATGCAGGCCAATCTAACGATATCATCAAGAATTGCCTTTTCAGAGATGTGGCAGGATGGCTTCACTGAAAGATATCTTTAAAGATCTCTATCGGTGTGTACACCAAATATCGTCTGTGCTGCACTACAGACAGTTCAAGGGAAATCTTTCACCAATATTGTTCATACAGCACATTGTCTACTGTGTATGAGCCTTTAGTCCCATTTATCTGACAATGGAGTCCAATGCATATGGGAGAAGTCTGCAGGAATGAGTAAACCAGGTGATCAGGTAGGATATTTCTCTGTAGTGTTACGGATCACTCTTTGGTCTGTTTTAGTTGCTCTGCCCGTCATCAATAGCTGTTTACTAAACTGTCTCTTTATGATAGGATTTGTTCACACAACCACTTATTAAGCTATTTACCACTGTTAAGAGTATTTACCATTATCTCTAGTAAGATAAAACACCTGAAGGTTCAAAATCCAGTCTTGTTGTCAATCTTTCAATGTATTTGTGGGCAGGGTCATAACTGGGGGTGTGTGAGCTGTGCCCTGTAGGCATCACCGTCGCTGTCCTACGGCCCTTACTTCTGGCTAACAGGGTGCCTGGAATTGTACCCTGCTCAGGACCGGTTCTACCGTTAAGCATGGTACGCAGCTGAGTAGGGCGCCACATAGTGAAGGGCGCCTCAGCTGCGTACCATGCGGGCTGCGGGCAGACTGTGTCTCTGTGATACAGCTGCACCATGTGTGTAGCGCTGACCGGACGGTGTTCGGTCAGCACTACACAGTGCCAAACACACAGCCGCCGGCAGCTGTGTGTTTGTTGTAATTAGCAGCCAATGAGAGTCTGACAGACGCTCATCGGTTGCTGCGCCCACTGCCGGAGCCATCTTCTGGCTCCCGCAATGGGTAATGGGAGAGACGTCATGACGTCTCTCCCATAATGCAAAGTGGCACAGGAGGATGGACGGAGGAGCTGATAGCAGCGGCGGGAGCGGGGTTTCAGGTAAGTGTTTTTTTTTTAATTATTATTACATGTGTCTCTACTGGGGGGGGGGACTACTACTGGGGGATTTAATGATGAAAGAAATTACATCACCCGCACAGGTATTTGTATCTCATACTACTGGGGGCACTACAAGGGGGGGCTACTACTGGGGGCACTGCATAGGGGGACTACTACTGGGGGCACTATATAAGGTGCTTATTACTGGGGGCACAAGGGGCACTGTACAGTGGGGGACCACTACCGGGGGCACTGTAAAAGGGGCACTGCATAGGGGGGGTACCAAAAAAATGTACTCGCTTACCAAAAAATTTGGGCTAGGGCCGGCCCTGGCCCTGTTGCCTGGTTTGCTGCCGTAGTGCCACTCGGAGCGTTCTATTTTGCCTCCAGACAGGCACCCTGCAGTCTGAAAAGCCAGTCAGAGCATCCTCAGTGCAGCACTTATCCGTGCTGGGGGCCCAACCTCCTCTGCACTACGTAATGATGTCATGCACGCGTTGTCATTACATCATGCGCTCAGGGGGCAGCACAGGGCACAGTATTGATGATACCCTTGACATTTGGACAGGCTCCGCCTATCCCTGTTCTCTGACAACTCCCTAATTTAAATTAATTCTCTTTATCATCTGACTTGGCCCATACTCTCTGGTGACGTCCCTTATAGTAGTCTTCTGGGAGGGGTAATATTCTGTCAGGAAATGTCAAGGAACCTTCACCTTTAGGGCAGGTGCAATCTAATGCATGTACAAAAACTGGACCAAGTAGTTGGTACCAGGAATCCAAATAATAATTGGGGGACACTCGGTAAGAGACAAGTACGTAAAAGTTATTGACCAACCGTTCAACTTTAGCCCACACTTGAAACTCATTGGGCTAAGTAAGGGAGTAAGTGTAAGAAAGCTGAAAATGTCACAGCACTGGCAATAACCAGCAGTGACATCAGGGAAGGTTCTATGTAGCCGGCAGGAAGCATGAATGAGTGGAATATATTTTAACCATTCATCATCTTCTTGTATTTTACTAGTAACTGCACAGACTGTGGGGGTGATTCAGCAGAGTATGGAATTGCAAAGATGCACGGAAGCAGCTTTGCAATTCTGTCTTTGCTAAAAAGCAAATGCCGCAGGAGGTGTCTGACACCTGCTGCCATGGCCTTGCCACTCCCGGAAAACATAGGCGACAGTTGTTGCTTTAATAATTATTTCCATCATTTATTGTGCAGGCCATACCTGCTATTTTTTTCTTAGGGTCACCATTTATTGAAGCTATTTGCCAAAAATGGCACATCTTAAGAAGTGGCCACATTATTTCTGTATGGGGCTATTAATTATGACGATATAGCAGCAGATATAATAAATATCGGTGGTGGTACCTCTGTTTTTGGAAGCAAAAGCAATCTCCACTTTTATGGGGTCTGCAAAAATGCCCAATTTATTAAGCTCCAGAAAGATTAGCTTTTCAGAACTTGACCCCTGTAGCTAAAGCTATCTTTAGATGGCGTTACCACTGTAGACTCTAGGCTACATGTTTGCACTTTTTTCAGAGAGAGATCCTTCAGCTCCCTCTCCACCAGCCAACTGTATAAATGAACATGCGCGGTCCGATGACCTCACATTCGTATTAGACAAGCCTGGTCCCACCTGGCCGCAAAGTGATCCCTTTATCATTTCCTCTTCACTGAGCCAGGCTCTTATCGGAGCCACTGTCCCTGCAATAGAAATGTAATATCTAACCAATATAATTTCTTATTGCCTTGCTACGTATGTGGCGATAATAAATTATAATTAACGGGGGACTTCAACGACTGATTACAATTTAACACCACAGTGTCTAGTCTACTGAAGCTTGCCTTGCTCTGTGCCCACTACTTAAAGATGCACAGTGGATTGCTGGTTCCCTGATATTCGGCTTAGTGGAAGAGAAGGTGTATTGTTACAGCGCAGGCGGAAATTGACCACATGAACATGCCAATCGTGGCCAGTCACCTTGTGGTCATGCTAGGGGGCAATAGTGGTTGCACCCATCAGATTTAAATAGATTGTTACCAGGCATCATAATGTTAATGGTGTAAAAGTGCGTACACACGGGACGATTTTTGAACAATTTGTCGTTAATGACAAATCGTTCAAAAAATCGTTGTATTGCCCCAAAACGATGAATGAAAACTACAAATGCGCGCTTCTGTTTGTAGTTTTCGTTCATCATCCGAACTTCCTGTCCAACCTGACGATATTGTCAGGTTGGACATGTTCGGGGATGAAGGAGGGTGCCCGGTATTGAACAAAATCGTTCTTGATTTCGTTCAGTGTGGGTGCTCAGTGTCATTAACGACACTGAGCACACCCCTGCCGGGGACACACGGGACGATGTTCGTTCAGGACGCACATCGTCCCGTGTGTACGCACCACTATGATTAGATTCAGTAGATAGACAGCAAAAATTAGCTAGTGGGTGTATTATTCTTTCATTTATAAGGCACTACAAGGGTTCTGTAGTGCCTTTCAGGGTGATAAAACTGACAACAAGAAATGTAATTAGACAGTATATAAAATAAATCCACTTGGATACATAAATACAGTGAGCATATAACGTAATTACAGTATGTAGAAAAGACACAGGGCAGAGGGAGTTTATTAAAGGGTATTGTATATTTCAGCTTATCATATAATTTACTCACTATAATATAATTACTATTATATATATATATATATATAAAAATAAAACATGCACTCATGCAGCTTAACCTACTGTAAAATTGACCATGATGTATTACTATAATGAAATGAGATACAATCCAATATCCAATAATTACGAATATTTCCATTATTTATTTTCTTTTTTGTAGTATAGTCCTTTTCATTGATTGAATGAATCTGAGGAATAAAAAGCCTGGCCAAAATGTACACCAACCAATACTGCTTTATCTGCAGTAATGAGCTTAAAGGTTTTGTCATCACCTACAGTAATGTTAAGACAGAAAAGGCGCAGACCCTTCCCTTATACAGAGGCTGAGGTCAGGATACTCTACTGCACCTGTCAGCTCTAATGAGACCTTAATGAGTCCCAGGCAGTGGCATCACTTTAACACAAGGTCATGAAAAGGAAAGTGATAAGGAGAGTAACAATTAATAGAGGGCACACTTCCTATACATGTATATATTTACAATTTATTGCAATACCTTAGAACCAACATTCCCTGAATTATTAATAATTAATATTAATATATATATATATTTTATTATAGTGCCACAATGGCTCTGTAGCACTATATATATTTATATATATATATATATATATATATATATATATATATGTGTATATATATATATATATATATATATATATATATATATGTGTTTGTATGTATGTGTGTATATATATATATATATATATATATATATATATATATAATTACCTCTTTATTAATAGTTTTTTATATAGCACCATCATATTCCATTGCCCTTTACAGTGGGGATCAAAACAAATAATAATACATTTGTTTTGTTGCCCATTGTAAATTTAAAATGATACTGGGTAATAACAAACAGACAAAGAGGTAGAAGGGCCCTGCTCGCAAGCTTACTATCTATATGTATAAATGTTATAAAAGGTAGAACAGGAATAAATAAAATGGAAATTATGTAAATCATGTATTTATTTTGCCACTTAAAATAGATGTCACATATCATCACTGTATATACAGTATTTTACTTTTTGTTCTCACTTAAGACCAACTTCAGTGCTACTGAACTCCGCCAGCCTGGTCCTGAGTCAAATGTGTTCCGACACCCTGGTTATAGTCACTACACAAGGGTATAATAGTTTTATGCTGTTCTTCAAATGTAAATAACTTCTACAACTTTATTAACCCAGGTTTGGATCAGGCGTTTGGCAACGGCAATCAACTCTTTATAGCAGAGTTACCATGTAGATCTTTTCCAGGTACAACATTGTGGGGAAAGTACGAAGAAAAGATATGATTTGTGCTGCTTTAGAAATCTCTGGTAAGGGAAAGTGATTTAGTGAGAGATTCCTTGTTTCCTGTCTAACACTGGTATAGTTTGCTGTTTGCGGAGGAGGGAGTACAGCTCTTGTACATGGTGAAAGCAATTCAGCTGTAATCTCCTTTCTTTTCCACTGCAGGAGCTCTATTCATATTCTAATCACAGATTTTCTTCACCCAAAAAAAAAAAAAAAAACTCCAGCCACTTTATCATCGCCCAAAAGCCCTGGCTTTTCACTTCTAACTTTCAGCATCAACTCTTAAAACTGGACTCCATGTAAAATCTATTATTTTCCCAAATCCCTGAAAGACATCAGGATGACCCCCTGGCATAATGTCATTTCTGCAGGGCATACAGGACATAAATGCACCCAACAAACATTTACAGGAGATGCAAAACTTTGCAAATACAACTGATTTCTACACTTAGACAGTTCCTGCAATATGTGCACCTAACTGGCGTCAGTGATCATCTGTACACACATGTATGCATCAGGTGCTGATATTATGCATCACGTCATAGTTGATAACACAGTAAATATATTTATTTCTGCTCAGGCAATAAATTAACCCCCCCCCCCCCCCCCCCCAAAAAAAAAGTATCTGGTGATCATTTCAGTGTGCAGTTAAGTTATTGTGCGAAAAGTGTGGATTCTTGCACTGGAACATGAGTTTGTGTGAGGATGGAGGGCATGCCTGTGGAAGTTTAGGTAATAAAAAAAGGGTTTTATAATAGAAAGGGGGGTTGAAGTGCTGGGATTGCATAGATTTAAGCCCCCCTTTTCGGAGGAAAGTCTTTATTATTCAAAACAGCATCACAAAGGACTTCACATTGAGCCATGCCACATCCCCATCTGACTACCAGCTATTCATCAGGCAGGCTGGCCTATCAATGACATGTCTCCCATCAGGACTCCTATAAAATGATGCTTTTTCCCATGCAACATCAGCAAACATTGTGACTGGTTTGCCTCTGCCCTGCTGGATTATCAAGTGTCCATTTTCACTCTGTGCTCCCATCACTGTGTACATTACTGAGATAAGGGGGGGGGTCTCACATCCCCAGGATTTTGGTCTTCTTAACTGCCCATGGGAAGAACATGCATTGTGGGTTATTGGAGGAACCAGACATGGATTCCACAGGTTAGTCCAAGTTTAATTTTCATTAACTAATTCAGCTCTGTGACTCTCTAGTAGCCCCTCTTCTGGCTTTTTTTCTGGGGTACACTTTAATCCTCCTACAAAATTAACAAGAGGACACATGCAGTATATCACCTATCTGCTCACTGACCATCAAAGACTGCACATGCTCTCTGCAGTATTGTTTTTTTCTCCCATATATAATAATTGCTTTAAATAAATGCCATTAATTATTTTTATATAGACTATAGTTTTATGTAAATATGATCAGATGGGCATGCAGTTTCCCGAAGGGTTATATTCAGGGGGTCACACAAGGTTGACATTGCAGCAGCGTGTTACAGAAATATAGATCAGGACAACCACAATTAAGTTTTATTGTTTAAGATGACTTGGTACACAACCATTGATGCCCAAAGTGAACATTTAAGTTATTCCTTGCATGCATTATCATGTGACACTTTATGGACACTAACGTGCTCACATTTAAAGAGAATACGTATAGATATATATATGGTATTAGAAGACTCACAGCATCACTTGTTGATCTTTAGCAACTATTTTCCTTTTTATACACCTGCTGGCTGGCTGGGATGACTTGGACAATCTAAACCCTGCAGAACCCTCATAAAGTATTAAAAAATAAATTGCATATATTATTTATATGTTATATTTAAGAAATATATAATAATAATCATATTACAATTTAATCCTGTTTATTATTAGCCTGTGTACTAAAACATACGTATATTTATTCCTAAAACTTAAGTGCCTGTGATTTGAATTGTATCTGTTTAGAGATGATGTGTTGCTTTAGGATATAGATATCGGATTAATCACATCACTAATCTGACGTCCATGTATAGATTATTAGCAAGGGACGAGTAGTTCTGGAACATTTGGATTCTCTTTTTCATGAACTATTTTTTTTCTTCTGTTTTATTTATCTTTAGCAAATTAACTTTATCCTTTACTCCTGTGCAAAAGTAAAAATGTATATATATATATATATATATATATATATCTCCATTAAGCCTTTTACCACTACATCTTTACACTTTGATTGTACTATAATGAATCCCCAGAGTGTTCTGCTAAAATCTTAAAGGAACAGGACCTAAACTAAATCTTAATTTTAAATCGTATTTGTAGCTTGTACAAGGTATTAACTCAATGTTTATGGAACACATTACCTTTCTAAATAGTGAGAATGGTAGGGGAAGAATATTTAAAAGTATTATAGTTCAGCCATTGATAAGCTTGTTCCTATACAGGTCAGATTAAATTTATTGAGATTAAGCTGCTTTACAAAGCAATTCAAACCGCAATAGAAAATGTATTATCACAAGTGTGCTATTAAGGAATTTAACAGGAACTGCTGACATGCAAAAGAAAGGAAGAGTTTTGCATATTTTTGTGCAAGTTAGTAACTTAAGTTCTTCCAATAAACTTAGAATAAAGTAACACATATATATACACATACATACACATATTATATTTTTTTACTAAACTTTTAAATTATAACCACATAACTCACACCATAATAACAGGGAGGGAAATACTTGATAATGTCGGTTAACTCTACTTTTAATCCTAGGATGGAACAAAATTAAAATAACATTTCACCTCTTAAAAGTACTATGTTTAAAACATAAACTAAAAAAATTAAGCTGCACCTTTACATATATATATATATATATTTTTTTTTTTCCACAAGGTATATACTTTAACAATATGCATGCTACCAAACATACAAACACAGACTGAAACTCACATGCATTCATACAGTATACTTTCTCACTATTGGAAATATTTATTTACAGTACTTGTGTGTAATATGCTATCCATTAATAGCCTATATTGCCCAGGGTCATTAACCACTTTACTATGCTGAAGCAACAAGTGTTATGTGCACTGAGTCTTATTCAGTCAGGATAACTGACTGCATTTAATTTCATTTCAGATCACTGCATTTTATTTCATGAATTATTTTATTTCACTGATCAAAAAGTTAAGTAGAGCATTACTAACTAATACATTTATTATTATAAGATGTAACAAAACTTAATTACAAAATGAAATAAATAACTTTTTTGTCAGAATTTTGTTTATTATGGGAAATATGGTAATAACACTGTTAATTGTTATTAATGGAAGAATATTGCTGTGTTTTTTTAATTGCATTATTATGCTTTTTTAATAGAGGCTATATATTCCTTGTTTTTTTGTTATTTTATTTGGTTTTATTCTTGGTTGTTTTTAATTGAGACAGTTTACGTAGCTTTAATAAACTTCAAAATTGTTTTAATACTGATAAAAAATTAAATCCAGGCAATCTAACATTTAAAAATGTTTTTTTGTACTAGACAATTTAAGTCTGAGGGAAATAAGCTAAATATATTTTAGTATTTTTGGTATGTGCTTTTGTAAATAAATTATTAATGAATATTGTATAAGTCCGTCCTATTTTATATGATAAATATGAATCAGAGAAATAGTTAGCTGTAAACCCTGGAACACATTGGTTGACAGTATATATTTATAATTGGTTAATGCTGGTAATCTGTAAGAGACATTTTGGAAAAGTTACTTTTGGGAGCAGTGGGTAAAGTTTTCCTGGGCCCGTTCCTATGGTAATTGTCCCTTGGCCCGTTGTCATGGACACCACTGTGGAGGAAAGAGATTCGCGACAGCAAAATATTATGAGTTAGCAGTTCTGTGCTAAAGAGCACCAGGCAAGCCGCTTCTTTCAGGAATCAAAAAGCAACAAAAGGTATTGAGTGTTCAGGCAGTAGGATCCAATTGAGCATGCGTGTCGTCACATCATGCAGGATTCCTGCGGGCTGGAAATAAAACACAAGCGTCTGTACAACACCCCGTGAACACAAATTACAATGACTGGCTAACCGGCCTCAGTCACCACATCTATCCCTCTTCAGGGGAAAAGGCAAGAGTATGAAAGGGGGGATTGCAACTTTACCATTCTTCCAAAATATTCATATTTCATGTATATACATACGCTATACATACTACAATCATATATCTGTCTATCTAATATGTATCTCTCATATACATATATCTATATTATCTCTCTTTCTACATATCCATCCATTCAACTGTCTGTCTATGCCAATTTATCTACTGTATCTAATCTCTCTCTAATATGTACCGTTGTCTACACACACACACACACCCTACCCACCTAGCTATATCATATCTACATTATATATCTATGTTTAATTATCTAATATTTATCTCTCAACATAGCTATCTATGTTGTATCTATCTCATGTCATATATCTATGTATCGGTGTCATATCTATTTAATTATGTATGTCATATTTGTCTCCTATCTATCTATCTATCTATCTATCTATCTATCTATCTATCTATCTATCTATCTAATATTTATATCTTACATCTATCTCTTACTGTATTTCTCATATCTGTCATATTTTTCTGTCTTTCTCTCTCACGAAGCTCTGTCACATCTATCTATCTATCTATCTATCTATCTATCTATCTATCTATCTATCATCATTATCCCTTACACCTATCTCATACTGTATCTATTTAATATCTATTTCTTCATCTCTTTAATATCTATCTATTTATCTGTCTATCTATCTATCTATCTATCTATCTATCTATCTATCTATCTATCTATCTATCTATCTAATATTTATATCTTACATCTATCTCTTACTGTATTTCTCATATCTGTCATATTTTTCTGTCTTTCTCTCTCACGAAGCTCTGTCACATCTATCTATCTATCTATCTATCTATCTATCTATCTATCTATCTATCTATCTATCATCATTATCCCTTACACCTATCTCATACTGTATCTATTTAATATCTATTTCTTCATCTCTTTAATATCTATCTATCTATCTATCTATCTATCTATCATCTGCCATTATTATCCCTTACACCTATCTCATACTGTATCTATTTAATATCTATTTCTTCATCTCTTTAATATCTATCTATTTATCTGTCTATCTATCTATCTATCTATCTATCTATCTATCTATCTATCTATCTATCTATCTATCTATCTATCATCTGCCATTATTATCCCTTACACCTATCTCATACTGTATCTATTTAATATCTATTTCTTCATCTCTTTAATATCTATCTATCTATTTATGTATCTATCTCAAACGCTCTTGTAGATTCTTGTAGAAATATCAAGCGCTCAGTCTCCTAACCAGTCCAATACCCTTTTTTAGATTAAACTTTCGTACATTATTGTTGTACTAATTTATTTTTAAACATAGAGCAGTGCCATAATTTCTGACAATCATTTCATACATGACCTCAGTGTCCCTATGTCCCACCTTACCTATACTCAGCAAGTCACTGAACTGAATGACCCGTCTCAGTACTTGCAATCTGTTACTAGATATTTTAAGCCTTATGCCCCCCCAAAAACTTAAACATAATCCATTTCACATTTAAAAAAAAATATGTATGTTATAATTACTGTTTAATAGCACATTTGTTTACATACAAAAACTTTGCCTATGTCATTACTATGGATCATGGCGAAAACGTGGACCATGTATAGTACATATTGTGATAATAATGGGCCTGATTCTAAGGTGGATGTATACGCAGTGTGACGTGCGCTGTGTAAAAAAATAACACATTGGTGTCCACGTCTGATTAGGCCCAATGTTGTTGTACAATTCATCCATTTAATGATCCATGGTCATACAACATGTGTTACCGCTAAATTAAGGTGCAAACAAAAAACTCCTATTCCTTGTTTCAAAGCTTGTATGTTTACGCCAAGTAAAAGTATGTTATGTACCAGTGTTTATTGGAGAAGAGGACAATGTATACACCCTTATACTGCAATACTAACAGACGGAAGACTATGCTGGGGCATTACTAGTATACTGTATAGCAGTACTGAGATGCTGTCTTAAAATAATCTTATCAAGAGATTATAACTCTTCAAAGCTTTTGCAGTGGTAGAAGCAATAAAATGTCTGCCTTTAGTGACAATAATCAGGAAATAAAAGTTTATTTGTAGTTAAAAAAAGAATCATAATAAAATCACTTTAATTTTGTTTAATGCTGAAATGCTTAATTGACTGCAATCATTTTTGTTGCTATAATGTACATTGGTAGAAAGGAAAAGAGGGAAAGAGAGGGCTAGTCGCTGAGGCACTCTTAATTATTATTAAGAGTGCCCCAGCGACTAGCCCTCTCTTTCCCTCTTTTCCTTTCTACGTATGTAATACTGGGCTGTGGGAGCACCACCAACAAAAATTATTGATACAGTTGTATCTAAAAAATCTAAAGGTTGGTTTCTACTAATGATTATTACTATTATCCCTACTTTGAGTTCTGTGCGGAATTTTCTCTTTTTTCTTGTACCATAATGTACATTGGGCCTGATTCAGCAAGGATCACATTTGCAAAGCTGCACGCAGGCATATACTGTAGTGTGTAGTGCACGCAGGCAGCTTTGCAATTGCGAACCTTGCAATCATGTAAATGCAGCAGGAGGTGTATGACACCCCCTGCTGCATTTGGATCCCAGCACTGAGACGGAGGTCGCAGGCTGGGATCACCATCGCGACCATCGATGGTCGTGATGGTGGACGGCACTGGGCAGCCAGCCAGCTGAGTGAGCCTCAGTTTACTCAGGCTGGCCAGCTTGCGATCCCAGAACAATGCGTTGATCGATGTAGATCCTGGGCTTGCCACTCCCGGAAAATGGGGCATATGCCCTCGTTTCTGGAAACGCTGGCTGACCCTGTCCACTCACTACCCCTTAAATGCCTCTGCCTGTCAACCAGGCAGAGGCATAGAAGGGCTTGTGTGCCACTATGCAGGACCCATTCTGCGCACACGCAGATTCCCAATAATCGGTAATATGCGATCAGCAGTACACTGCTGAATCAGGCCCATTATTCATAGAAAGGACATTAAAGTGTTAGACTACTGTAAGTTGATGATGTAATCGGAAATACATAACTGATATATGGAACATGAAAAGTAGTGATAAAGGGCATGATTCAGCGGTGGGCACTGCTGTGTCCGCTCTTGTGTCTGTTGCCAGCAGCCGCGACTGCGATTATATGTAAATGCTGGTATCAGCCTTCCCCTGGTGTATTAGCCTGCTTCTGAATACGCAAGGACTGAGAAGCCTAAACTCAGTGTCTCTGTACTCTGTAATGCCGCTGGTGATTCTTTAGACTCCACCATCATTGCACCATCACGCTCAACATCGACACTTGCACCATCCCTATTGCAGGTGCGCTGGTGCAGTTTCTGCGTCTGATTATGGATCCATGACTGCGGTTGTGTGGGTGTGAGCGCAGCTGCTATCACTGACATGCTCGCGACACTCCCATAGCACGCCCACGAGACAAACTTTTTTGCGTTCACGTCAGGTCACCGCCCAGGAACGCCCATCATTTTGCCGCCCCATTTTTGACACTGTCAGTCTTGATCACAGCAGCATCTTTGTGCTTACACTCTGTGTAACGCATGCGCTGTAGGGGATTTCTGATTTTTTTGCACATGCGCAGGCACAAATAGGTGCTCAAGTACTGTACATGAACATCGGAATTGCGTGCGACTCTGAATCAGGCCCAATCTGTTTGTATAGAAACTATAAATTTTGAGAAAATTGTCTTTTCACGTTTTATCGGTGAAAAAAAATTAAAAATAAATCAAAAATATTATTTCTATTCAGATCTTTCAAGACAGTTTAACGTTCCAAGAATACACATATGCCTTATGTAATAGTCTGCGACATGCAGGCACGGGCCTGAGTCTGGTGGTTTGGCCCTTATTTTCAAAGCAGCAATCATTTAACACATAAAACTAGCCTAACTCGCCGGTAGGCAAGGCCAAGATACAGAAACCTATCTTCTACATACAAAGGGGCCAATACAGCATTGAATGCAAGTCAGACGTAATTGTTCCGAAATTGCATGCACAGAAATAAATACCTATATTTGCCTGTACTGAGAGTTATACGCCTCTCTGTGGTCGGACTGCACCCATCTGTACGCTCGGTTTCATAGCCATCACCGTGACCAGTGCATACATTCACCAGCGCCAGCTTTGATGCAATAGATGCATCTGAAACAGACACAACTTTGCATCTCCAATTCTGTTTACACACCATTAGTGAATGTAGCCAACACACTCCATGTAGACTTAGATGTCAACCTTGGCATTCTAAAGTAACAAGACACCTACAGAAACTCTCAAATAAAGTAGAATGTCGATGGCGTAAATCTCTTGCTCCTAGTGACTTCCTCACATATAGGACTATCTACCACTCCTAGCAAAGGCTCTGGAGTCTGGACACTGCCAAACAAACATATTTCCAATCTCTCTTCTCTGCTCAAACTTCTAACCCCAAGTGACTTTTAAATACATTTTAATCACTTCTTACCCTCCCACAACCAGCCCACTAACTACTATCAGTGCACAAGATATTGTTTGCTATTTCAAGGACTAGATTGATAAGATCTGAAATGAAATTACATGGTCTTCCCCAGCCAGTGACCTCCTCAATTCCCTACCTGAACCCTCTGCACCTTCTCTTCACTTTATCCCACATATGAAAATGAACTATCTGCACCAGCGTTTTTCAACCGCTGTGCCGTGGTACACTAGTGTGCCTCGAGCGGTTGTCAAGTGTGTTACAAGGTAAATTTGGTCAGAACCAACAGTTGGAGCCGCTGGTCAGATACGCCCTTACTGTACTGTGGACCGGGTAGTGCTGAGCTCTTCTGGGAGGCTCAAGCGTGCGCGGGCCATGACCTATTTAGATGCGGTGGCGTGACATCACAGGTCACTAATGCCGCATTGCCAGCCCGCCTGCCTGAACGTTGCTGACAGCTCTGCACTGTGTGCACCCCCAGCCAAAGAGGGACAAGTAGGGGCAGAAAAATTTTTATTATTTTTTTTGTGTGAAAGCCAGTTTGATTTGCTTTTGGTGGTGAGTAATGTGTTTTGTTTTTTTTTCTTTGGGGGCCAGCCAATGGTTTTATTTTTTGAGGGGTGCAATGTGGTTTATATTTTTTGTGTGGGGGCCAGCCAATTATTATTTTTTTTGTGGGGAGCAATGTGGTTTTAATTTTTTCGGTGTTTCCAGCCAATGTGATTGTTTTTCCTGTGGGGAGCAATGGTTTTTTTTTTTTTCTGTGGTGGCCAATATATGTGCATTTTATCCCTGTGGTGGGGGCCAATGTATGTGCATTTTATTCCTGTGAGGGCCAATGTATGTGCGTTTTATACCTGTGGGGGCCAATGTATGTGCATTTTATCCCTGTGGTGGGGGCCAATGTATGTGCGTTTTTTTTCCTGTGGCGGCCAATGTATGTGCATCTTATTACAGTGTGGGTCAATGGATGTGTGTTTTATTTCTCTGGGTCCAATTTATGTGTGTTTAATTCCTGTGGGGGCCAATGTATGTGCATTTTATCCCTGTGGTGGGGGCCAATGTATGTGCATTGTATCTCTGTGATGGGGGCCAATGTATGTGCATTTTATTCCTGTGAGGGCCAATGTATGTGCGTTTTTATACCTGTGGGGACCAATGTATGTGCGTTTTATCCCTGTGGGGGCCAAGGTATGTGCGTTTTTTTCCTGTGGCGGCCAATGTATGTGCGTCTTATTACAGTGTGGGTCAATGGATGTGTGTTTTATTCCTGTGGGGGCCAATTTCTGTGTGTTTTATTCCTGTGGGGGCCAATGTATGTGCGTTTTATCCCTGTGGGGGCTAATGTATGTGCGTTTTATCCTTGTGGAGGCCAATGTATGTGCGTTTTATCCCTGTGGGGGCCAATGTATGTGCGTTTTATTCCTGTGGGGGCCAATGTATGTGCGTTTTATTCCTGTGGGGACCAATTTATGTGCGTTTTATTCCTGTGGGGGCCAATGTATGTGCGTTTTATTCCTGTGGGGGCCAATGTATATGCATTTTATTCCTGTGGGGGCCAATGTATGTGCTTTTTTTCCCTGTGGGGGCCAATGTATGTGCATTTTATCCCTGTGGGGGCCAATGTATGTGCGTTTTATTCCTGCGTGGGTCAATGTATGTGCATTTTATCCCTGTGGGGGCCAATGTATGTGCGTTTTATTCCTGCGTGGGTCAATAGATGTGTGTTTTATTTCTCTGGGGCCAATGTATGTGTGTTTTATTACAGTGGAGGCCAATGTAGTGTGTTTTATTCTTGTGGAGGCCAATGTGTGTGTGTTTTTATGTGGGAGCCAATATATATGTTTTTTCCGGATAGTGTGCCATGGCAATTTTAAAATCTTGCGTAGTGTGCCTTGAGTTGAAAACGGTTGAAAATCGCTGCTCTACACTTTTCTCATCCTCCTACTCTACTACCTCTACTCCCTCACAAATCAATAGTGCTCTGTCTTCTGTGCTCATCCGAACCTTAACTAAAATCTGTAATTTCTCTTTCTCTCCTGGTATTTTCTATCATATTCAAGTATGCAGGGATTATTCCTATTCTGTAAAAAACAAACAAACAGAATTTTGACCCGAACTCTCCCTCAAATTACTGTCCTATCTCCCAGCTCCCATGCCCCTCTTAAACTACTTGAGAGACTTTCCTACATTCGCCTCACACACTTTCCTCACCTGCACAACTTACTGGACCCCCTTCAGTCAGGCTTTTGTTCCCAACACTCCACAGAGACAGCACTGACTAAGTTAGTGAATTATTTGATCACAGCTAAGTCTAAATGCCAGTCACTACTTATTCTTCTGGATCTCTCTGCTGCATTTGACACTGTTGACCACTCTCTTCTCATAAAAACACTACAATCCCAAGGTCTTCAGGACACAGCCCTATCCTGCTTCTCATCCTACTTCTCAAATCGCTCTTTCAGTGTTTGTTTCTCTGAATCCACCTCCTCTTTGCTGTCTCTCTCAGTTGGATTACCGCAAGGCTCAGTCCTAGGTCCTCTGCTTTTCTTAATCTATACTCTAAACTTATCCTACCTTTGGCATTTCAGTATCATCTGCATGCGGAAGATACTCAAATCTACCTATCCTCCCCAGTATTGTCACCATCTGTATTGGTCCGTGTTACTGAATGTCTTTCTGTCATTTCACCTTGGATTTCACTCATCACTTCAAACAAAGGGGCATATTCAATTCCAGATCAAAGTCCCATTCTTTTCCCTGGCATCACTGGTTTTCCATGCGAAAAAGTATCACGCGCATCTCCGCTTATCCCCGTATTCAATTAGAAATCGGCGAAAACGGGACCCGGCGAAACTGTAACATTCGAAAAGTACTGTCAGATTTGGGGAAATCAACCTGAGACCCCCCCAAAAGATGCACTGACATTGAGGATCACTCTAGATACCCCGAATAGCCCTGCTGAAGGTATTTGGGGTACTTAAATGCTCTAAATAGCTGCTATTTAGCGTCTTTGCAGAAGTGATGAAGAATAGCATTTAACATATTTTTATAGTGAAAAAAGTAGTCCCAGCAAATTTGGGGTGCCAGAAAATGGATGCTAGCATATTTTTAAGTTGCTAAAGTGAGGTTTTAAAAATCGTTAAAATTCCACCTGCCACAAGCACCTGCAAACTTAAAAACACATGGGGCAAACTTACGCAGTTTACCTTTGGAGGACTGTCCCAAGGGTCCAGGGGGGTTCCCGCAGCTTTCACCCCCAAAACCCCAATTCTGCACTTTTTTTCCACACCTATACATAGGCAAAATTTTTCTGCAGGTCCCATTGCATTGAGTTTCCGCACCAGCGAAAAGTCTCTGGAATTGAATACGGAGGAAACTTATCGCATGGCGAAATTACATCACTCTAGATACTTTTCCGCAGAAAACTGCTTTTCGCACCTAATTGAATACGGCCCCTAATCTTTCAAAACATTAATAATATATCCACCAGCCAATAGTAGTTACCAACCTGATATCTATATCACTGCTGATAACTCGGCAATCAACCCTGCCCCACAAGCCTGCTGCCTATGTGTCCTTGACTCTGAAATATCCATTGTTCCCCACAATCAATCTATTTTCAAATCCTTTTATAAATATATACATCTCAAAAACATATCTGGAATACACTCATATCTTACACAAGATACTGCAAAAACTCTAATCCATTGCCATATCGATTACTGCAGAATCAGTATGTAATACCGCCGTTCGCCGGTTCAAATCCTGACACGAGAAGCCCAACAGCAGGGATCCTGACGCTGGCTGGTAAGAACCCTAACTATCCCCTCTCTCCCCCCTAACCCTCCCTTAGGGGTGCCTAACCCTAAAACTCCCAGGGTGTTGCCTAAACCTAACCCCCCCTTCCTGCACCCTAAACCTAACTCTCCCCAGGGGGTGCCTAACCCTAACCTACCCCCGGGGGTGCCTAACCCTAACCCTCCCCCCTAGAGATGCCTAACCCTAACCTCTGCCCCCAAATCTAACACTAACTCCTCTACAATCCCTAAACCCATCCCTCACCCCCTGCGGCTAACGCTAAGGATGCCCCGGGCTTACCTCGTTTGGGGTGTCCTTCGGCGTTCTGCCGTCGGGATTCAGATAGGCATCGTTTTTTGGACGCCTTTCTGAAGTCCCCCGTTGTGCTTCTCGTGTCGGGATATAGACCGGCGGCATTTAGTCCGCCAGTCTATAAACTGCATCTGATTACTGCAATATTCTCCTTGGTGGTCTTCCCCAAAACAGGCGTTTACCACTGCAATACATTTTGAATGCAGCTGTGAGGCTGATCTTCCTCGCTAAACATTTAACGTCTGCTGCTCCGCTCTGTCATTCCCTCCATTCGTTATTTGCATTATATTCTACCAATTTCAATTTAAAATACTTTTACTTACACATAAGACTATTGACCAAACTACTCCAACATATATCTTAAAATATCTCCCAGCTCTCCGATCAGCACAGGATCTGCGTCTCTCAATCACACTCATGAGGGGGCCGGAAATCCTCACAAATTTATTTTTTGGGGTTGTGGTCTAATGGCAATAGGCATGGCCACACCTCTTTAAAAATAAAGTAAATGTTTTTGCTGTCCCCCTTTCCTTCTGCACTGCCATAGAAGACAGCTGCTAATCAGTAGCAGCAGCAGCCTCTCTGGTCCCACTGCAGCCCAACACACAGCAGTCTGTGCCGGGCTGAGGAGTGACAGGTAAGGGAGAGGGGGGGAGGTGGGCAGCAGATCCAGGCCCCTCCATCAAGCCCGGGTAATTAGTACTCGCCCCCCCCTCAGGACCCCTGATCACCTGCTCCCATTCACGACCACAGGACTTTTTTCAGGCTGCACTGCACCCACTCTATAGAATGCCCCCTTATGCACAATAAGGGGTATATTTACTAAAGTGTGGGTTTTTAGAAGTGGAGATGTTGCCCATAGCAACCAAGCATGTTCTACTTATCAGATTCTATCAATTATCTTCCATAAGGTGCTAGATAAATGATAAGTTGCTATGGGCGACATATCCACTACTATAAACCAGGGGTGTTTCTAGAGAGGAGGGGGCCCGTGTGCAGTCTCCGACACGGGCCGCCTCCTCTCTGTCCGGTGGCCGACAGCGCACTGAGCTGTGAGCGACCAGTGCTGGAGTTATAGACTCTGAGCACTAGAGTGCGTCCAGAGTCTATAGAGGATGCACTGGTCACCGAGAAAATGGCCGCCGTGGCCATTTTCCATGTACTGCGCATGCCAAACAACGGGTAAATGGCCGAGGTGGCCATTTTCCAGTTGTTTTTACAGCGCCGGACCCCCGCGCCGACGTGGGACTCCGGAGAGGTAAGTAATTCTATGGGGGCAGGGTGTGCGTTGCGGGGCCCCCCTGGACCTAGGGGCTTTTGTTCTGCACCCATTATAGATACACCCCTGCTAAAAACCCACACTTTAGTAAATATACCCTTAAGACTTTCCTCTGCAACAGCCCCACAATGTTCACAATTACATAATTAGTACTACCTACATGGTATATATGGCAGCTTACAATATTGCAAAACAATTGTTTTTATCATATTTTAAGCTCAATTGCAATGTTGAAAATATAAAGATTGAAGTCCCTGTCAGGCTGTCACACAGTACTTACGATCTAAATATTAAAATGTAAATTATAATTTATCCAGTTATTTTAATGTGTAACATACAAAATTATTATTATATAAATTAAATCCAATCACAAGAGCTATGTGCTGTATTAAAGACCACTGACATGACGTGCAGCACAGCAGATGGGATGATTCAATAATTGATGGCTGGGAACAACGAATCGGGTGCACACACTATAGGATATGTACGATATACTGTTCCGATCCGAGTCAGGATGCTATATCGGATAACCATAGTTGCCTACTTTAAGCTCCCTCCTTTCACAGGCAGGGGGCGTGGTGCTGCGATGATGCTACGTTGGGGGCGGAGCATGGGGCGTCACCATGGCCCCACCCCCTCTTCACAATGCTGAAATTAATGGCATTGTGAAGCAGGGGGCAGGGCCACGATGACGTTATTCAGCGCGAATCACATCACCGGACCTCTCCCACTGCAAGGGTTTCTAGTGTAACCGCGGGGGGGTGTGGGCGGATGGATCGACCACTGCCGGGGGGCTTGCCTGCCTTTCCAGAGGGCTGGGTGCAGCACCCGATTTTTGGGAGGCTCCCGGCTGAATCGGGAGAGTAGGTAACCTTGCGGATAACAGATCGTATAGTATGTACCCAGCTTTAATGCAGAGGTTCTCAAACTCAGAACCCCAAGCAGGTCACGTTTTCCAGGTGACCCAGCAGGTACACAGGTGTATTACCAAGCATCAAATTTTAAAGATCCACAGATGACCTGGTAAACATGAACTGATTGGGTTCATGAGGACTAAGGGCCTGATTCAGACCCGCTCGCGAGGCATTCCATTTAAATAAATATCCCAGTAGGTGTGGTTACTGGTTACATATCATGGAAATACATTTTTACCTCCTAGCATAATTTTTTAGTTTTTGAACTACTCTTTTTTTCCCTCAAATAAATACCACAGGAGTACTGCTAATTACTGGAATTTACCATTTTCATTTGTTTTGTGTGAGAAAATTGTGGTGTTTTTCTCCCTTCTCTCAAATACCATGCTAGGTGTGATTAACGATTAAAAATAATAAATGTTGCAAACCAATCATTGCACCTGTGCAGTGCGGCTTTGGTGCATACATATTAGCAAAATAATAGCCCCACTGCGTACGACACTGTGTGCATCACTGAATCAGGCCCAATCATCTTTGGCTTAAATACTTTTACTAATGTACATTCTTTCTTTCTCTCAAACAAAAATTGTGGGTGGAGTGGTTGAAACCACTTTTATATATTTCATTCACAATTATACTGTTATGAACACCTTTACCATATGGGGCGTGCCACATTCTGCCTCTGTGATCCCGTATGCAGGAAACATGGCTCCAGCGTGTCAGTAATGGCGGCCATTCTGAATGACCATAGACTCAGGAGTCAATGTTTCCATGAACAGATTGACAAATAAATCCCCAGATTTACAAATGGCACTATTGAATTTTTAAATCTTCTTGTTTAATGCTAACACTGACGTTGATTGTGCAAAGCCATGAGGCTGAACGATCAGAGTATATAGTGGACAATCAGATACCGTGTACGCAACTAATAGCATGTTGTGAGTTTAAACTGTTCCTGGTTGTCCATGCAGGAATGGAAAGTGCAGGAACACTGCTGAGAGAGTCCTTTGGCCCTTGGTATGGTGGGGAAGGGAATATCATGTTAGCTAAAAAATAAAATTTTAGGAGAATAAAGAAAAACATATATTACAAACTTCACGACAATGAAGCCCATTTGTAATTGTTTCTTGTTAGCCACTTAAAGTATAGCGTGTATATTACTGTTGGAGGTTTTAACACAGACTGAACACAAATGATTATAAAAATAGACGGTCATATATATTTAATCTTAGTAAAACAAGTAAACAATTTTCCATCACTGGCACACAGTGGAGGCAACTATTTTGTTTGTTGAGCATCATATAACCCTTTATCACTGTGTATGAGGGAGCAGGTACTAATTACCCGAGCCCTGGCTTGTTGGAGGGGGCCCGGGTTTGCCCTCCCCAGTGTACTTCCCTTGCTCATGCAAGTGGTTTCTTCCTCCTCAGACGCCCTCTTCCCAGAGCGAGGTAAGATGCTGATGCGGGGGGGAGTGATCACACTGATCGCCTTCCCCCTGGATCTGCCCCTGGCTGAGGGGCAAATGGTGCCGCACATACTATTTTATTCTTATATTTTTATAGGGGGCATGGCCACACCCCTTAAGCTGGGTACACACGGTACGATGTGTACCCAGCGATGCGATCCAACGGCCGACGTATTGGGCGGTCCCCACACACGGAGCAATCCGGTGCCCGACCGCCCGAAATGTCGCCCCCCACATAGACCAGCATGGGATCGCACATCGCTTCTCCAGATTTCTTGTGCATGCAGAAAGATCTGGAGGAACGATGGATGACCCCAGGGGGGCGTGCAGCGGACGATATCATGCCCACAAACAGAATGATATAGCTGTGATATCGTTCCAATTTGTCAGATCGGCCGCTATATCGCTCCATGTGTGGGGCCTTTACAGTACCCTGCACTTCTCTCTATGGCTCTGGTGACTAAGGTATCTCCGCTCATTCAGGCTTTACAGCATGGTTTTTATTACGTGGACACAGGTTATGTTACGTGGTGGTTGTGCAGTGCTTATAAAGCAATATATATATATATATATATATATATCTTTTGGTAGTGGCTGTCATTCCATACATATTCCCCCTTTTTTTTTTTATCAAGCCCTCCCTGATATTCACAGTTACAGGCACTAGGCATATACTCAATATTCATATATATATGGGTCTATGTACTAAGCAGTGGAGAGTGGAGGGAGATAAAGTACCAACCAATCAGCTATCACTTTTGAAACACCGGGCGGGATGTACTAAGCATCGTATCCGCAATGTGGTACATCCTGCCTCTTATTAAGTACATACCGCGGATGACTACCGCGTTATGTAATTAGAAATGCAATTTAAATCGCAAAGGACAGCTCTCTCCTTTGCATACCCCCGGATAAAGGGACTTCCATGTTTAACACCCAGAAGTCACTCTGTTGTCCTTCTGCGCATGTGCAGAAGGATGCCAGCGCTGACCGGATCCCTCTCAGGGGGTGCCCCGATAAGAAGCTCGTAGGCTTCTATTGGGCAACGCCACCTGAAGATGGCATTACGCACCAGGACAAAGCACCGGAATGCACTGCATTTTTCACTTTAGTACATCCTGCCCACAGCCTGTAAAGTGACAGTTAGGCGCTGATTGGTTAGTACTTTATCTCTGTCTACTTTATCTCTTTCCAAGGCTTAGTACATATACCCCATAGTTACAGGGTTTGGTATGACCATTCGACAGTCAGAATGTCAACAAGCTTTGAATATTGACAGTCAGAATGTCGACATGGACACAAGGTCCACAACCAATGTGTAGACAAACATTTAGGTCGACATGGTTAAAATGCCAACACGCTTAACTTTACAGGCTGTATTTGAAAAATGACAGTTAGGAGCTGATTGGTTGGTACTTTGTATCTCTCCACTTTATCACTCTCCTACAGTAGCTTTCATAAATCTCCCCCATATCTCACTTCGCCCCTCTTTCTCTGACAGGGCAAATCACACAGAGATGTATCACTCCGCTTACTGTCATAGGGGGTGTTACATCCATGTCAATATGTTGAACTTTGGTGTTGAGCAGACACTTAAAGAGCAAATATCCTTAGAAAGGAACAAAAAGACAAAAGGAATGTGGGACCTTTCAAATCAGCCGGGTACTATGTAGTGAAAAAATAATTTCTCTAGATGTTATTATTACCTCATTCAGTGATCTCTTGTTGGCCAGAACATGAGGGAGGGATTAAATTGCTGAGGTTTTGAATAGTTCTATTCCTAAATGCACTTGTCAAGTTTGATCTTTAAGAATTGTAACTATAATTTGCCTTGAGGTCACCAGCAAAGCAAAAAATCCCCAGGAAACAAACTCTAGTCTAGAGCATCCATGAGTTGTAAGGATGGAAGGGCACCCAAAATATTTAATGTTAAAAAATTTAAGTCAATAGTTCAACTTACTATTTTTATTTTGAATTTTTGTTTTTATATGAGAAATGTAATTTGAAACATGTAAAGTGTAACACTGTAGTATTTGTTGTAATGTTATATGACCAATAAATATGTTATAAGATTTGTGGCTGGAATTGTTTGTTGCTAGTAATGTCTGCGATTTTCAATATTGACCAACTCCTCAGTGCATCTTCCTTTGATCTGCGTACTGCGTGCAATTCAAAAGCATGTTCTTTTATTGTTTTCTTTCATTCATGGTGGTACAGTGGTTAGCATTACTGCCTCACAGTACTGAAGTCATGGGCACTGTCCAGAGCAGAGCACTATCAGTGGGTATACCGCCTGTTTGTTCTCCCAGTGTGTGTGGCTTTCCTCCTGGTACTATGGTTTCCAGAACGTTACTAGTAACATTTGAGGAGTCTATTTACTAAGCAGTGTTAGGAGACAGAAGGAAAAGAGATAAGGTGCCAGCCAATCAGCTCCCAACTGTTATTTTTCAAACACAGCCTGTGAGATGACAGTTGGGAGCTGATTGGCTGGCACCTTATAACTTTCTTATCACTTTTCACTCTGTCTCCTAACACTGCTTAGTAAATAGACCCCTTAGTCTGTGTTTGCGGGGTAGAAAATTGAGACTGTAAGCTCCACTGGTGCAGTGGTTGATGCGAATGTTCAAAAATATTTTCTGTAAAGCACTGTGTAATATGCTGTTCTATATGACTAAAGGTTACCATTATCATTTGTATTACTGTTATCAAACATCATTTTATGGTTTTATTAAACTGTAGGAGTAATAGAATTTAGGTCTGAGCTCTGAATGGGCCACCAATGGACATCTGTTTTCTATATCTGAAGCCATTCCAGTGTTGCCTTTGCAGTGAGTTTTGGATCATCGTCCAGTTGAGAGACAGACTTCCTCCCCAGTTTCAGCTTTTTGGTAGAAGTAGTTTTGTCTTTAGGTTTTAGGTATTTGTAAGCCCTGAGCTTTTCCAAGGGTGAGATCATTGGCCTCCATAGTGGAGGAATGCATGTCATTTCCCCCAGATACTTAGCTACAGGAACCAGTGACCATGCCCCTGACAAATGTCCAGCATCATCTAAAATAGTATTGTTTGTTCTGTTTTATCCATGGATTTAGTGGCTCTAGATGCAGTTTGAAGAAGGGGGGATATGGGCCTTTATCAGAGGATTGCAAGCATTTAGATCTAGCGGAAATAACCAATATCCTTGCCCACAAGAAGTTTGCAACCCTGCATCTAGAAATACTGCAGAGATGTGGAAGAAAGTCTTGGGGTCTGATGAGATTAATGTGGAACTTTTTGGCTTGAAAGCTATGTGGTATGTTTATGTATATAATGCAAATTAAACACAGCAATGTAATGCCATGCCACTGTGAACATGGCAGTCAAAGCATTACTGCCCATTACAGATTAGAGATGAGCGGTTCGGATTCTGTGGAATCCGAACCGCTCCGAACTTTGGGGATCCGAGTCCACCCGAACCCTGTTCGGGTGTTCACCGCCTGACTCGGATCCCCGTTCGGGGCCGAACGACGGCCGCCTGATGTCGGATTCTCACTAGAGAATCCGACATCAGGGCTCCTATTGTGTAGGGCAGAGCGCTGTGATAGCGCTCTGCCCTACACAGAGACAAACACACAGCCGCCAGTGGCAGCTGTGTGTTTGTTACAGCAGCCAATGAGAGTCACACAGACTCTCATTGGCTGCTGCACGGAGGGAGCCGGCTGGAGCTCACACGAGCTCCGTCTTCCGGCTCCCTCCTCAGCGTGTGACAGCAGAGCGGACGGCGCGGGAGCGGGGATACAGGTATGTTTTTATTTTTTATTTGTGCAAGTGCCGGGGGCGCTACTGGTGGGGGTCTGCTACTGGGGGGGTCTGCTACTGGGGGTGCAGGGGTGCCATACTACTGGGGGGGGTCTGCACTACTGGGGGGGTCTGCTACTGGGGGGGGCCATACTACTGAGGGGCCTGCTACTGGGGGGGTCTGCTACTGAGGGGCCTGCTACTGGGGGGGCATACTACTGGGGGGGCTTACTACTGGGTGGCATGCTAATGGGGGACCTGCTAATGGGGGGCATACTACTGGGGGGGCTTACTACTACTGGGGGGGCCCTGCTACTGGGGCAGCCTACTACAGGAGGGGCCCATACTACAGGGGGGGCCCATACTACTGGGGCAGCCTACTACTGGGGGGGCCTGCTACTGGGGCAGCCTACTACTGGGGGGGCCATACTACTGGGTGGCATGCTAATGGGGGGCATACTACTGGGGGGGCCTGCTAATGGGGGGCATACTACTGGGGGGGCCTGCTAATGGGGGGCATACTACTGGGTGGCATGCTAATGGGGGGCATACTACTGGGGGGGGCCTGCTAATGGGGGGCATACTATTGGGGGGCATTCTACTGGGGGCACTGCATAGTGGACCCTACTACTAAGGGGACTGCATAGGGGGCACCACTGCTGGGGGCATTGTGTAAGGGACACCACCACTGTGGGCATTGTGTAAAAGGGGCACTACTGTGGGCATTGTGTAAAAGGGTCACTACTGTGGGCATTGTGTAAATAGGAGACACTACTTTATGGTGTAATGTGAATCAGGGGCACTATGTGCGGTGTAATGCGAATAAGATTGTGCACTGTGACTCCTAGGGCCGTAGCCCACTTTGTAACAAGTACTGTGATTCTGCTGGCCGTACCCCACTGGGTGGGTGCACTACTTTTCATTTCTGCCACTGCTGTGTGGCAATGTGTCATAGATGTGCTTTATACTGTGGTGTCTGTGTCGTTGTGCCGTTGCTTTGTCGCTTAGTAACCAGTCAGCTCACTGCAACCTTTGGCCAATAATGTTGAAAACAATATTATAAGCTGTGATATGGTCTAAATTGACTGGAAATTAATGTTATTGAGGTTAATAATACTCTAGGAAGAAAAAAAAGACCAATTTATGTGATTTTAGCTTTTTTTGTCAATTTTTGTAAAAAAATCCAAATCCAAATCCAAAGCCAGTCACCGCAGTTTGGCAAATCCAAATCCAAAGCCGGACGACGAATTAGAACCAAATCCAAATCTGGCAAAAATGGTCCGGCGCACATCCCTATTACAGATACAACCTTCTAACCCAAAAAGTCAAATTGGGGATGAAGTTTGTCTTTCAACAGGACAATTATCCCCCAAAAAAAACATTTTAAGGGAAACACTGGATTTGCTCCTGGCTGATGGGCACATGGCACAGAAAATACAATTTTTTCTATATTTTTGGAAGGAGGTGTGGCCATGCTTCCTTACATTAGGTCACACACCCAAAAGTGCTCAGGAGGCACATTTTTTGGGCTGGCCCGTAATGATTCCAGCCTATGCTGAGCAGCCAATCGTCAGTTGGCACTATGTTGGGAGGAGCCCACACTAGTGTTGCCCATAACAACCACCATGTTTGAAATTGTAAAGCAGACACTGTTAAAATACTGTAAATCTCATTATTAGCATGTCGGCATACCTGGTTAGACCTTACAATTGCGGAAAAGGCTAAATTAATATCACAAAAACATATATATATATATATATATATATATATATATAAATAATAAAGAACAAAAAATAAACACTGTGGGGCAACTCATCCTTAACTGCACTCACATTTCCTGCACTAATAAAAAATGTGAATATCTGCCCGTATGTCGATTTCTAAGCATCTATGTGGCCTCACCTCACCATGGATATGCTTGGTTTCATGTCGGTCATCATTGCGTACTTATACCAGTCCTATCCCAGGGCTCTCACGTAAGTGTGTCTGGAGCAGTCGCAGTGCGATAACGTGCAAAATCTGCCTGCAAAGCTGAATTGCGTGCAAGTCTGCATTTGTCGATCTGTGGCTTGAAGTAAATCTTAGCTAAACTACTATGTAAACACAGTAAGATAAAGCACAATAAATAATATAGAATATATATATTGTTTTGTCAAAACTGGAATTTTCTTTACCATACAAAGGAAATAAATAGCAATCTTCCATTTTTACTCATTTTAGGATTCTCTTTCAAATCGTGAACTTGGCGACAAAGTTGTGGTTTCTGTGTCTATTATGGTTATTTTGTGGGCTTCGACTCATCAGATTACACCCTTCTCATTCATTTTACTTTTTTTATTTATCCGTGACCCTATCTATAGTAGTTCATCTCCTCCCCCATTACCTCCCTCAATGTTTCTTTGTTATATTGTAATTGCCCAGAATTCCTCTGATTTTGAAGCTTTTTATTGCATTTTATGTTAATTGTCTATTCAGGCAGATTGAAACCTTATGGATGTTTTATTATGCTTGTGGTTATTATTAAATGTGTTTGGGTTGGATAGGATTTTATTGTCGGGTTTGTATACATGTTGCTTTGGTGCAGGTCTTGCATTAATAAGTAAGTTGGAGTTGGTGAGATCACTAAGTTACTCTTCTTACAACATTCTGATTTTGGAAAAAAGTTCTATTTCCATTTTGACCACCTACAGTTAGGAGTACACACTGCCTAAACATATTGGAGGCAGCCATTTTGTGCCCTGAGGTAATATTAATTAAGATGGAAGTTCATTAGGAATTAGTGACACTGAGGCATGAGGTGATTGGAGTGCAACATTCTGCCTTATGACTCAGCGATATCACTAGTACCAAATGACTTGATAGACTGCACATAAATACTTCTACAGCTCAAAAAAATGTCTGACTCTGCTCTACTCTGTGTAAGCAACAGATATACCTTAGGTTTTTTTGCATGAGATTTGTGGCACTGTGCCTGTAGCCAATCATATTGTTGTAATATTCACAGCATCACACATCATATTTCAGAAATTGAGTGTGCTGATCTTGTGGGAGGCAGCAACCTGTCTGCAGGGCTCAATTGTTATGATGTTAGGTAAGGGGTGGTAACAAACCAGAAGCCACATACTGAGAGTTAGATAGT
The DNA here is from genome assembly GCA_031769625.1 of Taudactylus pleione. NCBI lineage: Eukaryota > Metazoa > Chordata > Amphibia > Anura > Myobatrachidae > Taudactylus > Taudactylus pleione. The sequence continues at coordinate 9,506,953 of JAUIMM010000224.1, read as the reverse complement.
GGAAGAAGCAGCAACCTCCAACAGCACAATGTATACGCTGCTGCTATCATACTGATGCGGGAAGATTATGATGTTCTTTGATTTATCTTATATAGTGACTATTATTCAATGCAATAATAGACTATTGCAATGCAGTAGACTATTCATGTCCATTTGAACTGGAAGTCTGTTTTCGGTGACTGGAATACAAGAGAATAAATCCCACACTGGAACTCAACGTGAGATCTATCCATGTCAGACCGATATGGGGCTTGGTTGGAAGATAAAAGATCGACAGTAAAAAGGTCGACAAGCAATAGCTTGAAACCAGATGGTCGACAGTCAATAGATTGACAGGGACAAAATGTTGATAATTGCAAAAGGTAGACACACAAAAGGTTGACATGGATGTAGGTCGACAGGTACAGACGGTCGACAGGTGCAATAGGTCGGCATGTGAGTAGTCGACACAAAACTGGTCGACATTGTTTTTGTATTTTTTTATTAGGGTTAGGCACTCACCGGAGGGTTAGGTTTAGGCACCAGGAGGGATGATCAGGGTTAGCCACTTACCCTGACAGTGAGGGTTAGGCACCAGGAGGGACGGTTAGGCACTTACCCTGACAGTAAGGCATTAGGAGGGACGGTTAGGGTTAGGCACTTACCCGGACAGTTAGGGTTAGGCACCAATGGGAGGGTTAGGGTGAAGATTAGGGTTAGAAAACAAAAAAAGCACATTATTTTTGTTTAGTTTATTCCAATGTTGGCATTTTGTACCCATTGACCTACATTAATGTCGACCATTTGTGTGTCGACATTTTGTACCTGTCGACCTTTTGTCCCTGTATTGACTGTCTACCATCTGGGAGTCTATCTAGACATTGTCCTACCTTTTTACTGTCGATCTAACAATCCACACCACAATGGGGCTCTTATGTAAAGAAGGACCATTATGTAAAGAAGTACAATTATGAAATGAGGACAGGAAGGAAAGCATTGTGGGTAACTTTACTAATAAATGTCAAGAACTTAGCATTTACTCTACCCACAATGTATAGACAAACTGCATTACGTGGCCACGTGTTACAAAGTAAGCAATACTAAACCTATCACTTAATGATCTTTAACTTAACCTATCTGAGAAATATTCTATCCATCTTCAGCAGTACTGGTACCATATTCAGATTCAGCTAATTGCTACTCATCTTGCGATTTGAAAATTCACTTAAATAATTATGCAGCAAGTAACAATAATTAATCAGCTACAGGACAGAGCATAATTAATCACACTCCTGCACAGGAAATATATATTGCAACCCATAAGAATCAAGTAGATTTTTACTTTCATTTCCTAAACGATACTAGAAAAATTGTAGAATCTGTTTCTACGGTTACAGTGCATTTGTTTTATGAATGTCACCGAATGTGTTTGACAAACGTTATCGGAAACTTTGTGTCCTAAATGCACTTTACCTTTACACAGATTTCTATGTATTATGAGTATGTTCTTGAGTAAACAAAGGTATTAACAAAATAACAATAGACTATTTGTAAATTGGCATGTTTTGTCTAGTAGTCTGCATTCTCCCTGGTCTGTTGTTTGCTAGACAATCCACATTACTTTTTCCCCAATACTTTTCCAGTTCCCGTCAGCGCTCTACGATTTTCAAGTTGCACTTGATGTTCTACCTACTCCAACCAGTCATTGTGTTGTCCCATTACGCCATTTAAATCAACTTCTTCTCTATAGTGAGCGCATTATCTGACACTCACCCTTCAGATTCATTTAATTGTCTCTGGATAGACGACCTCTAAGTGTACACTTGTATCTTTTTGCTCACCTACTTGGGTTATTAGAGTGCGCCTGTTCTTGGTACTCTGGCATCCAACAGGTGCTTGTTTGTTTTAGCGTAACATTCTTCCTGTTTTGTACTTGCTTATTTCAGCTTAATCAAGTAATCTTCAATGTGCATATAGAATGTCCATATATATAGTATGTTTTTATTAAATTCTTTTTGCCCTTTTTTTTATACAGTCTGGAATAAATAGATATTAAAGGGGCTGATTTATACTTGGATCTAGGATAAACATTGGGCGCAATCTCTACACATGCGTCTGAGATGCGTATGCTCCCCGATGGTTACTGCTAGGGGACGCATATCAGAATTGCATGGAGATCCAAACTCGCTCCACGGCTGGTGGGCAGTCTCAACAGGATATCCATCGGCCGCGGCATTAGCATAAAGACTCAATAGTGGCTGCAGCTTTGTCGCAGCTGCTATTGCCTTAACGTTCACCTCCGAATCAGGCCCAAAGTCTTTTGTAGCATACAATGAAGCTGCTAACAGGCCAGTGCACAAAATTAGCCCAGTGACTTCAGACAGATACACATTTTCCAAAAAGCCATTTATCCTCTGACTTAACATGTACGAGTACATTTACATAAACACATAAAGAATAAAACATTTAGGACGGGATGTACTCAGTGGCGTCACAATGGGGGTGCAGACTCCCCCTCACTGACAGGATCCAGGTGCTGCACTGTAGCAGTAAGTGCAGCACTCTGCTCCTGAGACTGAGGGAGCCGACCGGCACTGCACACAGGGACCTCCTGCACCCCCCCTCCCTCCCCCCAAGTAATAGGCACGGGGGTTTGGGTCCTTTTTTTTAGCAGTGCAGTGTCCCTCCCTGCACTAGGTGACACTGCGGGGAGGGACGCCACTGGATGTACTAAGCATGGCATCCGTGATGCCATACATACCGCTAATTATCGGGTACATACCGGCGGTTATATTGTCGATTTGTACCTAGAAAATTGCAAAAGACAGCTTTCCCGGTAAGAGCTTCTTTGCGATAGAGGGACTTCTGGGTTTATGACCTAGGAGTCCCTCTGGCGTCCTTCTGCTCATGCACAGAAGGAAGCACACAATGTGGGGGGAGCTGGGAGGGATCCCTCTCAGGGGGCGTCTCAAACAGAAGCCCATAGGCTTCTATTGGGTAACGACATCTAAAGATGGTGTTACCCTTCGGGTCGAAGCACCAAATGCTTAGTACATATGAGAAATGTGTTGAATCCCAGAAAACTGCATTTTCAGGGGTTTTACCGCATTTCTGTCCTTAGTTATAGATAGATTATTAAAATAACTTTTCTATCAAACATTACAGTGGTTCAAAAAAAAATCTCCGTTCTGGCGTGTGGGGCTAACAGCAGGCCAGCTGTTATTTACATTCCAGGGTAGGTTGTGAGTGGATGGATGGAGGGTGATGCTGCTCCGGCTGTCCAGGCTCATTGTGTATGACCTAAGGGGCAGTGATGTGTGATGATGTAAATGGCTGGGGAGGCACTTGCTAGGATCAGAGCCAGATTTACAGATAAATATATGATCCCGAGGGTTCATGTGGGCATTATACAAAGGTGGAGCAGTATAGAGTTTTCATCAGGGATGTGCGGAAAGGGTAGACAGGGGAGGCCCTGCCTCACCTAACTGCACATCACTGCTAAGGAGGTGACCAGCAGAGCTCTTAGTTTTGCGAGATGAGATTATGCTGGGTACACACCATTAGATATATCATCCAAGGATTGTGTATGAGATCCCAGCGGTTGGGATGCCGCTGGTCAGAATCCCGACACCCATAAGGAAAAAGGTAAGTCTAACTCTTAAGGTGCGTACACACGGTACGATATCTATGAACGATAACGATAGCGTTCAACGATATATCGTTCATTTTTATACAGTGAACGACCAACGATGCACGTTCCCGCATGAACGATAATGATATCTATGATCGAACATACATGCAGGCCAACTTGCACAATATTGTCACTTTGCCTGTTTAGAGATGTGGCAGGATGACTTCACTGAAAGATATTTTTCAAGTCGTTGGTGGTACAGATCGTACCGTGTGTATGCAGCTTTACCTCTACCCCCAACCCTAACCCTCCCTCCCCGGTGCCTAACCCTAACCTCCCCCTCTAGTGCCTAAACCTAACCTCTCCGTCCCTGTACCCTAAACCTAACCTCCCCACCAAGTGTCTAAACCTAACCTCCTCCTCCCTGCACCCTAAACCTAACCCTCTCCCTAATGCCTAACCCCGGACCCTAACCCTCCCTCTAACACCCGATACTTACCTTCAGGATGCCAGCGGTCGGGATTCTGGTGCCGGGATCCCGACGCTGTCGGGATTTCAGCACCGGTACTTTGTCTGTTGGCATCAGGCATGCTGGGATGCTGACTACATCCCCATCCAATATATCGTATAGTATTGTGTATATATATAGTATAGTGTGTATGCCCGGCCGTCAGTCATTAAATCATCCCATCTGCTCTGCTGCACATCAGATGGGACAATTCAATGAATGACGCGGTGTAGTTACATGCAACAATGGTGCCGGCGTATGGCGGGTAGTGCAGTGTGTATCTAGCTCACCCAGATGGACTTGGAACCATAGCATTCGGCAGCCAGGTTGGTAAGTGGTCTGCCTAAGCTCTGTCCCCCGCTTTAACTTTACTATACAGTATAATATGATTCTGTGAAATGTATGTGCTGTAACTATTAGCCTGCCTCTTATTTTGTTGGAGAATTAGAAATATTGAGGATGCAAATTGCAAATATCGTAAATGGTCTGCCCGGGGGCTACCCAGGCCATAAACATTGAGAACTGCTGAAATATTACAGGATGGTAAATATGCATATAATAATAATAATAGCTGCACATCATTTCCCTATAATAAAGCTTTTACATTTGGTTTGTGTTGGAGAAAATCTTTTTCTTTTTTTCACTCTATTTTTTATATAATATGAAATATGTTAAAAGAATCTGTTGCCAGCGGCTTTACCCACAATGAAATAACTTCTGCCATTATTTTTTTTATTTGAGGTGTTCTAGTTGTATTGCTCTGCATAGGGGCCCTGTGGCGGGAGTGGCCCATGTGACCGGCAGCGCTATACAGACTCGTGGCAGCAGCGCCTTTATACCTATCTCTTGCATTGATGATGTCAAGATATTCTGTTTTTGTTACTGCTACAGTTTTTATTTATGATACAGTTTTTATTTATGATACGTTTTTTATTTATGATAGTTTTAATTTATGATACGGTTTTTGTTTATGATACGGTTTTTGTTTATGATACAGTTTTCATGAAAAATGGTTCAATAGTTTTTGCCCCACTTGGAACTTACTGGGAATGGGGTTAGAAAATGGGGTTAGAGAGGAATCCTTCGATCCCTCTACGGGAAGTTCTACGGTAAGAAACCCATAGGCTTCTACAGGCAATGCCTATCAGGCATGAGCCCTGGAAAGTTTTGCTTCCCAGAGCTCGGTGAAAACCGGCACACTGCAGCCTCATAGAATTCTATGGAGCTTGCTATCTTTGATATCTGCTGCAGATTTTTTTCAATACATACGGTAGTTTTCAGAGGTTTTACAGCATTTTTTACATTTTATACATATCTGATATGTTCTGCGGACCACATTAATGCATATGGGGATCGTGGTAAACCTCAGTAAACAGCAGTTTGACCTAATTTTTGACAAAATTAGGCGTTTTTGGGCAATAACTGGGTGGCAACCATGTGACCGCACGGAACTCTTCTGTCTTGTAGGCGTGTCATGGGAGCCGACTTCCTTGGAAATATCTTCTGTAGTACCTTCTTCATACATTCCGGGGGATCCTTAATATTTGTGGGTATCCTCTGAGAACTGGTGTTTTCGGGGATTATACCCCAAATATTTTTTGATATTCTCCTATAAGTGGATATTTGAACAGCACAGTGACCTCAGTATAGCAGCAAGTAAATGACTAATGAAAGCAAATGTTTGATTGGTTGTATACATTGTCTGAACTGTGCAAGTTTGCATCAATGACAATGCTTAACCCTGGACCCTATGCTCGCAGACCTACAGTATGCTTATAAGATTTATGGGGCCTATTCTCGTAGATTCCCATATGTACGCTATATGGCTAAGTTCCCTATTACTTAAGGGTATCCGTTATCTCAAGTACTAGAGCAAATTCAATAAAAACTTCTTTCATTTTTGAATTCAGCAACTCCAAAATACCCTAAATTCATTCAAATATCCTTGGCAACTAAATATTTTTTTTGTTGGGCTGTGTAATAGATACCATAACATACAGTACTCAATTGCAAATATTTATTTTTTTCGGAATAGTACTGCATAACTTTTTGATGTGTTGATCTGAACAATTGGGAGTTAAATTACAACATGCAAAACTTATGTGAGACAGGAAAATATCCTCACTGGTTAAGTCACAGTTCTTAGGTTTTACTGGTGCACCTGGATGCCGGCATTTGCTTGAATGATGCAATTAGTTAGCTCAGAGGTTCCCAAAGTCCGCCATTACAGTCCACGTTTTAGGGATATCCAAGTTTGAGTCCAGATGGTTAAATCAAATGGATTGAGGTACTAATTAAGTCACCTGTGCTCAAGTATGGATATCCCTAAAACGTGGACTGTAATGGCGGACTTTGGGAACCTCTGAGTTAGGTGCTTGAAGGCTTTTCTTGCATTGCATAGACTGTAATTGTTTCCACCAAAAATGAGATTTCATGGTGGAAATAAAGGCGCTTATGTAATAATAATTGCGGCAATGCCGTGATTATAAACAAATGTTCCCTTTTATGTATTAAGATAACTCGCAGGGACTGAGATAGAGATAACCATGGTCCATGCGAGTTAGAACCCAGCCGCATTCGGAGCAGACTTAACATATGTGAAATACTCCTCCGGGGGAAACTAACACGCATGCGATCAGTGTCAGTTTCCGGATCTGGTTGGAGCCTGCAGGAGAGGAATCGTAAGACGGTAGTTCCCATTGATTAATTAGCCTTCTGCAGGAGATTTGTGTGAAATCTCCTGCGTTAGGCTGTTAGTACATAGTGCTGATACATACAATTATGCAGAAGCATTCTATATTCAAAAATGACTTCCCAATGCTTTCCGCTACACTATATAATAACATTCATACTATAAACAACGTTTGCCGGGACTATCTTTTTACTCCCTAGCTCACTGTACAGATCCTTCTCCTCTATATAAATATCATTCATATCATCCCAGACCAAGTATTTATTACTCATCTCACCAGATCTAGTAATTATCCCTCTTATCACCACAAACCCGGTAATTACACCTCATATCACCCCAGACCAAGAACTTATCTGTCATAATCCCTGACATGTTATTTACTCCTATATAATTTCAGATCCAGTAATTTCTCCTCAAATCATCCTAGACTGTAACTGTTCTTCATAAACCCAGTAATTATACCTCATAATGTTTAAAACAAAATAAAACAAAATAATTATCCATTTATCACCCCAGACCTGCTAATTATCCATCATATATCACCACAGACTCAGTAAATATCCTTTCTATAACCCCATCTCAGATCAAGCAATTTCTCCTTATATTACCCTAGACCCAGTACCTGCCCTTCATATTACTGCAGATCTGATAATTATCACTCACATCACCTCAGACCAGTTTCTCTCATATCACTTCATCCCTCATATCATCCTGGAAATTGTAATTATCCCTCAAACCCCCAATTGTAAAGTGCAACTGTATATGCTGTTGATCCTATCACCTTTTGAGATCATTTGGACAGTGGTACTGGTACTGGTACATGGAGATCAATTAGCGATCACTTTATTCTTTTGCCGGGAGTCACCACGCTACAGTGCATGTGTAAGTGGTGAGTGCTGGGGAGGGATCCTAGGGATCCGTTTCCCGTTGCTTATTACGGATGGTAGCCTGCTGATTTGGTATGTAATACCGACAGACGGGATCCAGGTGTTTAGAATCTCAATGCCTGGATCCCGACAGGTTTAACATACCGACACTTGGTGGTTGGTATGCTAACCCTCCTCCTCTCCCTACCCTAACCCTCCCTCTCTGGTGCTTGAACCTAACCTCCCCTCTAGTGCCTAAACCTAACCTCCCCTCCCCGCACCCTGAACCTAACCCTCCACCCTTAATGCCTAACCCTCATGCCTAACCCTAACCCCTAAACCTAACCCTCCCCCCCCCACCCCGCTACTTACCTTTGGCATCACGTGGTCGGGATTCTGACCAGCGTCAGTATTCTGGTGCCGGTAAGGTAAGCGTTGGCATCCAGACCGCCAGGATGCCGATCGCATACCTGGTAGTCCATAGTCTACAATGGCTAGTGCCATAATCAGATGGCATTAGCTACATTGGCCACGCTCCGGAATACTTTGCATTCTGGAGCTTGGTAAATTCGGCAAGTATAGGTTTCTTTGCCAATAAAAATTTCTAATTCATAAAATGCTCCCTTTCCATAAATTCCTGATATTTCTAGCTGTCCAATTATTTTTGACACCCATGATAGATTTTTTTTTTTGTCAGTCTGTGATTTTTTTTTTTTTTTTTATAACATATGAAAAGGAGAGATCTACTGAATTGGGATATGGCCTAAATTGTCCTGTTTTTTTTTATTTTTATCAAGAACGTTGATTACATGGTCCTGGATGGGGGTTCCTTTTGAATCCAATTTTGTAGGATGGTGTTGGGAGCTTTGCTGAGGCTCACAAATGGGTGTAAAAAGCTGCTTTTAACAATTACAGCATGAAGGAAAACCATCTTCCTCAATCGGATTCAAAAGGAGCTCCCTTTATTTTCCCTTTTTTGAGGGAAGAATTGCTCCTCATATTCAGGATGGAATGGATGGAAACACTGTTGGAAAAGGAGAAGTGTACAGGTCTTCTCTTTGAGGTGTGGGAAAGCTATATACTCTTCCCCTCACTGCTTGGTTCCAAATCTACAGAAGTCTACATATAATATACCACTTTTCATGAACTATGGATGATAGTGTATGATACCCCAGTCTTCTTGTTTAATTCACTATATAGGTAGTCTTGGGACTGCGGTGGCTGGGGAACTTGTTCCCATACAGCCTCTCATCTCCTGGTCATGTTTGATTTTGTTGGTGATATGTGTTTTCTCACTTAGGTACCCATTTATCAAAATGTATTTGAGGTAAAATCCCCGAAAACACATGTTTTCAGGGGTTTACCTCAAATTCTAAGTATCCCGAGGGTGTATTAAGGAGTCAGTCTGTGGTATCTCCGATACCTGCTGTGATCCCTCCATTGCCGCTGGCAGCCGCCTCCCCCATAGGTTTCTATGGAGAAGCGATGCTGCCAAATGTACCAATAACCGGAATGCGATGCATTCCAGATATTGGCCCTGGCAGCTAACGCCATCTGAACATAGCGTTAGCCGCTGTAGCCTATGGGCTACACTGCGCACTATTAGCCGGCGGAGGGATCCGCTGGAACCCTCCCCGGCTATGGTGGATGTGCATGTGCAGTCCACGGGACTGCGCCTGAACACCACCCCCTGCAGTGGCTGGCCGCTCTTCGGAGACATTGCAGGGACGGGAGCCCATGTCCCTGCATGTCCGGGATGATACATCCGGCCGAAGAGATCGCTTTTTGCAATGCGATCAGGGGCGTTACTGGCATGCCCTGATCGCATTGCAAAAGCGATCAATGATAAATGGGCCCCTTAAGCGGAGATGTGTCAAGCCTTGGAGGAGAAGATTCCTAAAGCAACTAATCGGCTTCTAACTGTCATTTCATAAACTGTGCTAGATAAATGACAGCTAGAAGCTGATTGGTTGCTTTGGATCATTTCTCCAGTTTATCTCTCTCCAAGGCTTGATACATCTCCCCCTTACTGTTCGTTCGTCATTGTAAATTTTCTGAGCAATTTATACTGTGATAATTGTGTGTGTAAAGATGACATTATGTATTGTTATTTGTTGGAGTGGCAATGTGTTCTTTGTACCGCCAAGAGGCAATGTACTTCAAATAATTATGCAAAAAAAAAAGAGACTTCTGCCCTCTGATGGGAACGCTGAATATTCCATTACTTTTCTTTTCAAAGAAATAAAAACACAAATAGTCTGTATAAAATATTTATTTTTTTTCTCATTGTGTCAGAATCTGCATATTTATAATTACCAAACACAGGTCCAACTTTGTCTGTACAATTATGAGGTTGGGTATTTACTTTGATGGTTTATTTTCCATTCGATGTTGGCTTTCCGATTTTAGGCGCCGTTTTATGGTGCGGAAGCAATGTTATTCCAAAGCTAAAATACAGCTGTTAAAGATCCGTCCCGACCGCGGGTATCTAATGTGCATGAGCAAACAGGGATTCTTGTGCTTACTTGAACCATTGCTATGGTACTTACAGCGAATGGTTTTGATGTAACTATTAGTTACCATTGCATCTCACTTTTTGATTTTGGAAGCCCATCCACCAGTCAATGATGGAATTCCGATATACATCCCTAAGGTGCATTTAATTCCTTCCTTATAGGGTTGGCATTATTAAAATATAATTGCTAAATCGATGGTCATTTAAACAACCGTTTCCTAATACTGCCCCCTGCGTTCCCCCTCTTGGCACTGGGGTCAGTCTGTCTATAGCGCTTCGCTTTAGCACTATAAAAGAACTGTACACAAAAAAGTAGCGATCCGGTTCCCTGATACAGCCAGCAGGATGGATGAGATCCCCTATTTGATATGTATGGGAGACAGAATGATTAGTCAGGGGTTATTTAAATTTGAACAACTACATTAAATATTTAAAAAACATAAAAATAAATGTGATGTTTAATTTCAATAGAAGATTATGCAATATTTTGATAATATCTAAAGTATGTTTCTAGAAAGTATTTACTCAATGCAATGCAGCACCGTCATTATCCTCTAGGTGTCACTAGTGCAATTGTTGTTTATGGAAAGAACTAACGTTGCTGATTTCAATGTAAAAGAGTCTAGGTGTAATACATACAGTAAGGTCAGTCGTGTTACATTTGTGTAGTTAACAGGTGTTGTTGCATTGTGTGTGTATTATGTAGGGATGAGACATTTAATTTTGATGTAGAGATGGTCAAAGCATACAAACCAGTTTGAAATTTGGCAGAACTGGCCTGGAAGTGTTGTTGAACCAATCAAAATATGTAGAAAAACATTTTTGTTTGACCACCAATGTTCTAATTATAATTTTTTTGAAAATATTATTGTTCATTTATTTAGCACCACCGTATGGTAGTACACAGAGAATATTAAGCATTCACGTCAGTCACTCCCCTACGAAGCTTATGCTAGGTACACACTATGTAATATGTTGCTCAATCAGCCTATGAATGACGTATTGCCTAGTGCATTGGCGGTGTGTACAGATGATATGTATGTGAATAACGTCATTGGCCCTGCAACGGTACATCTGGCTATGTGTACGGGCAATTCGCCAACCGCCCGTACACTTGTTGCAGGGATCCGCTGGTGACTGACACCTCAGCCGCATGGGCAAATTTAAATGGAGCCCAATTGTGATACCAGCGCAGACAGAGGGAGTTGCAGATTGGTGTATTGTCTTACCAATTGGCCGCTCGGGTTCTGCAGATCCCTGGGTCGGTGGACAAGTCACCCAGGTGTGTACCAACCTTTACAGTATAAATTCTATAATACACACAAACACACTCTAGGGTTCAATTTTGGCAGCAGCCAATTAACCAAATGTTTTATTGTGTATGTTATAATTATTAAGTTGTTGACTTTGAAGTTTGTGTTCACAGCTCACAGTTACATTTTATAGTGATTTTTACTTTTTTGTTATTGGAACAATGATCAGTACCCCGTGCTCAACATCTAGTTCAAAGTTCAAGATCGAAGTCCAGATTTGAAGTTTAAATTCACTCTTTACATTTAATAATGTTAAAAACACTACACTATTTAGACATTTACACTCTAAAGCATCTAAATGATCCTGAATATGTTTGAATCTTTGAATCCTTTTTAGCTTGGTTGACTTTTAGCTCAATTTTTTTACTCTTTCTAAAGTTTGAGTATTTATCGCAAATGTTCAAATTCTAGAACCAATTCAATGATTTGGATTGAGGAACGGTTTAAAATAATGAAACATTTTCTAGTAATGTGTGTAGGGTCATTGCTACAAATATCAGGACATGTTGTAAGTAATGTGTTTCAGATTAGCATAGATGAGACTGTACAGTGTGGATGATTAATGTTAGGTACACAGGCGTTCCAGTAGATAATGAGGCTCATTAATGTGTGTATGCTGGAAGCCAACTTTTTAAAAGTTGCTGATAACTTACATCATACAATTCACAATGCCCTTTAAGTAGTAACTTTAAGCTTAGTACTTTTAATATGTGGTAATAAGCAAAGAGAGAGCACAGCATCCCTGATCCCCATACAAATATTTTTGGGAAAGGGCCAGGAGATTCCATTCCTTACAAAGCCTTTTTGGTGCATCAATGCCCATGTGGGCCCCACACATGCTCATAAGAGCCCCCCCTCGCTGCTCTTCTGAATGCACTTTGGGGCCGGAGCATGTTCAATCAAGTACCTTTGACAACTGTACTCCTGCTCTGCTGTTTCAGTGGGTCCTGTAATGTATGTATTATCAAAAAGTCTTAGCACAACAATGAGCAGAGAGGCTTTGAAATGCTCCTGAGCTCCTTTTTTTAACTGCCACATAATCCCCTTACATATTCCCGTCTGCCAGCACATGACATGCTTAGAGTCTGAGAGCCTGTGTATGTGTAGCAGGACTAGCGGCGTGACTGTGTCTGATAGCCATACTTGCTTTCCCTCCAGTGAGAGCTTGACAATTAGATAATGATTTGTCAGTGGACAGTTTAGAAAAATTAGGGTTTAAAGAAAAATAACTTATTTCTGGCATTGCTGTATTAAAAAGCATGTTCACTCAATTTTGGAAGATCTGGAAAATATACAAGGGGTGCAAAAGATTTTCAACTTTATTGGTAAGCAGCCAATTGTCTCTTAATGACACTAAATCAGATTTTTATTTTTTTAGCAAAGTCAAACTCTCTTTGTAGATTAACATAAACAAGGCCATTTATTCATAAAACATACAAATAATAAAACATAATAGTTTTGCATGTTCTACCAATTCAAAAGTTTTGCTCAGAATTAGTAAAAGTAGCAATCTGAGTTTTCCTGGCCATATTGATAGGAATGTAGTGCATATAACCATAGGCGAAACTAGACATTTGGAAATAGGTGGTCCCAGTTCCAACCCCTCACCAGAACTTATGTCACCTTCAGTGTTGCCAATAGGAAAAAATAATTACAGGCAATTCTATGACGTAGGTGCGCGGCCAAATAATAAGCATGGCTACGTGTCACAAGGGGCGTAGTCACTTGAAATGGGGGCGTGTCCACACACTCCACAATAGTGCTCCCAACTCACATTATGCCACACAGTAGTACCCCTTATCCACATTATGCCACACAGTAGTGCCCACAATGCCACACAGTAATGCCCCTTATTCACATATGCCACACAGTAGGGCCCCTTATACACATTATACCACACAGTAATGCCCCTTAATCACATTACGCCACTCAGTAGTGCCCTTAGTGCACATTATGCCACATACTAGTGCCCTTAGTGCACATTATGCCACACACTAGTTCTCCCTACTTACATTATGCCACACAGTAGTTCCCCTTATTCACATTATGCCACATAACTCCACACAGTAGTGCCCACAATGCCACACAGTAATGCCCCTTATTCACATTATGCCACACAGTAGGGCCTCTTATACACATTAAAGCACTGCAGAATATGTGTGTGCTATATAAATAACTGGTAATAATAAAAAAAATAATAATAATTATGCCACACAGTAATGCACCTTATTCACATTATGCCACTCAGTAGTGCCCTTATTGCACATAATGCCACAGCAGTACCCTTATTCACATTAAGCCACACAGCAGTACCCTTGTTGCACATTATGCCACACAGTAGTACCCTTATTCACATTATGCCACACATCAGTAGCCTTATTGCTCATTATGCCACACAGTAGTAACCTTATTCATATTATGACACTCATTAGTTCCCCTTATTCACTTTATGCCACACATTAGTTCCCTTTATTCAATTTGTCACACAGTAGTGCCCCATCCACATTATGACACAGTAATACCCCTTATTCACATTATGCCAGCCACAGTGTAACCTCTTCCTCACTTATTCATCTTCTTTCCTCCGATGAGCCCCACCCCTTTTTTCCTCTCTCAAGCCCCTTTGGGCAAGAAAAGAAACCTGGCTCCCCAATAGTCAACGGTGGCCATCTTTAAGTAGTCTTCTATGGGTGCAGCCATTTTCTGTTAGCCCCTGGTACTCGGAAAGATCTCTCCTGGCTGGCAGCCACAGGGTTACAGCAGCACAGAACGGCCGGGGAGCAGGCAAATCGATGGCAGAGGCTAATGGGTGCACCCTCGGACCACCCCTTAGTTTTGCCTATAACTAATCTTAAATAAAATTAAATGGAGCAAAGAAGGAGTAATTTGCTCCTGGAACAAATAATATGAGATATGGTAAGAACTTACCCTTGTTATCTCTATTTCTACGAAGTCCATAGGGTTCCACAGGATACCTTGGGGTATAGGTGTGACGTCAGTCGCAGGGCACCAAAGAGTTAAGCTTTCAGCCTCCCAGGATGCACTAGGTCCCCCTCCTATACCCCGCCCCCGGGCCAAGGCACCTCAGTTAGTTACCAAGCCATAGGCCGGAGGAGGAGAAGGAAGAGAGAGAACAAAGATCTGGACACATACAAGAATCACATTCTCACCAGAGGGAGACGGAAAACCGGTGACCAGAGCAAAGCCCATCTGCAGCACAGGTGCGACAGGGCGGGAGTCCTGTGGAACCCTATGGACTTCGTAGAAATAGAGATAACAAGGGTAAGTTCTTACCATATCTCATATTTTCTACTTCAGGGTCCATAGGGTATCCACAGGATACCTTGGGGATGTCCCAAAGCAGTATCCTTTAAGGGTGGGGACGCTCCTGTGCAGAAAGGAGAATCCGCCGCCCGAAGGAAGCATCCTGAGAGGCGAAGGTGTCAAACCTGTAATACCTCACGAAGGTATGGACAGAAGACCACGTAGCAGCCTTGCAGATCTGAACTGCCGAGGCACCACGTCGAGCTGCCCACGAAGGACCCACAGACCTAGTGGAATGAGCCTTCAGAGAAGGAGGGACCGGTAGGCCTTCATGAAGATAAGCTTCAGAAATAGCCATACGGATCCAGGCTGCCAAAGTTTGCTTTGAAGCAGGCCAACCCTTTTTACGGAAGCCAAAGAGGACAAACAAAGCGTCCGACTTCCTAAACGAAGAAGTGCGGTCAACATAAGTCCTTAAGGCCCGCACAACATCCAAAGAGGCCTCACCCACGGAAAGACCCGGTGAGTTAAAGGCCGGAACAACTATTTCCTCGTTAATATGAAACTGGGAAACAACTTTGGGAAGAAACTCGGGCCGAGTGCGGAGCACTGCCCTGTTCCCATAAAAAACCAAGAAAGGGGGTCTACAAGAAAGAGCCCCTAACTCAGAAACACGTCTGGCCGAAGCAATGGCCAGAAGGAAAACAGTCTTAGCTGTTAGCCATTTAAGATCCACTGAGCCCAGTGGTTCAAACGGCGGTCCTTGGAGAGCCCTCAGGACCACAGCCAAATCCCAAGGCGCCACAGGTGGAACAAAGGGCGGCTGAATGCGGAGAACACCCTGCATAAAGGTGCGCACATCCGGGATTGTAGCAATCCTACGGTGAAACCAGACAGATAGGGCCGAAACCTGTACCTTCAAAGAAGCAAGGCGAAGCCCATGATCTAGTCCCGCTTGCAGGAAGGCGAGAATCCGAGACAGACGAAACTCCCGCGGTGCATAACCTCTCGGTCGACACCACTGGAAGAACGTATGCCACACGCGATGGTATATCCTCGCGGAAGACGGTTTCCGAGCTCGCAACATGGTACGCACCACAGAGCTGGAAAACCCCCGGGACCTCAGCATGGCCGTCTCAACAGCCACGCCGTCAAAGACAGCCGAGTCAGGTCCGGGTGAAGACAAGGACCCTGAGACAGAAGGTCCGGTCGTAGCGGCAACCGCAGAGGAATGTCCACGGACAGACCCTGAAGGTCTGAGAACCAGTGCCGTCTGGGCCACGCGGGAGCTATCAACAGGAGCGTCCCTCCTTCCTGTTTGAATTTCCGGATTACCCGTGGAAGAAGGGAGACCGGAGGGAACAGGTATGCGAACCGGAACGTCCACCGGACGGACAGAGCATCCACCAGAGACGCCCCTTCGTCTCTTGTGCGAGACCCGTACACCGGCAACTTGTTGTTGTGCCGGGACGCCATGAGGTCGATTTCTGGAAGACCCCACCTGTCCACCAGTAGTTGAAAAACGTCCGGGTGCAGGGACCATTCCCCCGGATGAACGTCCTGGCGACTTAGAAAGTCCGCCTCCCAATTGAGCACTCCCGGGATGAAGACCGCTGATATGGCCGGAAGATTGCGCTCCGCCCAAACCAGGATCCGAGAGACCTCTACGAGAGCCGCCCGACTGCGAGTTCCTCCTTGCCTGTTTATGTAGGCCACGGTGGTAGCGTTGTCTGACTGGACCTGCACCGGGCGACCCTGGAGAAACCGCTGTGCCTGCTGGAGAGCATTGAAGACCGCACGGAGTTCCAAGATATTTATTGGAAGCTCCGCTTCTGTCGGCGTCCACCTGCCCTGGAACAAGTGTGGACCCGAAACTGCTCCCCAGCCCCGAAGACTGGCGTCCGTTGTCAACAGGACCCAATTTGGAACCCAGAACGGACGTCCCTTGTTGAGGTGGGTCGTCTGTAACCACCACGTAAGGGACAGGCGAACCTCCTGGGTGAGCACAATCGTCTGGGACTTCAGAGACTGAGTCAGCCCGTTCCACTTGGACAGGATCAGGTGCTGCAGAGGTCTGGAGTGAAACTGGGCGTATTCCACCATGTCGAACACCGACACCATGGAGCCCAGTAACCTCATCGCCGAGTGTAAGGACACCCGGCGGCTGTGCAGACAACTGCGCACCCTTGACTGTAAAGCAGAGATCTTGTCCTCCGTCACGAAGATCCTTTGCTGTCCCGAGTCCAATAAGGCTCCAAGATGCAGAACCCTCCGAGACGGGATTAGAGTGGACTTCTGCCAGTTGATTAGCCAGCCGTGCCGTTGCAGCAGTGCAATGGTCAGGTCCAAGTGGCGTAACAGGAGCTCTGGAGATCCTGCCACCAATAACAGGTCGTCCAAATACGGCAACATGCGGACTCCCTGCAGCCGCAGAGAAGCCGCCATGACCGCCATCACCTTGGTGAAAACACGTGGTGCTGTTGCCAGGCCAAAAGGTAACGCCCGAAACTGGAAGTGGTCGCTGCTGATTGCGAACCTGAGGAACTGTTGATGGCGCCAAAGAATAGGGACATGCAGGTAAGCGTCCTGTATGTCCAATGACACCAAGTAGTCCCCAGGTTCCAGCGCCAGAATGATGGACCGTAGGGTCTCCATCCGAAACTTCGGGACCCGCAAAGACTTGTTGAGTGCTTTGAGGTTGAGAATCGGACGATATGACCCATTGGGTTTCTGTACCAAAAATAGATTTGAATAGAAACCCTGGCCCCTCTGGGAGAATGGAACCGCCACTATAACTCCAGCCTGGAGCATAGTGTGCAATACCTTCCGCAGCTCCGTAGCCTTGTTCCGGTCTGATGGGAGACCCGTGGTGAAGAAGCGAGCCGGGGGTCTGTGCCGGAAGGAGAGGGCGTATCCGTGAGAAACCACCTCCAGAACCCAAGTGTCTGTCGTAGTGGTCGACCAACACTGGGCGAACTGTAGCAGGCGGCCTCCCACCCTGGGATCCCCCAAAGGGAGGCCCGGACCGTCAGGCCGCAGGCTTGTCATCTGGCTTGGGGGCCGGACGTCTGGTACTCCATGCCTGCTTCCGGGGCTTGACCGATTTCTTAGGGCCAGCCTGTCGAGGAAACGACTGTGGTTTGGGCCTGCCCTGGGCCCTAGATGACCGAAAGGACGATGGTCCCGAACCAGAAGGAGCAGCGGGAGACAGGCAGATTTGGCTGCCGCCAGCGTGGCCACAATCTTATCCAGATCCGGACCGAAGAGAACTTCTCCGGTAAACGGCAACGCTTCCAGACCTTTCTTGGAATCTGCGTCCGCCTTCCAGGATCGCAGCCACAAGGTGCGACGAGCAGCTACCGCTGCTGAAGAAATTCTAGACACCAGAGTACTAATGTCTAGAGCCGCCTCGTTGATGTAGGTGGCCGAATCACGGAGATTGCCAATCAACTCCGCCTGATCGGCCGGACAGTCGGATTCAAAAGAAGCCTCTAATGAATCCGCCCAGCGCTCCATCGCTCTGGCAACCCAGCAAATGGCCATAGCCGGCCGTGCTGCCCCCCCTGCAAGGGAATAAGCGGACTTCAGGCAGATTTCTACCTTGCGGTCCGTAGCATCCTTAAGGGAGGACATGGATGGCATCGGCAATGTGGCACTACGGACAAGACGGGTCACGTGAGAATCCACCTGTGGAGGGGATTCCCACTTCGCAAAATAATTATCCGCGAACGGATAAGCCACCGCCAGGCGTCTCTGCGGCTGGTATCTTTTGCCAGGTTGTTTCCACGCCTCCTCTAAATGGTCCACCAACTGACCCGAAAGAGGAAAGACTGTGGCATCGCCCTTCACATCTTTGAAAAAGGCATACTTAGATTTAGCCGCTGGGGGAACTTCGTCCTCAATCACCAAGGCTGTGCGGACCGCCCGAATAAGTCCAGGAATATATACTTTGGACTTAGCATCAGCGTCCTTAGTATGGAGAGGTTCCTGATCGTAAGGATCTAGAATCTCCCCATCATCAGACGTCCCTTCGTCATCCTCATAAGGAGCGGACAGAGACGCCACCGGCCTTTTATGAGACCACATCACAGACTCCCCTTGCAACACATCCGACAAGTGCTGTACAGAACTCGTGAGGGAGTTAACCCACGCTGGCTCCTGAGAACCCGGGAGCGGGGAAATAGGGAGACTGTGGGGTACCACCAATTGTCGTGGGAACCCCTGCATGGGTGACGACACCACAGACTGCTGGGACAAACCCATCGGAGTAAACGCGGGCTGCGGAGCTAACTGGCCCACTAAAGCTGTTAACGCCTGAGCGAAACAAGCCCAGGGCGGCTCCTGTACCGGTGCTGTAACCGTAATAGGCCGCGCCATGGACAAACACTGCCGGCAAAGGCCCTCCGCGCTACCCTCCCCCTCCGCTAACGGTACTTTGCACGTGGTACACTGTAGCCGGAGGGGAAAATCACTTTCAGACATGATGGCACCACGTATGTGACCTCTCTCACCAATTAAGTATTAAATAGGCGAGAGACCACCCTGCAGCACCGCACCGCAAGGGCTTTAGCAGAAAGAACAGGGACAGTAATAAAGCTGACAGTTTAGATGAAGAAAAGATTACAGGCAGCAGCGCTAGCACAGTCACATACAATGCAGAGAAATAACAATTCCTGCACTAACAGCGCTGATCACTCAACTACACAGACACAGGGCCTGGTAGGACACAGCGCTGCATACACAGACCTGACCACAGCGGAGGAGAGGTATGCGGGGGGACCCAGACCACGATGCTTCCGTCCAGCGCTTCCAGCAGCGTTCACCATGCGTTCTGGAGAAGATGGCCGCCGAGGAGCAGAGAGGAGGCTGGCCTGGGGGAGGAGCGCTGCCACAGGACCAGTCGGCAGCATGCAGAGAGGGCTGTGTGCAGCGGGGGAGGCGCCGGCTGTGAGACAGGGAAGGCGCGCTCCCCTGGCATGCATTTAACCCCTGGGACGCCGCAGCGCTACCGTCCTTAAGGCCCGCTCCAACAGGTGCACCCGACTCCGGCCGGGCACCAAACTAAACTGAGGTGCCTTGGCCCGGGGGCGGGGTATAGGAGGGGGACCTAGTGCATCCTGGGAGGCTGAAAGCTTAACTCTTTGGTGCCCTGCGACTGATGTCACACCTATACCCCAAGGTATCCTGTGGATACCCTATGGACCCTGAAGTAGAAAATGTTGCATTTCAAGTGGTGCAAATGATCAGCAGCGGATTGGGATGGAAAAGCAGCGTTGGAAATTTCTGAAGCAGTCCTAAATGAATGGGGGAGGGGGGGGGGTGGAGGTGGCAGGGTCTGATGGTATCTAAAGGGCATGAGGAGGAGTGTAATGGCATATACAAACAAATGTGTTAGATATGGAGACAAACTTAAATAGCTAAATGGGTGTTAAACTCATCGCTGTCCCAAAACGCACAATTTCACGTAAAACCAGTTTTGGCCACGTTATGTCTGACTCAGAATAGGATGTACATAACGCAGTGTTTATATTCATATAACACCATCTTCACTACAGTATGTCACAGAATCGATGTAATGCCAGCGGCTGTTTAGCCGCTGGATCAAATACCAACAGCGGCAGCCCGACAGATCGAAATCCTGACTGCAGCAGGTAAGTACCCTAACCCTCCCTTAGTGGTGCATAACCATAATCTCCCCCCTAGTGCCTAAACCTAACCCCCCCTCCCCGCACACTAAACCTAGCCCTCTCGGGGGGGTGCCTAACCCTAATCCCCCCCTAGTGGGGCATAACCCTAACCCCCCCTTTCCCTACCCTAACCCTCCCGGGGGGGTGCCTAACCCTAAGTCCCCCCGGGGGTCCCTAAACCTAACCCTCCCCCCTGTGGTTAAACACTAAGACACCTGGCTTACCTTCGTTCACTAATCCGGGTGTCAGGACTCTGTATTGGGGCTAAGTGGGTGTCGGGATTTCAACACCTATCTTTAGTCCCATGTCGGGATGTCAGTGATGGGATATCGTCGGGTGGGATAGCACCCACCGGTATCTTGACTACATCCCGTATGTCACCCACGCCACATTAATATAACAGTTTTAGCCTTACACTGATATAAGCACCAAGCAGAGCTGAAAATTAATAAGAGGTAACTTACTGTTTATTATGAAGGAGAGCTATGGAATTAGATTTCTCCATTTACTTCCCAAAAATTCCACTAAAAGTTTTCCCCGAGTCCATGTATGGCAGGTCCTGGTGATTATTTATCTATTTGCTGTGATGCCGGGATTTCATGCAGTTTTATGTCAATGGTCTCTGGAAGCTTCTCTCAGTTAAAAAACTACCTGTCCTAACATGCGTTGGTCCAGCACATTGGTTTCCCTGCTCAGCCAGCAACGGCCCATGGGAGGAGCTGCTGCGGATGTGTATGCACAGCAGCTGCCCCTCACCCATTTCACTCACTGTAGAATGCACTGCTGCGTATGTGCATGCACAACAGCTCTGAATGCGGCACTTAAGAATTATGGAAAAGGGGCGGGAGGCGGTCTGTGGAGTGCAGAGCACAACCATGTACTGTCCAGCGGGAACTGTCCTGTGCTCCCATGGCCCAATACGCCCCTGCAAATGCTTGTCATTTTTCTGCATCCAGGCAGCTTTGGCATGTAGTAATACAAAACGGTGCAAATTGCTCCTTTTGTATCTGCACCTAGCTCTGAATCAGGCCCAAGAATATTGGCACTTTTAAGCCTGAGCTGCATTCTGTAGGCCAAACATATAATATGTTGGAGCTGTCCTGAGACTCCCTCTTTAGCCAGGTTCCTGCTCCTGCTGAATGTCATGAGAACTACAGAGCTATCAAGCAGCAAGAAACAAACATGCAAGTTAAATATTTAAAAAGATTTAAAGTAAACATTTGAAAAACACTAATGGGCCTACATTTGTATGTGTACGTTTTTATTTTATTATTGATATTTATTTATTAATAAAGCACCAACATATTACACAGCACTGTACATTGAGATTAGCATGATACAAATAAATTATGACAAGCGCAAATGATAAAATTGGGAAATTAAATTACAATCTAGTGGTTGTGGGTTACACTTGTAGCGCGGGTTATACGACTACCTGACTTGCTGAGATATCAGTCCGAGGAGTCAGATGAAACTCATCATGCCCTCCGCATGACACTGGACTGGCTGCTATTTTCCCTTTCTGAGCCTTTGCTAGCACCCTCACCCTACAAGCCCCCAAGATCTGCCCCTCGGTACAATGCTAATTCCTGTCTCTGGGCAGTTGGTACTTACAAGCACTGTACTATATTCAGGCTTCATGCAGTTGTTAATTACAGAATTTTTACTTGCTTAATTTGTTTATGAAATTGTACTTATTTTTTTTTACAGAAAGCTGGATTGAACGATGTCTCAGTGAAAGTGAAAACAAACGGTATTCAAGCCACACATCCTTGGGCAATGTTTCTAATGAAGAAAGTAAGTATTCAGATTTTTGATCACGGTTCCTCAACTTCCACCCTAGACTAGAACAACAGTAATTAAACTACATAGATACTCACACCATCTATGAGGGGCAGCAGGTCCCCATACTCATTTATACTAAGGACCTCTACTCGAGACTTGGGGCAATGCTGTAGTGAAGAGGCGGGATGGAGGGATCTGGCTAGCTAAAATGACACCTTGTTTGGATGGCTGCTACCTCCCTTTTTGATGTGAAGTAACTTGCATTTAGGATTATTGGGCTTTATTGTCCACTAAACCTGAAATGCAAGTTGGCTTATAACTGCTAATAACATTCACAACTATAAATGTAAAAGTTTGAAGAGCTTATGAGAAACGAAGATAGAAAACATCTAGGTGTATATGTACTAAAGTTCAGGTTTTTAGAGCTGGAGATGTTGACCATAGCAACTAATCAGATTCTACATAACATTTATCTAGCACCTTCTACAAGATAATAGTTACTGTAGAATCTGATTAGTTGCTATCGGCAACATCTTCACTTCTAAAAACCCGCACTTTAGTAAATATACCACCTATTGTGTTACTAGAAAACATTTCTTACTCCCTAAAATCCTTACAACTGTCATAAAGTGTAATGTTACTTTAGTTTATCGGTGTGAATGTCAGTTGTCTGACCATGTTAGTATTTGTTAACATTATTTATTTATTAACAGTTTCTTATATAGCGCAGCATATTCCGTTGCGCTTTACAATTGTAAAAATTAATAGAACAAAACTGGGTAATAACAGACAGATATATAGGTAGGAAGGCCCTGCTCGCAAGCTTACAATCACTCTATACCAGTCTGTAGTGTCTATGTCTGGGTGTTTCTGTTTATTTTTTTAAATTTGCATGTTATTAGGAATCATTCAGATCCTACTGTAAAAAAATTTAGATACGAGAAATCATCTTCCAGTTTCGTGATCTGTTTAAATGGCCTCAGGGACTTATAACAGCCTTATATTTCACAGTGACGGATGCATTATCCCATTCATCTTAGATAGATTTGTAATTCTTGTCTACACATACAGGGAGAGCAGTTTGTATGAGCTTTACTACAGATATAGTCATGATTTCAATAATATCAAAAACAAATTAAACAAAAGTTTCAATATCAATCTGCTTCTTAATCTGCTTCTCCTGCATTTTCTAGCAGATGAAGAAAAGGAAAACAGGGCATCGAAACCACACTCCACCCCGGCCACTTTACAATGGTAAAGATATACTTTTATATCTGTCTTTTATGGTGTTATACTTGTATAAATGTTATAAGATGGAGTGGTTTGAATTTGTAGTCCAAAATGGCAGGCTTAGAGATGTTTAGTGTTAGAGCCACTCTATCTGTGATTAGCTAATATCTAGCTATATTGCTGTTGGCACCAGCTGGACTGAGGTGGAGTTCTCAGATCGGGTCACCTAGTAGCTGTAGTTCCCAGGGCTCCATCTGTCCCTGGCCCTGTAACTAATATCATCTGCTCTCCAGATCAACTTAGCAATTCTGTTCTCTTTACTAAAATGTGTCCTTTTAGCTCTGCTGTCCTTGGGTTCATGCAATGTCACTTCCAAGATTCCATGACGCAACAAGCCGACATGAGAGTGGATTTCCGAAGGACATCTCTATATTTGATTGATGCTCTTAATATAATCATTGGGGGAATCCTAGAGCTGGATCCCAATGACTCAATTGAACTTGGTCAAGGTTGTAGAACCATGAGACCAAATGGGTGGGCTAGTGAAGACCAAAGACAAATCATTTGTAAGCTCCACTATTTCCCTCAAAAAGAGGGCATCCTCAAGTAAATCAGCAACTTGGATAGCATGGAATTTAACAGCCACAATTTGGAAGTTTTCCAAAACTTATCTTGGTGTACTCTTCAATAGCATAGAATACTGAAACTTTTGATGGTGAAGCTGCACGAAAACAATCTAAATACCATTTGGTGTTTCCTGCCAACCTCCAGGTTACCCCCAATGAGACATTGATTTCATTATGAGCACCCTCTGACCTATATGAATTCTGCTCTGCACTCGATCTTGACAAAATAGTTTCCCCCAATTGGCATAACATAATACTTCAGATGAAATTGTTGCCTGGTCCACTGAGACAGGAGAGAGGTCAGGCAGTCAAGTGACCTCAAAATAGAAGTCCAAAGATTCAAGGCGTCCATCTGGAATGGGCATTACATGTAAGACTTACTACTGTAGAATTTGTTGCTAACCTTGTTTGCCCTGTGTGTTCTTTTTCTCATTGTGCTCTTTTTTACTTCTCTCCACCTCTTTCAATGGCAGACCTATCTCTTGCTCTGTTCTCATTGTTTTCGATTTTATGAATAATCTGTACCATTCTATCTCGGTCGTACAGCTTGGTGTTTATAGATGTCCTTCTTCTTGCTATTTTTGTCCTTCCTCTCATAAAGCTCTGTGTTCCAAAGGACATAGTTTATAATTTATTCATGCTGTTCCATTTGTGCTCTTCTTCTCAAGTTTTCTCATATAAGTAATGTGTTATACTGTTTACACAACAATTGTCCTTCATAACACTTATCGACTCTCTTAGGCTAACAGAGTCATTATCCCCCTGCTAGACCCTACAGCATCTACTATCCCCAGGATGTGGGTACTAAATCCCATGTCATCCCAGAGTGACTTGTTACATTTCATAATGTCTTACCTGGCTTTTCAGTTGTTTGTCTTCGTTTCCTTCATGCTGCCTTCCTTTCTGTCTTATCTCCTACCCTATCTAGTCACCTTCCCCTAGCCTATACTCCACTACTTGCGATCCTACAGCCTCTGCGCTTTAGGATTAGCCTGCCCCCTCTCACTGATTTTATTTCCCTCTTTTGATGTTGCGGTACCATACTTGCTTTTGATGTGGCGGAATTAGTTTACTCCTCTCCGGGAGAAGCCTGGAGAGAAGATCTAGCTGACAGCTTGGTGTGGAGAGGCTGGGCTCTCCACATCAATGGCGAGTTGCTTCATTTTAGCCCCGTCCGACAGTACGGACACGCATATTCCCCATATAACCTGCCCACTTCACTAGGAAGAAGGCGGATGTGGGAGAGATACGCCTAATCTTCCGGGGTTGCGGGGGACTACCCAAAAAATCTGGAGCCTCCCGCAACTTTTGGGAGAGTAGGTACCATAAGTACCAGTGGCCGAGATTTCCTTTAGATGATATACATATGTTCCTGAACTATAAGATATTATTTCATGTATTTGCTGGTATTTTATATAATGATGTGCGCTGTCTTAGTATGTTTCTGTGATATGCCTCTTTCTGTTATATGCTTTGTTGACTATTGGAAACTTAATAACGTTTGCACCAAATTGAATAACCAAAATCGTGATTATTGTGATGATTTCTCCAAATGAAAAGTGGAAAGTGCTGGATAAATGATAGAGGGAATCTACTTAGTTACTATTGGGGTAACACTTTCACTTTTCCATTAGAGTTTTGGTAATTCCACTCCTAAATAAAAACCTAGTGAGAAACACCATGGTAATAATAATAATAATGTGTTATGCCATCTGTGTATTCTGTGCAATATGTTCAGCACACTAACATTATTGTCCTTTTTTTTGGTGAAGAAGGGAATAGCACTGCAGTAAATTGAAGATATTCATATCTGAGCACAAAGTAAGGCAAACACTGTATAAAGTGTGTGTATGCCTAAAATATATTAGATCTAGATTTCAAATGTGCACGTTTATTGCATGCAGTGGAAGCAGCTAATATTCTACCTAGCAATTCACTGGGACCTAGTGACATCACTCAAGTATGCAGCTCGGTGAATAGGCTGCATTCCCATATATATTGTCTCACTAGCATTTGCCTTGAGTGTGCATGCAACGTGTATGTTTATTTTAAGTCCAAATGTTTGTTGTTGATGGTACATATTTATATGTTCTTGAACTTTGTAATGTATTCCACTATGAACATAGGGACCCATTTATTCTTCTGGTATTAAGGCTCGTTAAATGGGACTCATAGTCTTAATGATATTTGGATGATATTTACCTACTCTTATCATACATCTGGAGATTCCTGGAAGAGCAAATCATACTCCAGCATTCTGGCAAACTTCCTAGAGAAATACTGTTGGATGGAGGTCGTGATTACCAGAATTCCAGCAAAATGCGTCTTTGCAGCTTTGCCCCATCTGTGTGATGTCACAAATCATGGCATCATGAAAAAGGGAGGGGCTACAATGCTACAGTGGGGAGATACAGAAAGTCGCCCAGTATGATTTTAGAAATCTGCTCATCTGCTCCATTCTTATTTAGTTTTAAGCCCCTCTGAAAGTGAAGGGTCCATCAGGTAAACGAGTGAAATGTAATCTCCTATGCGTTAAATGATAGCAGCCTTGCTTTCAAAGAGGAGCATACAGGATACTTTCTATGAGTTATTTTCCTGTTACATTCCTTTAGACAAGCTGTTTGGGAAGTACAGAGCTACCGTTTTATATCTATGGGGTTTCCTCCTCCCTGAGAAATGTTTAAATCCCTTCCCATCCATCACAATAGTCCTTTGGAGGCGGAGTGCCCACTTCTGCTCTGCCCAGCAAGTTCCCACTTACTGTTACTAGTGACCTCTGCTGGCCAGACTCTGTCATCATCTCAGAGTGTTGGATACAGGACTAGGAATAACATCTGTCTCCTTATTATAAAACCACTGTTACTATGCTATCAATTGGTGGCTATAGTTTTAGCTCTCTATCCAATCCCTACCTCATATTTAGCTCAGATATGATTACAGAAACCTAATCCTCCCCCCTCCCCCCTCTAATGTTAAGAAAACACTTTGTGAACTGAGCAAACAGCAGGTGCTCCAGCATTGACAGCCCCTCACCAAGGGAAAAGTGATAAGGTGCCAGCCAATCAGCTCCCAACTGACATTTTTCAAACACAGCCTGTGAGATGGCAGTTGGGAGCTTATTGGCTGGTACATTATCACTTTCCACTCTGTCTCCTAACACTGCTTAGTAAATAGACCCCTAAATTACTAATGTAGGAGGAAGAAAGGTTTTTTTTTTTTTAAATATCTTATTTCAATAACATGGAGGGATTGGAGCACAGTATTTAGGCCAGTTACCCAGTTTTATGCACATAATAAACATTAGCTCCAGGCACATGACAGCCGTGGGCCATACACTCCAAGTATTTTGTTAACTCTGCCCAAAATTTGCCATTGTGGTGTTGTACGCCAACAAATTCCAGCACTTTATTATCTGCCAGCCTCCTTTCCTTGTGAACTATGACATCACTTCTTCTTGTCTCTGTTAAATCTAATTATACGCACATACCAAACACATTCAACTGTCCACGCTTAGCAACCAGTCACCAGTACATAGAAAAAAACTGTTAAAGTTTCGGTCAATTAAAATTCCTGTCTTCAAAGGATAAATGATGTTATTTCAGCGCGTATGACAGGAATATATAAGCACCTTATACATTACCAGCGAGTCCATACTCTGACAGAGAGTTATATCTGGTCTTAGATAAATGGACAAAGGAGAGTAGAGGATGAGCTAGTGATCATTAAACAGTTCAGGTATAATAGCGGTTCTTACACAGTGTCCAGCTAATGACCGTGCATGAAAAGGAAGACAATCATTAGCTGCAACAGAACATACAGTAATTAGCAGCATCTGGTGTGTCTATAAGTCCCCTTATTTTTAAAATTAAAAATGTGGACATTATTATTATTATTATTATTAATAATCATAATTTAAATAGTGTCAATAAATTCCTTTGCACTTCAATTGATTGATTGATTTTTTTTGGATACAGCATTTTTGAAGTTTAACAGCTTATATATAAATTTTACATTTTGAAAACAGTTATATGTACTGAACTGTGGGAAAGTACATTTCTTCGTTTTGCACAATATCCATTAGTACTTTGTTTGGAAGCCTTTTGCTGCAATTATATTCCTCCCAACATTAGTGGCCAGTGGGTCGGGACCCTTGTCATGCCTAAGGCGCGCCCCTACGTCAGGAAAGGGGGTGGAGCCTTGCAGCACCCCCCGTTTCCGTTACTGGGGGATGTGCTTAGCACTCTGAGATGCTGGGCTGCCCCCAGGCACTCTCTGCTCTGTGAATAGATGCTATGCACATGTGCACAGCATCTATTCACCCACTTCTCTGCTATGCAGAGCAATGGTGTGTGCTCACCCCAACTGTCTCCCCCCCACTGTGGGACACTGATGTAATTGCTGCTATTTAAATTGTCATTGATCACACAAATTCGTCCCACACCTTTTGCTGTCATACATCCCCAGAGCATTACACGAACTGGATGCTTCACACACAGTAGATGTAGTGCACTCAGGGGTTTATTTATCAAGCAGTGATAAACATAGTGAAGCGGACCAGTGGAGAAGTTGCCCATGGCAACCAATCAGCTTTGAAGTAACATTTAAGAAGTACAGTCTATAAAATAATAGGTAGGAGCTGATTGGTTGCCATGGGCAACTTCTCCACTAGTCCACTTCACTAAGTTTTTCACTGCTTGATAAATAAACCCCTTTGGGAGAAAATCTTCTCCAAGTTTTCTGCGGACATATTTCATTCCATCACTACCAAACATGGATATTCTGGTTTCATCACTCCAGATGACACTTGTTCCATTGTTCTTCTGACCAATTAATATGCTTTTTAGCTCATTCTAATCTTTTCTGTCTTTATTTGAGAGATAAAAGTGTCTTTTTCCTTGGAATTCTGTAGTTTAAGCCAAAATATTGAAGTCTGCGTGGAACAGTCCTGGCACTGATGTTTACACCACATTCACGTAAATCATTGTGAATTGCCTCAGACGATTTTCTTCTGTCACTCAAGCACAGTTTTTTCATTCTTCTATCACAGCATGGTGTTGTGGATCTTTTCCTACCTTTACCAGTTTGGTTTTGAATCGACTGAGTTTGTTGATACTTATTCCGCAGTTTCGAAATGCCTCCTTTGGTTACCTTCTTCAAGTAAAGTAATTATTTTGTATATCTTTCTTGGTAACATGTCAACTCTTTTTACTTTGCTTTTCACCTAAATAAGTTACACAGCTTACTTCAAGAAATTAAAATTAAAAAAAGCTTAAAAAACAGCGAACAATCTAACAAGATGTTTTAGTATCAACAAATGTGCTCCTTATCTTTATTTAGCTATAACTTTTTATTTAATAAAGATAATTCTTTGAGGTGAGCTGCACTATATTTTGTATAAAATTAACTTTCCAGTGATATATACCTTCATAGGATTTTCTTTAAAAATAATGCAGTTATACGCAATTAAATCCTAAAAACACATTTTCCAAAAGGATTCCACAATTTTGGCCACTACTGTATGTGTGTGTGTATATATATTATATATATATATATACACACACACACACACATACATATGCCACACCTACATTAGACACACACTTACCTTGCAGCTGCTGCGGGTTGTAGACCTCGTAAGGATGGGACCTGGCAGGCTGGCACCATGACATTAAGTCCCACCCCCTAGCGACAAAGTGCAGCGATTTGCGGGTCAGTCGGGGAAGGGGGAGCCAAATGATGCGAGGGGGCGGGGCATAAGAAGATGGTGCCTACTCTCCAGTCTGTCAGGGGGGGTGGGGGTTCTCGGTACTCAAAAACCCCCTGCATGTGCTAGTGAATAGTATTAGCTAGAATGGAGCATCTGGGAAAAACTGGTGTGCTTACCATGGTTATCCTTTTTTTTTTTTTTTTTATCCCCTAAAGAATAACCAAGATGCCTTTTCTTTCGCTATGGATGTCCTGTTTAAGTTTTGGCTGTAATAGAGGGGTCTACATTCTAATTGGAAGCTTCTGTAGTTTGTGGTTTGAGTCTATGTCATACAGTAGAATACATTGCACGCTTGCAAGCAGGGTCATCTTTCCGCTTGTGGTGTATGTTAATACCCAATCTTGTTGTATTACTTTTTGTCCCCTTGTCAAGTTCTATAGAATTTGCTGACACTATATAAATAACAGCTTAACAATGTGAACAATGGAATTAATGAAAACTTGTACATAGATAACCGTGCAGAAAGCCATACTTGCCTACTCTCCCAGACAGTCCGAAATTCTTCCATATTCTGTGGAGTTGTGCCTGACTACAGGGAGAGTGTTCAACTCTCTCAGATCATGCCAACTTTCCTAGTGAAGTGGTCTGGGTAGGGGCACTTGCCGTCTTTGGCAAGTCTCACCCCGGTAGGTTCGAGTAGAGGAAAAGGCAGGTGGGCAGGATGGGGGCCTAGTACTGTGAGTTGTGCCCACTGTGACGTTTTCCGGGTTTCCTGGCTGTGCCAGGGGTGGGACTGTGATGATGCAAGTCATAGTGAACTGTGTCAGCAAGATCCTCGTCCCACCCACTTTAAGGTTGTATGACGGGATGTGGGGGATATACCCAGTTTACCAGGAGCCTCTCCCCAAAATTGGGAGTCTCTTGGAACTTCTAAGAGAGTGCGCAAGTATGACTTCAGGACATGATTTGTTGCAAATTGCGCCATCATGGCACTGCCTCCACTGTGCGATGTCACGCCCACTGAGCTTGCCCCTTGTAATCCATAGTAACAATCTGGGGTTTGCTTTCATTTTCTAAACTGTACTAATCAATGACTTGAAATGCGATTGGTTTCTGCAGATTATAGGGGGTAAATTTACTAAAGTATGAGTTTTTAGAAGTGAGTTTTAAAAGTGATGTTGCTCATAGCAACCAATCAGATTCTAGCTATTATCTTCTAGAAGGTGCTAGTTAAATGTTAAGTAGCATCTGATTGGTTGCTATGGGCAACATCACTTTTAAAACTTGCTTCTAAAAACTCTCACTTTAGGAAATTTACCCCTAGCTCTTTTATTATCAAATGCCAGTCTTTGGTGTCTGTCAGCTGCTGTAATTATATTATACCTGCAAAAGTGATGATACACTATGTACACAAAAGTGATTAGACACTGACAGCAAATAGATCAATGAGATTGTATTGCCTTCAGTACCAGAGCTGGATTAAGGCTTTGGGGGGCCTGGGGCACTTAAGACTGGGGGGGCCCTAA
The DNA here is from genome assembly GCA_031769625.1 of Taudactylus pleione. Taxonomy (NCBI): domain Eukaryota; kingdom Metazoa; phylum Chordata; class Amphibia; order Anura; family Myobatrachidae; genus Taudactylus; species Taudactylus pleione. Next base: position 9,475,624 of record JAUIMM010000224.1, on the reverse strand, counting down.
CAAGCAAAATTTGGGATGCATGAATCGAGTTCTTGTGCGCTAGCCTTCGGTAAGTACATGAAAAGGGAACGTGATCACACATCAATTCATGTCACGCAGGGTACGTGCATATCGCTTCTCCAGCCGCTGGGCTGTCCCCTCCCTTGTGCATACAGCATCTTTCCCTATCTTTCCTCCCGCAGGACAGTGCAACCCAAGGGAGGGACGGGCAGTACTTGAAAAGCAGGACTCTCCCACCAAAATCAGAATAGTTGGTGGGTATGCATACATAGTACATACATACATTGTATACACATATTGTCACACACATACTGTATATACATACATACATAGTCATATACTTATACACGTTGTCACACACATACTGTATTTACATAATACAGTACATGCATGCAGAAATACAGGTACACATACATACAGTCACACATACATATAATCACACATGTATACACATATACATATACAGTCACAAATACACATACATACATAGTACAACCAGGGCCGGCCATAGCCCAATTTTATGGTAAGCGAATATATTTTTTGGCGCCCCCAGGCATATTGTTGCCCACGGCAGAAAAAATTAGGGGGCCGTGGTGTCATGGAAAAAGCCATACCCATAAGCCAAACCCCATTTTTGTCATACTGGATGCATGCCCAGCACTCCGGGAGCAACTGGGCATGCCCCCAGACCCCCTCTCCAGTGTATAGATACGGCGAGCATGCGCACGACAATTATTACAAAAAGCAGCTACCACCCTTTTGTTGTTTTGTTTTTTACTGAGGAAAGATATGAAGGCGTATAGAATTCACCCATTGTCACACACACCCAGGGTTGGACTGGCCCACAGGGGTACAGGGGAATTCCCCGGTGGGCCCCACTATCTGGGGGCCCCACTATCTGGGGGCCCCACCCCCTCATCTAGGTGTCAGGTTCCAGACTGCACACTCAAATTATACTGGACATTGTTACTCTATTGGAGGGTGGGTCACCTGGTGGAGCAGGACCATGGATAAACATGGGTGCTTGGTGCACTTCTAAAGAAACTGCAGCAAGATTTGCCTAATGGCTAGCTAAGCAGCTGTAGTGGCTGACCACACCCCCTCTGGTTGCTGACCACACCCCTTAAGCATGGGCCCCTAGCACTGTATACCGTCGGTGGGCCCTTCATGCCCCAGTCCGACACTGCACACACCAGTCAGATGTTGTCTTACGTACCCACAGCAGTCATCCATTGTCTCATATACACAGTCACCCATTCTCTCTCTCACACACACAAAGCCCTCCATTCACACAGGGCCTGATTCAGACCCGCTAACAAGTGCATAGCGCTCGCAAGCGGGTCGATGGTGGGCCAGTGCGCACGCGTGAGCCCCGGAATGAGCGCAAAAAGCACTCGCTCCGGTGCTCGCAACAAATGGGGCGGCTGTCTATCAACATCGACAGCCGCTCCGGTGCTCGCAACAAACGGGGCGGCTGTCGATGTTGATGGACAGCTCGCCCCGTTTTGTAGGCGGGGAGTGGGGGTGGCTGGGCAAACTGAGGCATTCCTGCAGGAACGCATGCCGTTTGTGGGCGGCCCTACTGACATCACTTGTGATGTCAGTAGGTGGACTTCCTGCTCTATTAGAGCAGGAAGTCCACTGGGGCTTGCGGCCACGAGACCCTACTGTAAGGGTCTCGTCGCAAGCCCGATGGTCACTCGCATAAGCTGCGGGTGGTCACCCACAGCTATGCGAGCAGCCAGGAGGCCGCAACTTAAAAAACTAGCGCTTATACACATACACGTGCAATGCACAACATGCAGAGCTCACATATACACAGCACTGTGCATTCCACTACATACTATACACATACAGTGCAAATTACCCACCAATCCACAGCCACAGTAGACTGAGCCAGAAGAATATAGTAGTAGGACTACATCTTGTGCATGGGATATACATATATATATATATATATATATATATATTGCAACATACATGATATATTTAAACATTTTAGACACAGGCAATAAGTTATCAGATCATACACAGTGCCCACAGCGGAAGGGGTGAGTGTAAGTTCCTCTACCCCTCTGGAGTACTAAATGATCTTGTTAACACTGTACATTCCAGGTAAAAGTGACAGGCTAGTGAGGGTCCGTCACTGGCCCCGACAGTAGAGCGTACATTACAGTGCTGAGAGCATGCAACTTACCTCTTCACCCCACAGTGACACTCACAGTGTGTGACAGATCTCAAGCGACCCGTGCTAGCCGCCTGCATTGCTGTCTGTGTCCCGACTCCCTCCCAGTCCGGGAGCCCTGGGGAAGAGGGAAATAGAGAGACTTGCCGCGAGACCTGTAGCTCTGCAGCAGCGCGGAGGCTGTGTGGAGGAGGAAGGTCCTATGACTGGACCGGAAACTCCCTCCTGCTCATCATAAACCTCCATTCTCCCGCAGTAGGAAGGTACTTGTGTGCTCCAAGCCCCCTGGCATACCCGCTCCCCCCCCTCTCGGCGGGCTACAGCTGTCACTCCCCTCCCGACAGCCCTGTTTGCGCCTGCGACCTTGCGGCGTGACATCATGACATCACGTCGCCGCATACAAGCCAACGGCCGGCCACCCACTAGAACCGCGCTGCAGCTGTGTCACAGTGACACTGTCTGCCTGCGGTCAGCCTGTCCGCTGCTGGGTGCTGGCTAGTGGTAAATGAATTAATCGCATGGTCGCGGCCGCAGCACCCTTCACTATGTGGCGTCCTACGCGGCCGCGTAACTTGCGTAATCATAGAACCGGCCCTGAGTACAACTATGCACAATACAGATACATATATATGCATACATAGTCACACATGTTATACATACATACATACATACATAGAAGCTATCTTACCATATAATAGGCATGGCCATCACCAATGTTTCCAAGCACTGATGGTGGCCAACCAATGTTAACTAGTTTTGCCATCGCTGGCAGAGAACCAATGGTTCTCCGCCATCGTTGGATGAGAGGGAGGCGATGTTGTTTTTTTCATTCTCAAGACGGAGCTTAGCCCGCCCCCACGGTGGCCGCTAAGCCCCGTCCCACTTTTTGATTGGCCGGTGACTTGCCACGCTACCAGCAGAGGTGGCCATCGAGGGGGTGCAAAGCATCGATGGTCCACCATAGATGTGTTTATTTGTTCCTTTGATGGTAATCACAGATGAGCCCATTGATGGAAACGATCGATGGACACCCCACCGATGGCCATTTTTACCATATAAGATGGCTGCTGGATAGTCAGGTCTCCTCCCATCTCCTCTCTCCTGTGCTACAGCTGCAGGCACTGAATGTGTACAGTGTCGTGTAGCCCCACCCCCAGCTCGGACTTCACCTTGCTCTTGCTCTACACTACTGCTGCCAGTGCACTCCTACGCTGCAGCTGTTTAAAGTATTGGGGGCCCCCTGAGAGAGGGGGGCCGGGGTAACTTGCCCCCTGCCCCCCCCCTTAATCCACCTATGGCCAGACTTTGTAGGTCCACCACGTGCAGTGATTACAGCAGACACCCTTCTTAGCAGGAATGGGTATGAAATACCGCCGGCCGCATGGCCGGTGGTTCGATTCCTGTCAGCGACAGGAGCAGAGTGCGACACAGCGGAAGCCCGACAGCGCTGGAAATCCCGATCGTGGATAGGTAAGTATCCACTAACCTAACCCCCCTAACCCTAACCCTCCTTAGGGGTGCCTAACCCTATCTTCCCCCCCAAGTGCCTAACCCTAACCACCCCCTTTCCCGCTACCTAAACCTAAGTCCCCGGGGGGTGCCTAACCCTAAGTCCCCCCCAGGGGTGCCTAACCCTAACCCTCCCTCCCCCTAGCCTAACCCTCCCGGGGGGGTGCCTTACCCTAAGTTCCCCCCCGGGAGCCCTAAACCTAACCCTCCCCCACGCGGCTGTCCGCTCGCGGTGCCCGGCATCACTACGATCGTGATGCCAGGCGCTGGTCTCCCGGCATCGGGGAAATGCGGGCGTCTACATCTAACCCTAACCCTCCCTCCCACTAGCCTAACCCTCCCGGGGGGGTGCCTTACCCTAAGTTCCCCCCCGGGAGCCCTAAACCTAACCCTCCCCCACGCGGCTGTCCGCTCGCGGTGCCCGGCATCACTACGATCGTGATGCCAGGCGCTGGTCTCCCGGCATCGGGGAAATGCGGGCGTCTACATCTAACCCTAACCCTCCCTCCCACTAGCCTAACCCTCCCAGGGGGGTGCCTTACCCTAAGTTCCCCCCCGGGAGCCCTAAACCTAACCCTCCCCCCCGCGGCTGTCCGCTCGCGGTGCCCGGCATCACTACGATCGTGATGCCAGGCGCTGGTCTCCCGGCATCGGGGAAATGCGGGCCTCTACATCTAGACGCCCGGCATTTCACCCTTGCCAGGATAAGACAGTCGGGAAGCCGGCTGCCGGTATATAGCCAGTCGGCTTCCCGATTGCTTCCCTCTTAGCAAACTGTCCACAAGTTCCTGGACAACAGCAGGCGGTATGTTTTTGCCATTCCACTTAAAGTACAGTGATCAAATGTGACACTGAAGAACATCGAGAGCCTAGAATGCACCCGGCGCTCCAATTCGTCCCAGAGGTTCTCAGTGGGGTTAAGATCTGGACTCTGAGCTGGCCAGGGGTCCAGAATTTTCTGTATACCAGTCCACAGTTGCCATGGAAACATGACTGGTGGCATTGTCCTGATAAAAACATTTGTTGTTTCTGTAGAACATCAAGTGCATGGGCCTCCTTATGAAGTGTTCTTGTCGAAACTGCCACATTAGTGGCCATTTGGAACTTGTGTGCAATGGTATGAATGGTATGCATTTTGTTTGCGTGGTGGTGTCCAATCACTCTTGTCTACATATGAATTGTATAGTGAAATAAGAAAAATATATTCTCTTCATGTGCTTATTTGACAACACTGGCTACAGTAATAAAAAAAAAACTGAGTGTAATAAATGGATGTTCCTGATACAGTCTAACGCAGATTTTCCTTTGGAAGGTTGGAAGAGAACTACGAGATTGCAGAGGGAGTATGTATCCCCCGCAGTGCCCTCTATATGCATTATTTGGATTTCTGTGAAAAAAACGACACCCAGCCAGTGAACGCTGCCAGTTTTGGCAAGGTATGCTCAATTTTAATGTTAATAGTTTGAATAGACACATACTGTATAGCTGGAAGAGGTTTGTCAGCCTAGGCTGGCTAGCATGGGGACTGTAGTGAAAACTAAGGTGGAGTAAGGAAAGAGACACACTCTATGGGGGACAGTTGTCATACCAGCTAAATAGCACAAATGCAGGTGATACCCATGGCAAACCAATCAGATTCTAGCTTTTATTTATCTATTACATTATAAAAAACAATAGTTAGAATCTGATTGGTTGCTATGGGTACTAGCTCCATTTGTCCTTTTTAGGTTTCATACTGTAAATTTCCCTTTGTGCTGGTGATATTTTAGTAAGAAATAGGACCCAGCTTGTGAAGCAGAGATCATACGAAACCATCATTCACAATTATTCTTAAACACCATTGTTGGCAGCCACCACAATGCTCCTTACACCGTCACCAACCCCATTTTTATCAAATGAATAACTAGAGAGAAACCGTGATTAAGAGGGGTATTTATCAAAGCTTGGAGAGTGATAAAATTGTGAGATAAAGTACCAACCAATCAGCTCCTAATTGTCATTTTTCAAACACAGCCTGTAACATGTAAGTTCATACCTCCCAACATTTGTCCACGCGCGCCCGAAAAGGGGGCATGGCCTGATAGTAAAAGGGCGTGGCCTGATGACATGCCCCCTTTTACATCACTAAGGGGCGTGCCTACCATCTCTGAGATGCTGGGCTGCCCCCGGGCTTTCGCCCATACTATTTCTGTGCGCGGTGTATGCTTCCCCCAACTTTCCCCCCACTGAGGGACACTGTCGCCCGCGGTTGGGACAGCGGGAGATATATATATAAAATATATGCTAAAAACCGATATATATCTTATTTTGTTTTTAGTTGAAGGAGTATATCAGTGAGGTACAGGCCCCCAACGCATTTCGGCTCTAAGTGGACTTCTTCCCCTTGAAGAAGTCCACTTAGAGACAAAACGCATTGGAGTCAACTAAAAACAAGATAAGATATATATCGATTTTTAGCATATATTTTATATCAATATTGCTTTTATATTTTTATCCATGTTTTTACTTTACTTTCTTGTCTGATTCTGTTGTATGTTTTATTACTGTCTGATTCTGTTGTATGTTTTAGTACTGTCTCGCTGACACTAGTGTCTCTATTTTATTGTATTATAAATAAATTTTACTTTTTATTCTTAAATTATTCTGTACGCTACAGTTCTTTTTACAGTAGGTCATCTTTTTCAATTATACATATATAATTATATGTCCATGTCCATACAGAGCCCATGGCTAAATAAATATAGGTGAATAAACCTGAGCCTATGTGACATTTTCACAAATCCAGACCAAGCCAGTAGACCTGTTATTATTGTCCTCTTAGAAACAGTTGAGGTGGTTACTCAATTGTGGATTCTGTGCAGTGAGTGAGTTTTCTCCTTAGGAAATAGTAGACTGCTGCTGGTCTCCTTACGTGCAGTGGTTTCAACTGATTTCCTAAAAAAAAAATATCCCAAGGAGCTGCGGAACGCTTGTGGTGTCATATAAATGAAGGATAATAATAATAACAATAATAATAATCCCATTAAATGTTTTTAGTCAGCTAGTAAGTTTATCTGCTGTAGTGACTTCAAATGTTTCTGGACCCATGGTTAAACAGTTGTGAAAAAACATAAAAGTCGCATGCAAAATATACAGGTGCGTAAAAAGAAAAGAACAAAAATTTTAACCTGGATAAAAAGACCCTTCCATATGAGAGTTTTGTTTTGTTTTAATTTCATTTTAATGCAATGTGCAATGCTTGAGCATAATTGTTTATTTTCCTACTTACTAACAGTTGCTTTTTCTATTCTATTTTGCCTTTAACTGCTCTTGAACGGCTTAACCGTTTAGCTCCAGAAATTACAAGCGGCCCCTGGCTATTTCCCTGACGCTGCTGGTTTGGAAAGGGTTAAATGAATTTGGCTATTGAGTCAAGGAATGTTAGATCAGTAGCTGGAACAGCATGGGGTGTTCTTATAGCAGGCTTCATTGAGTCTGTACAAAAAAAACCCACAGAAAGACCACTGCCCAGCCTGTCTGCTCATTTATCAAACAGCACAGCGAAGTCCTGAAACTCCTCAGAAAGTGTTTTGCTTCTCTAACGATTGTCAAAGTTCTGCTCTAGAAATTACACCGAATTACTGCCAGAATCGAGGACTTGTGAAGCTTAGTTCAGATCTGTAAATAATGAAGGGAATACATGATCTAAAGGTGATATGTTCTCTCTCTGAATTACTTTTAATAAAATAGCCCCCCCTGTTTTCAGACGCGGAGAATAGAACAGCTTGGAAATTCATCAAGTTACACTTTCTTTTCTCGTGCTGATATTAACAGCTGAACGAATCCGTGGCCATCTGTTTGGCAGATACACCAGTGTTTTCAGTGCGGCAAAAACAGTTTTTTTATGTTAGGTTTTTGTATTCACACTTCTATGAGCTGAAATGTTTTGCACCAGGACGCCTTTTAGCACTAATATCCAGGTCAACTCTAACCCTTACTATGAGGACAAAAACGTAAGCCCCTGAAAGGTGTAAGCTGTAGGGGGTCAATGGCGGCTATTCTCTGGGTTAAAATGTACTTTTTAACCCAACCATGGACAAAATAGTTAACAACATGTTTTTCATCATAGTGATTGAGAAGGATGAAAAATTTTTATTAAAGAAAATTCAAAAATAGGCTTAAAAAGGATAAAAAGATAACAGATATAGTATAGAAATGTATATATATATATATATATATATATATAATTATAAACCAGATGTTAATGATGTACACACCTCAAAAGTACCCTTAACATGAATGATACAAATTCTTTCACTCTTAAAATGCTTATTCTATAAAGATACAAGGGCCTGATTCACAGGTGGACGCCGTTGCACCCATGACTACGGCTATTGCTGCATTCGCTTCTGCGTCTGTATACTAATGCTGCAGCTGAAGGTCGTCTTCCTACTGAGACGCCCATGGTCTGTGGCGCTAATCCGCCATAGTACGCATTAAGACTAGGGGTGAGCGGGTTCGGTTTTACTCGGATCTTTAAACGGCATTTTATTGGCTATCGCCTATCATGTGTTTTGGATAGCCAATATAATAAATCCGAATTTGCGGTAAAGTGGCGATAAGAACCGAGTAAATCCGAGTAAAACCTAGCCTGCACATCCCTAATTAAGACACACCATTAGTCACACCATTGCACTCACCAACGGAGATTGCACCTGGCTAGCCACCCTTATATCCCCCGAAACACCCACCAAAATTGCATCCCTCTGCGTGCAATTTTAATCTGCATCTTAGAGCGTGGTGAATGCACAGTTTGAGTCGAAAACACATGCATACACTGAAAACATCTTGCGTGCAAAATCATACGTACAATCAAGCCCATAATTTTAATAAGACATATACATTTAAAAAACATTAAACAATTATAAAAGTGAAAGCACATACACATGGATCAATAGTATCAATCATTTTCCAAAAAGATTGTGGACACTTCCATATTGTAATATTTTATTGTGCACCTTGCATCATAAGACAGTATGAGCAGCAGTAGTAAGTTCAGCTGATCGAGTTAATCCAATAAGTGGTGTTAGCCAAGTATGAAGTAGCGAAAGGTAATTAGTGAGCGGTCTGGTGGACGAGAAGCGTTAGTAAGAGATAAGTTGGTAAATGGCTTAGGGGCTCTTTCGTGAAGTTACTTTACTTGGATAAGCATATACAGTCACACAATTTGCATACAGGAAGTCTTCTTGATAGTGCAATGGCATAGATCCAAATCCTAATATGATAATGCAGTGCTTACTTACAAGTACACTATTTTCTCCACCACGCTATTTTCTCTGCCTAGTACATATTGTAGGGTAGTATACAATTTTAAAATGAATCTAATAGGAACAAGGCATTGACAAATTTGTTCATAAGTATGACCTTTATAAAGAATTCTAAGATTGTAGACTACCCTGCATTATGTATGATGGAGAGTTCATGCTTATGAACGAAACGCGTCAACACCTTGTTCCTTTTAACTGAATTCTATGATTGTAGACTACCCTGCATTATGTATGATGGAGAGTTCATGCTTATGAGCGAAACGCGTTAACACCTTGTTCCTTTTAACTGAATTCTATGAATGTAGACTACCCTGCATTATGTATGATGGAGAGTTCATGCTTATGAGCGAAACGCGTTAACACCTTGTTCCTTTTAACTGAATTCTAAGACTGTAGACTACCCTGCATAGAAAACTTTCTAACTGAAGAGTAGAACAGTAGTTTCAGGGCTTTGTTTCCTTACATCAGATGGACCAAAGGTCTTACATGATGGATGATGTGGGGCACTTGTGAGTAAGCAATACATTATTATATCGGGATCCAGAGCTATGTCATTATGCTAACAAGAAGGATTGCTATTTGCAATCAGGTACATTTTTGGTTGGGACTATACAGTATATGCTGCAGTGTTATCACAGCAGGGCCCCTAAGCGATATACCAACTTATCTCTTACTAATTCTAGCTCACAGGTCCACTTCCTAATGACCTTTTGCGTCTTCATATATGTGACACATCAATTATTGGATTGACTCTGCCAGGTTTTGCATAGTTCCACTGAACTTACTACTGCTGCTAACAATATCTTATGGTGCAAGGTGCAAAACAATTGCAATATATTTCAATATAGAAGTATCCACTTTCTACTTGGAAAATAAACAATTCTATTGTACCATGTGAATCTGATTTTATTGTTTTTTGTTTTGTTTTTGCATGTATTAGTTTTATTAAAATGATACCTTCATATACTAACCAGATCCTGACATTTTTCTGAAGAGAGAAATAATTTGTAACATTCATATTAAGGGTATATACAATACAAGCACTGTGCTTCATTTTTCCTTTTTTTATCATAGTAATTGGTAAGTTACTCAAATATATTTTTATACATGTGCATTGGCATTGTCTATTCAAGTATACCAGTTGCCTGCACATTCTGGGGGCACTTGAACATTGTGGGCTTAATCAGTGTTCAAGTGCCTCATGCCTCATTGATGAATTAGGAACATTATTACAGGCAGCAAAATGTCTGCTGGAGAAAGATAAAGTATACTTCAGAGCTTGAAGGAAATGCTCCGCCCCCGAAAGCTCCCGTTTAATTAACTTCTGCCTTTACGTGGCCTGAAATAATTAATTGATGCTTTAAAAACACTTCTCATTAATTAATTATTGCGATCCTTTATTTATATGGCGCCGCAAGTGTTCCGCAGCGCCTTACAAAGTACATCAATAAGTGAACAAAAAAAACAGTTCAATACAATGCAGGACAAGAACAAGGTTTATAATTATATACATTGCTGCATTAGCACTCCTCACACTCAAATAAGCAACAGGTTGTAAGCAACCAAGTGATTGATGCCCAAGTTGGGAATGAGAAGTAGATGAAGGTATAAGTAAGGAGAAGCACAAGAGGGTAGAGGGCCCTGCTCATGAGAGCTTACATTCTAACGATGCCCAGATAACGCAGAAAGTAAATTAAGTTTGAGTTCGATAGTGTTTTGTACCAGGCGGGGTTGTCATGTTCCGACACACCAGTTTAGCCAAAGTGGACACTGATCTAGGGCCAGATTACCAATGCTACGTCTCCTGGCCTCCACATAAAAATAGGCCCTTAAACATGACAGCATGACGACCACCTGGCCACACAATCGTCCGTAAATCATAAGTAGTTAGGGGGAGAGTGGGGCTGATCGTGTAGGGGGTGTACACACCCACATGGCTCTGGCTACACCTACACTGCACTGGTCACAACCACTCCCATTCTCTGTATAGGTCCTTTAGCATTTTCAGCCCTAGGCCAATGTGGCCTGCACTGACTCACTTAATCAGGACGCAAGAATGGCCTTTATGTGACCGACATCGATTTTTCTAGTTACCAGTAACAATTTTCAACTGGGTTTTGTTTCACATTTAATGGAAGACCCTCTTTATTGCCTGTAGCATTCTATGATAACAATAAACATAGGGAAGGGAAGAATAGCTTCAGAATATATTATAATAGTTTAAAATAAATGGACCTGTCATAGTAGCTTAGTAAGTAGAATGAAAATACAATTTCTGTTTTTAAAAACCCAGACTGGCTGTTAGACAAGTCATTATCTGAAAGGTTATCAACACTAATGGGGTTTAATGTGAGAACCGCAGGCCAGCTGTAAGCTTCTCAAATACATTCTTTAGGAAAGTACTGACAATTAGGATCACTGTTTCCCTATACGGGCTCCATTCTCAATTGCATGTAACCTCAATTCCCCTTACAAACTCTCAAGTGGGAGTGTGTCCTGACCATGGGTGTCAGAATGGGGAGGAGCAAGGGTGTTGCTCGCCCCTCCCCAAGCCTTGAAAAGAGTGGTGGACGTGGACTTTCAGAGCTGTGCAGCTTTATAGCAATAGGCTGCATGACACCTGCACCTCATGGAAGAGGTGTAATGTGCGGTCTTTAAGTTAAAACACTGCACATTACACCTCCTCCTCTGTACGGTGTGGATTGGTATGATTTACTGCTGGATGCATGTCCGTCGGTTCAATTTCCGACGTCGGAAGACCGGCACCAGTGAAGATCCCGACTGCGCTAAAGGTAAGTATAAACTAACCTAACCCCCCCAACCCTCCCTTAGGGGTGCTAACCCTAACCTCCCCCCCAAGTGCCTATCCCTAACCCTCCTCTAAGTGCCTAAACCTGATCTCCCCTTCCCCGCTGCCTAAACTTAACCCTCCCGGGGGGGGTGCCTAACCAGAAGTGCCCCCCGGGAGCGCCTAACCTAACCCTCCCCCCCGCGGCTGTCCACGTCCGGCTTACCTTCAATCGGGATATCAGGCGTTGGGCTCCCGGCGTAGGAAAAATGACAGGCATCTGGATTTCGATGCCTGTCTTTAGACCCTTGCCGGGATTAGACAGTCAGGATGCCGACGGTCGGCATTTAGATCGTCGGAATCGCGACTGCATACCGTTCGGTGCAGGGGCTGTGCAGCCTAATGCTATAAAGCACAGCTCCTAACAGTCCACAGCCGCTACTTAGGTAAGATGGAAGGAAGGGGAAGAGAGGGAAGAGGTGGTGGTGGTGGGGCGGGTGCCGGAACGATTTTATGTTGCCCCCCAACATAAAATCGTTCCGATGCCCCTGGTCCTGACTAATATAATAACTCTGGAGTGTTGCATTGACTCCACGTAGCCCCAGATTACATTTTCCCATCCTCAATGCCCCCTTTTTTTTTTGCTACCCCTCCCCCTTTTCATTAGTGTTGAGCTCAACAGCCTAAACTAAATGTGTTTTACCAGTAAATAATTTTTTTTAATAGTAGCTTAAATTATTAAGCAAAAAATATGGTAAGCAGGACCAGAAATCATCCCAACAATTCTGCTGCCTCCGGTCTGGTGACTTATGGCCATTCCAAAAATCCAGTTTGACTGTTCACACCACTCCATAATCCTCCTGTCTCGCCTCTGAAAATGTATAAAATAGGCAAATTCCACAGAATTTTTTATTATTATTATTATTATTATTATTTTATCAAAATCAATGGTTAACAAAGCTCCTTCACAGCCCTTTGCTTATCTGGCCAAGCTTGGTACCAGAACAAATCTGAAAGATGAAATTGTGTGGTAAAACTTTTTTTTTGTGGTCACTATGATGCTTCACATTGAAACAAGGTCATGACCTTGAACCAATTCTGTTCTTGTAAAGATAGCTGACCTCTGGTAATATATTTTATTCCTTGCAGATAATTAGACAACAGTTCCCACAATTAACCACAAGGAGACTCGGAACCAGAGGACAATCAAAGTGAGTACAAAAGTCAACCATAATAGAATTCCAACATCGTGTGTGACCTTTTGCCAAAGATCATTGTGCACTTTTTACGTATCTGTGAAAATGTTATTTATGTTTATATACTTGATACTCCTGTGTACGAGCAGAACGGGGATGTTTATATACATGGGATCTTCTTGGTATTTTCATAATTATCTTCCCAAAAGTTTAAAGGAATCCAAGTTGCACCAAATTTGATGAATGCCAAACCCAGACAATAGTAGGCACTTCATAGCTACTTGTTCAATAGGTAGCATACACTGAGTATTCAAGCTTTCTGGGGAAGGATAATTTATTATCCAAGCTCCTATAATCGATCAAGAGAAAAGTATCTGTGAATGTTATTTGTTGATCTTTTTAAGTTAGTGAAATATGTATTTTTTTATTTATGTAACATGTTTATTTAAAGTTTTTCAATACACAAAATCAAAGACCTACAAGTAAGTGCAAGGGCAAGTAAACAATAGTGGACAAGCTGAAATGGATAAGATTTCCGTGTATATGACCAATGTCGTGAAAGGGACAAGTAAACCAAACTAACCACAAGTTATGATGTAACAAAAGACAGGGAGGGGAGAGGAAAGTAGAAGGAGGAGATGGCAGATAGAAGGAGGCCTAATCCAGGTCCCCAGCATACAGCAGTGGAGAGGAGAGAAAAGCACTTCAAAGAAAACAGTGGTAGAGACAAGTCCTAAGATTGTTAAAGCAATAGCTCGGAAAAGCCAGATGGAAGGTCTCCATGGGGCGTAGAGTTATTATAGACACACCAATCACACCAAACCTGGAGAAATTTATGAGCAGTGTTATGCAAATAAGCAGAGATTTTCTCCATGGATGCCTGGTACCAAATTTTATTCAGAAGTAGTTGGGAAGGGGGATCTGAGCATTTCCAGTGTCCAGCAATCAAGCACGTAGCCGCATTCATAATTTGCATAGAGAGCTTGTCAGCATATTTATTCAAACCTTCCAGTCGGTAGCCAACAAGAAAAGACCAAGGTGACTTCAGTATTGGTACTTTAAGAACTTCAGAGAGGTGATGAGCGACCCCTTCCCAGAATTGGACTATCTTCGGCCAAGACCACCAGATATGAAAAAAGAACCCACACCTCCACATTCCCTCCAACACTGGTCCGAGGTGGAGCTGTACATTTTCCTTAATCGAGTGGGTACTATATACCATCTTGTATGTGTTCTCCTTAACTAAGGAGGAGATAGAAAACTTAGAGACCCTTTCTCTTTCTACGGACCAACTGTCCTCATCTGGTGGACTCTCCAAGTCTCTCTTCCACTGAAGCAAATGGCTCAGTGTGACAGGTTGTTTAGCATAAAGCTAAAGCTTATAGAGCACAGAGATAAGTCCCATCAGGAGACGGTTAGTAAGGCATTTAGTATCAGGGGGAGGTCTATCGATGGAGCAACAGCGGAGAGAGTCAATAAAGTGTCGTACTTAAAGGTAAGCAAAAGGACAAATAGTTGGTATTCCATAATTGCTGGGATTGCACAGAGACAGGTCTAACAGGAGCTGAAATACCAACAATGGATGGCATAGAGGATAAATGACAGGAGCTAGCTTCCAGGTGAACCGAATGGGGGACCCGCAAGGTTGTAAACCAAGTTACAGCTTGGCTTAAATAGGTAGCAAAATAGTAAAGAGAATGTTATGGAATCCGTTCCCGGTATTACTTTGATAGGGAGGGTCTGAAAGATGTAGAGTAGTCCGGGCATGAGACTCATCTTAATCACCATTATCCTGCCCAACCAAGAAATAATAAGGAGCCATCACAGAAGAAGGTCCAGTTTCATAGCTAAGAAGAAGGGGGGTATGCCACATATAGGGATTCGGAATGACTAGTTATATACACCCCCAAATATTGGAGTTTAGATGGCTGCCAGGTAAGATTATAATTGTTCTGCAGGAGATCCAGGACTGCATGTGGTAAGTGCAGTGCAAGGGGTTTGATCTTGGAGAGATTTATTTTATAGCCCGAGAGAGTGCCATATAGAGCCTGGGTCTGGAAGAGCTTGGGGATAGACATTTGGGGAGAAATTAAAGTAAGGAGTACATCATCAGCAAAGAGGGAAACTTTGTAATCTTCATTAACGAGTAGTATCCATTTGATGTCCAGGTCAAGACGGATCTGAGCTGCCAGTGGCTCAATGACCAAAGCAAAAATAAGGTGTGACAAAGGGCACACCTGTCTTGTGTAATTTGTTTTAGGAAAGGTTGACAATAAAAGACCATTCACGAGACCCTGGCTAAAGGAACTGAGTTTATAGCTTGGATAGTCTGCAGAAACTCATGGTTAAGACCAAATTTTCTGAAAGTTTGTATCATGAAAGGCCAACTAATCTGGTCAAAGGCCTTATCCACATCAAGGGAAAGCAATAAAACCAGGGTGTGTTTAGCATTAATAGAGTGAATAAAGCTGATCACCCATCTGGTATTATCCCGGGCCTGTCCACCGGAAATAAAACCCACCTGATCGTTATGGACCAAGCAGGGCAGACAGTATTTAGGCAGTTTACAAGGATCTTTGCGTAAATCTGATATCAGTGTTCAACAGCGAGCTGGGGCTATAGTGACCACATTTGGCGGCGTCTGTTCCCTCTTTAGAGATAACTATGATCGTGACTTCAAGAGCCTCCCTGGATAAAGATACATCTGACATCACGCCTTTGAACCCTTTGGCAAGGTAAGGGGAGAGTACGGAATTAAAAGTTTTATAGTAAGCGGCCGTGAAACCATAAGGGCCTGGAGCTTATTAGCTTTAAGATCACATCAGAGACTCCTGCACCTCAAGTTTGGCACACAGCGGTTTAACAGCAGAGGGGAGAAGCTTAATTAGGTGGCAGTTGGACAAAAATTTCTGAATAGAGTCTACAGAAGAAGGAGAGCTATTCACTGACGACAAGGAAATATGTATTTTAGTTTTAGTGGGTTGTTTTTGTAAGGCATACCTCCCGAACATTAAAGAGCATAATAACATAAGAGCAAATTACAACTTAAATCACATAGTCCAAAGCCAACACAGATCCAATAAACCACACTCATATTTTTATTTTAATCATGTCATTTTTATTGAAAGTTTTGAGAAAGAAATACATCCACATAAGGATACAGGCATATAAACGGTAAGGCAGATATATAAAAAACCGTGAACAAAGGACAAAATAAAAGTTAGCCATTATGTTGACGGACATGAGAACCAAGAAATAGGACCAATTACATCCAAAATACCTCACAACAGTCACAGATAACCTAGGCAGCACCCGAAGGCGCTATTCGGGCGTACACCAAAGTAAAAAAGGGTCATAGATTACATACAATAATTGAAAATATGGAAAAGAAGAAAGTACACATTAGCCATGATATCAAAATAAAAAACCTCCCACAGCTCCCAACCCTATATACCCTATTCCTAACCTACACAATAAACAACAACTACACAAAAATAATAATTACACCCAAAACAAACTTCCTATAACCCCCACCCTGTATAGCCTAACCCCAACTTAGGTACACCTGGATCCCCATATTAACCCCGTCATAACTACACTACATATATATCTTACCTAACAAACCCCTCCCCCCCAACCCAAGTAAAGGATTTAAATATTGGATAAATGACTGGGGCTACTAACTAAGTGACCAAAAAACATGGCTCAGCCCAGCTCCCCTGTGCAAAAAGAATACGGAGTTCCACCCACATGTAAATATAGAGCTTTAGGTAGACATATCCAAATTAAAAGAACACATAAAATGAAAAGAAAAATTGAAATAAAACAGGATATACAAAAACACAATAGTATTAAAAACAAATGAAAAGATAAAAATAAATAAAAGAGACCGACAAAGTATCAGAACATTAAGATCAAATTATGAACTACAAAGTTCTAATAGGCCAGGCCTCAACTTCTTGTAAAAAAGTAAATAAAAATGAAAAGTCAAAATATAAATATATGAACACATAAAGTAAATGCAAAAGTATAAAATCACATCAGTTTAGATAACAAATTAAATTGCCTACAAAGCAACAAGACAGTGAGACAGATATATAGGCTCCAGAGGTTTAATTGGGCCAGGCCTCAGCCTCCTGCAGGAAAAAAAAAAACGAGAGAAAACATCCCGCCACATCTAGTCTGAGAGTATACACAAAAATACAGAAAACATTCGCAAAAGATATCCCGAAGCGTCATCATAAATGCTAGGACCGGAAAAAGGATGTTTAGATACGCTAGGGCAGAATCTCGGTGGCTGAAAACAAAATTGTAGTCAGTCTTGGATTGATTCATCCACATGACAGGGCAGGACAAAATCTGCAGCTCTCCAATTCTGTCCACAAGCCTCTGGGTAGAGGCACCAATAGCCTAAAAGATCTGTTGAAGAGGCGTCATGATGGTAATGGATAGCCAGAAACTCACAATAATGAGAAGCTGTGCACGTGACCGGAACCCAGGATGAATAGGAGCTGGAGAGACCAGGCACACATCCAGGGACACAGAAGAGGATGCCCCACCGAAACAGGCACACCACGGGAGGAACTTCCAAAAGTACAGGATAGAAAGCAGGATTTCCCATAGGAGAGCTGGCAGAATGCAACCTACGCCATGCTACTCCAGGCCACGCTCAAAGACAGTCAACCACACTCATATTTACATAAAATAACACCCTCTCACGAATACACCACACGACTTTCAGGGTGTGAGATATGAGATGGAAACCCTGGTCGCATTACATTGTATTGGATTACCTGGATGACCAGCTATTCTAAAGTTTGAACGGGATATGAATGTCACATTATTTGCTCACATCCTACCAGGGCATGGCCTACTTGGCAGGTACTCCTAACTACCTCTAAGTCCCTCAATCGATTACGATGCAGCCACAGGTTTCCATTATCTTTAGGGAGTTGATTTGTCAGATCTTCCAATTAATATTTTAATAAGGTGTCAGTTTGGCCCCTTTCTTTTAAAAAACAAACAACCCCCCCTCCCCCAAAAAATAAAAAAAAATAACACAAACTATCACAATCAGGGGTCAATCATCATGATTTTGATAGTTGCTCATGATGTTGGAAATGGATAGAATACCATGGTACAAAACTATGACCTCAATCAGTCCTCTGCATAAGGTGGACAAATAGGAAATCCTGTGATTGACACCTTTCATAGGAATGGACAGCCAATGAAATAATTCCAAGAGTGAGGTGTGCAAAACGCTGGAAGGTTATAAATGGGGTAGGGCTGCTATGCTGTGGGTGGCCCAGAGTTATTTAAGGAACAATGAAATCTGTATTGTACAGAAAAATTCTACAAAAGAAGGCCAGGATTATTGTCTGTGAGCTGAAGCGTGAAGCTTAACAACTGTACACAAAGTACTGGAACTCTACAACAATTTGGCTGAAGCACAAGAAATTTAGCATTTTGGAACCAACAACTCAATGTTGTGACATGACTTGAAGTAGTAATGAATATTCTACAGTTGTTCCTCTATTTATTATACACTCATGGACAGCCCAAAGCAACCTGTGCAGTGACAAGCTTAACTTCATTGTATTTCTAACTGGTTGCCTCACATTTCTCTTTGTGGTCTCCCTACTCCTTTCCTGATTGAAAATTAAACCCCTTCCTTGTTCATTTAAATTATTTGAAAGGGGTAAGAGATATTCTCCACTGTTAGCTGTGCGCAGTCAGTACGTGTTAACTGCTAATGGAGTATCGATTACGCACGCAGTTCAACTGAGTCCTCAAGCTGGGTACGGCATCACAGTGGATAATTTATGCATGCCCCTGCAACGGTGTTCAAACACACTGGCACACCTGCGTTTCGCCAATCACCCTCCCTTCACCACCCACAAACGGTACTTCCTGTCAATCACTCTGTGATGAGACTGCACAGGGCTGCCATCAGAAATTCTGGGGCCCGGTACTAACAAAAGAGGCAGGGCCCCGCCCTCCCTGGGTATAGGGCAGAGTTGGTCGGAGTAGTGGATAACGTGGGTGAAGCTATATCAGGGGTGCTGCCTAAATTGGTGCGTAAACCAGGGATGGCTAGGCATAGTGGTGGGGGGTGGCCAGGGCAGGGAAGACTGGACAAGGGGGACACTGCGCTGGGACTGGTGGACTGGGGTAGCAAAGGGCAGGGAAGGTTGGTTGGACTAGGGGGTGCAAAGGGCAGTAGGGGAGGGGCAGAGAAGACAGACAGGCAGGCTGGACATGGGGGGGAAGGGAAGGCTGGCTGGACTGGGACAGGGAAGACAGGCTGGCTGTACTATGAGGGGTGCAAGGAAGACTGGCTGGACTGAGGGAGGGGCACGGCAGGGAAGGCAGACTGGCTGGACTGGGGGGGCATAGGGTAGGCAGGCTGGCTGGACTGGGGGTGGCAGGGAAGGCAGGCTGGCTGGACTGGGGGGGCGTAGGGAAGGCTGGCTGGTCTAGGTGGGGCAGGGAAGGCAGGCTGGCTGAACTGAGGGGAACAGTGCAGGGAAGGCTGGCTGGACAAGAGGGGGGGGGCACAGGGCAGGATCAGCATACCTGCTTACCTGTTCTTCTGTCCTGAGAGAAGGACTGGCAGCGACGAGGAATGCACCAGGCGGCGGCAGGCAGGGAGAAAGATCATCAGTGCTGTGACATATCAACCATGGATTGGAGCCGGGAGCGAGCTGTGATTATCTCGCGTAACTGCAGCCAATCAGGAGCAGCAACTCCTGATCAGCCAATCGGTCGCTCCTGATTGGCTGATCAGGAGCTGCTGTTCCTGATTGGCTACCGTTCCGTGAGCCAATCACAGCTCTCGGGGCAGCAGCCAATCAGGATCGGTCGCTCCTGATTGGCTGATCAGGAGCTGCTGTTCCTGATTGGCTACCGTTCCGTGAGCCAATGACAGCTCTCGGGGCAGCAGCCAATCAGGATCGGCCGCTCCTGATTGGCTGATCAGGAGCTGCTGTTCCTGATTGGCTGCCGTTCCGTGAGCCAATCACAGCTCTCGGGACAGCAGCCAATCAGGATCGGCCGCTCCTGATTTGCTGATCAGGAGCTGCTGCTCCTGATTGGCTGCCGTTCCGTGAGCTGTCTCGCGGCCGGCTCGAGTCCATAGTTGATATGTCACAGCGCTGATGAGATGATCTTTCTCCCTGCGTGCCGTCGCCTGGTGCATATCTCGTCGCTTTCTCCCGGGCCCCCTCTCTCTCCGGGCCCAGTGCCAGAGTCCCCCCCTGATGGCGGCCCTGGGTCTGCATGTTCTCTGTGATCACAGTCCCGATCGCAGTGGCTGGTTTGTGCACACGCACTGCGATGTATGCGCAGTATGCAGCAATCGGCTGATTGCGTGTTTACTAGCAGTAGCGATCCAAGCTGAATCAGGCCCATAGACACAATGCTGATGTTTTCATGTATAAGTCACACTGCGCGGGCGTATAAGTCACACTGCCCGTGCGTATAAGTCACACTGCCCGTGCGTATAAGTCACACTGCCCGTGCGTATAAGTCACACTGCCCGTGCGTATAAGTCACACTGCCCGTGCGTATAAGTCACACTGCCCGTGCTTATGTCACACTGCGCGTGCGTATAAGTCACACTGCCCGTGCGTATAAGTCACACTGCCCGTGCGTATAAGTCACACTGCCCGTGCGTATAAGTCACACTGCCCGTGCGTATAAGTCACACTGCCCGTGCGTATAAGTCACACTGCCCGTGCGTATAAGTCACACTGCGCCTGCGTATAAGTCACTGCACATGTATAAGTCACACTGCGCCTGTGTATAAGTCACACTGCGCCTGTGTATAAGTCACACTGCGCGTGCATATAAGTCACACTGCCCGTGCATATAAGTCACACTGCCCGTGCATATAAGTCACACTGCGCATGCGTATAAGTCACACTGCGCATACGTATAAGTCACACTGCGCATACTTATAAGTCACACTGCGCCTGTGTATAAGTCACACTGCGCGTGCGTATAAGTCACACTGCACCTGCGTATAAGTCACACTGCCCGTGCGTATAAGTCACACTGCCCGTGCGTATAAGTCACACTGCGCATGCGTATAAGTCACACTGCGCATGCGTATAAGTCACACTGCGCATACGTATAAGTCACACTGCTCCTGTCTATAAGTCACACTGCGCCTGTGTATAAGTCACACTGCGCGTGCGTATAAGTCACACTGCGCCTGTGTATAAGTCACACTGCCCGTGCGTATAAGTCACACTGCCCGTGCGTATAAGTCACACTGCCCGTGCGTATAAGTCACACTGCCCGTGCGTATAAGTCACACTGCCCGTGCGTATAAGTCACACTGCGCCTGTGTATAAGTCACACTGCGCGTGCGTATAAGTCACACTGCGCCTGTGTATAAGTCACACTGCCCGTGCGTATAAGTCACACTGCGCATGCGTATAAGTCACACTGCGCATGCGTATAAGTCACACTGCGCATGCGTATAAGTCACACTGCGCATACGTATAAGTCACACTGCGCATACGTATAAGTCACACTGCGCCTGTCTATAAGTCACACTGCGCCTGTGTATAAGTCACACTGCGCCTGTGTATAAGTCACACTGCGCGTGCGTATAAGTCACACTGCGCCTGTGCATATGTCACACTGCCCGTGCATATGTCACACTGCCCGTGCGTATAAGTCACACTGCGCCTGTGTATAAGTCACACTGCGCCTGTGTATAAGTCACACTGCGCGTGCGTATAAGTCACACTGCGCCTGTGTATAAGTCACACTGCCCGTGCATATGTCACACTGCGCATGCGTATAAGTCACACTGCGCATACGTACAAGTCACACTGCGCATACGTATAAGTCACACTGCGCCTGTGTATAAGTCACACTGCGCCTGTGTATAAGTCACACTGCGCGTGCGTATAAGTCACACTGCCCGTGCGTATAAGTCACACTGCCCGTGCATATGTTACACTGCGCATGCGTATAAGTCACACTGCGCATACGTATAAGTCACACTGCGCATACGTATAAGTCACGCTGCGCCTGTGTATAAGTCACACTGCGCGTGCGTATAAGTCACACTGCGCCTGTGTATAAGTCACACTGCCCGTGCATATGTCACACTGCCCGTGCGTATAAGTCACACTGCGCCTGCGTATAAGTCACACTGCGCCTGCGTATAAGTCACACTGCGCCTGCGTATAAGTTACACTGCGCATACGTATAAGTTACACTGCGCATACGTATAAGTTACACTGCGCATACGTATAAGTTACACTGCGCATGTGTATGTCACACTGCGCCTGTGTATAAGTCACACTGCGCGTGCCTATAAGTCACACTGCCCGTGCATAAGTCACACTGCGCATGCGTATAAGTCACACTGCGCATGCGTATAAGTCACACTGCGCATGCGTATAAGTCACACTGCGCATACGTATAAGTCACACTGCGCCTGTGTATGTCACACTGCCCGTGCATATGTCACACTGCGCATGCGTATAAGTCACACTG
This sequence comes from Taudactylus pleione, assembly GCA_031769625.1. NCBI lineage: Eukaryota > Metazoa > Chordata > Amphibia > Anura > Myobatrachidae > Taudactylus > Taudactylus pleione. The sequence goes on along the minus strand of JAUIMM010000224.1, from coordinate 9,453,124 downwards.
CGCATGCGTATAAGTCACACTGCGTATGTGTATAAGTCACACTGTGCATGTGCCGCATTGATCTTGTGACGGCAGTCAGGATTTATTTACAAAGTGTTTGACAGGCAGGTACCATTTCTGGGCGGTAATGGGGGAGTGGCAACTCAAGCGCAAGCGTGTCTTGTCCGTTTCGGTAGCTGTGACTGATCCTGTGGGCAGTTGCGAACCCCTCTGTGTCTTACTTTAGACGGCCATACTGCGTGGCCATTGGGTTACTCAGATGATTGATTGACTGATGTGCATCTGATGTACACAAGCGGCAAACATGACCTGCCACTGGCGGGTGTCTATATAAAAATTCCGGCGGCAGCGACATTTACATATTATCACACATCCGCTGCATACGAGATCGCAGCCTGTGACGGCATTTGCATCCCTCTCACTGGATCTTGATACAAGTTTTGCCAGAGAATAATAATAAAATGTGTCACACTCAGCCTATTAGATTTGGGTGAAAGGGAGACTTAATACTTTTCCTTGCCTGATTTGTCTTGCCTACTAGAGTGACACAGCCAACAAGGCTACTGCTTCCCTACAGTTCTAGGCCATTCACCTCTAATGCTACAATGCAGTAAAATCGGAGAACCCATATTTATGAAGTGCAATTTCAAAGTTCAAACCAATTCTCTGATCTAGGCACCTTGAGGAAAGTTCAGCCAATGAGTGTGCACATCCTGTTAAATAAAATCATTAAGAGCAGCCCGAAGAAACAAACCAAGGAAAAATGGTAATTGCCAAGATTATTTTTATAGCCTGCCGCAGTTATTTATAGTGAAAAAATAATAATAATTTATTGGGCTTGTTGCTTTAATAGACATCAATAGTTGTAGTAACATCTTTGAATTGAATCAACAGACACAATTACAAAAAAAATATAATGTTCTCTTCCACTAGGTATCATTATTATGGCATTGCGGTCAAAGAAAGCTCTCAGTATTATGACGTCATGTACTCTAAGAAAGGAGCAGCGTGGGTCAACGAGACAGGAAAAAAAGAAGTCACAAAACAGACAGTGGCGTATTCACCGCGGTCCAAGCTTGGAACATTACTCCCTGAGTTTCCAAATGTCAAGGATCTAAATCTGCCAGCCAGCATCCCAGAAGAAAAGGTATCCATAAAGCCAAATGAATTTCCCAGAGTCTCTTGCCTATTCTGTTAAAGGCTAGGCTTTCATCCTTTGGTGTATGTACCCCAAGGGGTAACTTCAGTCTTTTAAGACTTAAAGTTATAATAATTGCATTAGTATAAAATAAATCAATATTTACTAATAGTTATATATATTGTTAAGAATAAAACATTTACAAAAAAAAAAGTATTTTTAAACTATGTAAATCATACTTGCCTACAGTATGTATGAGGAGTTACCCCACACTCCTGGGAGAGTAGACCAGCCACCCGGATCCCACCCACTTCCCCAGTGAGGAATGTGATCTAGGGCAGCAATGAAGCGATTCGCAGTCTACGGCTTGGAGAATGATAAAGTGGGAGAGTGATAAAGTACCAACCAAATCAGCTCCAAACTGTCAGTTGACAGGCTGTTTTGGAAAAATAGCATTAAGGAGCTGATTGGTTGGTACTTTATCACTTTCCACTTTATCACACTCCAAAGCTTAGTACATCTGCCCAATGAGACTCAACTTAGTCATATTTATACTTTTATAGTCCTTATATCAGGACTGTCCCAACTAAATCAGGACAGTTGGAATATATGTAAATGGCCAGTGGAGGCAGCCATTTTATGGGCGGAGCCATTATTTATCAATGTCAATAAAGCAATTAATTTCCCAAGTAAATGGTGCTTCTTTGATACTAGTCAATAAGTGCTCCTAACAAACTGATAAGCTGCAACGTCTGTGTCCTCCAATATCTCTAGGTCATTGTCATTGTCTCTAGGAGGGGGCAGCCAAGTGGGACGTGTGGGTGGCGTGGCACAGTGATCAAGCCATCATGGCCACGTCCAACGCAATACAAAGCCGTGATTACTGCCATTGTAAAGCAGGGGATGGTCTTTAAAGACACAATTTAGTGTGAGTCACATCATTATGCCGTCTGGACCACTCACATCACTCAGGAAGCGGACGGCAGTGGACGCAAGCGATTGGCTTTGCAGTGGACTTGCCTACCTTTCCCAGAGTCCAGGAGAGCCACCGGAGAGTCAGCAATCTCTCTGACATTTCGGGAGGTTAGGCAACTATGCTGTAGGTGACAGGTGTTATTTAAAATACAATGGCCTGATGCAGAGATGAACATGTATACAGCGTTTCTTGTGGTGCATCCACTATCATGGTTTTCTAATGGTCATCCAGCAACCTGCCAGCTTCATGTGCATAGTGTAATGGTTACAGCTAGATCCCGTGCCGTAGATTGACCCTGACGTCATCAGTTACTGTCTAACCTCATTCCCTACCATCCACGTGGGCATAGAGGGGGAATATAATCCTGTGGCAAGCAAAGCGAGCCCGCGAGAGGACAATGTTCTTCTTTTGGTGGACAGTATGGGCAGAAAACTGCACTTCCGCCCTCACTTACGTCACTTCCAGGTACAGAATCTGAAGCCTTACCATAGTGTAATGTCTAGATAGTACTAAAACAAAGGAGTCCTGGCTTTGAAATCTCTGATGTTCTTAAATAAATAAATAAATATTATTTCTCATTTACGTTGGCTACAGATTTCAACTTTTATAATGATGTATCGAACCCACTGCCAAAGGATTCTGGACACTGTAATACGAGCCAACTTTGACGAGGTACAGTACATTAAGAACTGATATAAAATTGAATAGAATATCTATTTGCTGTTTGGAAATGTCGTTGTGTAAAAATACCTCTGATTGTCTTTTTGACAGCACCAAAAGTCCATGAAATTCTACTGTTAGCGTAACTATGTTTGTGATTTTTCAGGCTATTGTTTTGATTTGTGCCTTTGCAGTAATTTGACCTTAAAACATGTGGAAACAGCTGATTCAGCATGTTTAAGGCCAGATTAACGTTCATAGTTATTTATCAAAGATGTAAAGGAGCTATCGGAGATATCTCCTACTTTACAAGCAACAGCGATCGCAACAGCTATCCCCATAGTTTTCCGCATCCCCATAGTCATTCCGCTGTAATGATAGCCTAGGTCAGTGGTTTCCAAATTGTATATATTTATTTTTTTTCACGGCACCCCTGGGCCAAGAGTTTCTTATTGAAAAATTCAGCAAAGATTAAATGAAGTAAATTGTGCTTATATGTCATCCTTAGGGTCAGTTATGTGTCTTGAGGCACCCCTGGACTGCACATTGGTAAATAGCCCTAGAAAAATATCCTTATTGCTGTTATATGTGGCATGGCAATAAGGAACTATTAATTTTTCAGGGCTGCACCGCAATTTTTAATAAATAGGGGCTTATTCATCATCACTTAATTTTTACAAAAGCAGGTGAAAATGAACATTTTCACCTGCAATTGTAAAAATGAAGTGTTCGGGCCATTCATCAAGACGGTAAAGCAGGAGATATCTGTGATATCTCCTGCTTACCTTCCTCTTGCGGATGGCCCGCTGTCCCCATACACTAGTATGGGGACAGAATTCATCAAGCTCAGAAAATATAATTTTTTTGGAGCTTGATTGCGGTAACATTCGCTATCTTCAGATGGCGTTTGCTACCGCTACCTTTCGAATCCCTCCGCCCCTGTCCGGCTCCTTCCGCTGGAAGTTGGGGCTCTTGTGTGCAGTGGGTGACCTGTAGGTCACGCATGAGCACTGCTCTGACGAGCAGTGAAAAGATTTTCGGATCAGCTGTCTCAGCGCCGGAGCAATGATGAATAGCTCCTGAGCCGGTGGCGAGTCAGTGTGTTAATTATCTGGGTCAGTTCGACCTCGATAATTAACATCATCAATATGCCCCTTAATCATTGTGGTAAAACAGGAAGCAGACAGCTTTTCGGTTTTCAAGCACTGAGTTTCAATTCTTGGTGATGTGTGCAAATGCAGACGTTGCTGAATATTATAGAGATAGCAACATCACAAATATTTCCACGCACCTCTGTAGACAGCCAAGGAATCTCTGTGATGTTTCTGGCCATGAGTTACGGGGGAAACGATCTGAAACGCCAGCAAGTGTCGGTCATCGCTGATAATTGAATTGCCCCCAAATTAACAAATTGCCCCCATTTAATTACTTTTCCATAGGTTATATTTGAATAGTTTATATTAAGTATGTTTTAAATAGGGTGAAGAAGGGTAAGCAGTGGACTCACTATTAAGCCCACTTTACCAAAAATTATGGCAAGATTGTGATGTACAAAATGTATTTATAAACAGTCCCAACTTTCGTGGTCAGCAAAAGTTGGGGGTGTGGCCGATAGCTCTAGGTTCCTGTACTAGACATGGCTGGTTTTCATTTAGAAACAGCACTGACAGAGTTATTCAATAGGTGTCTCTATTTTGCAGGTTCAGAGTTTTCTTCTGCACTTTTGGCAAGGAATGCCACCCCATATGTTGCCGGTTCTGGGCTCGTCCACTGTGGTAAACATAGTGGGTGTGTGTGATTCCATACTTTATAAAGCGATCTCTGGTGTATTGATGCCAACTGTGTTACAAGCTTTGCCTGACAGGTTGGTGCATTAAGTCAAAGTGCGATATTACTACTATTTACTATGGTATTATTTATCTTACTGTATGTTTCTTTGCCCTGGCTTGGTGTAGGTCTAGCCACTGGGTGATTCACACATCATTGCAGTGAACACAAGGGCTAGGACAATATTAATCTAATTATAAGCATTCTTTCAAGAGTAGAGACTATAAAACTGTTTTGGGTGCTGATGACTATGTAATTTTGTGCTCTCAAGACTTAACTAAAATTAAAACATTTTCAATAAAAAATACTCAATTTAAAAAAAATTATAGAGCCTATCTCTGTACTTTTCACAGTCACTAAAGCTACACATCTGCTGTTGAATTTGGTTATGGGATCAATATACTAAGCCTTGGAGAGAAATAAAGTGGAGATAGATAAAGTACCAACCAATCAGCTCCTAACTGTAATTTTTTTAAACACAGGCCCAGATTTATCAACAAGTGATATTCTTGGTATCACTCGTTACTAATCTTAAATGTTGCTGCAACCAATAAGCTCCTGTCATTTTTCAAACATATGACAGATAGGAGCTGATTGGTTGGAACACCATTTAAGATTAGTCACTTAGATCTTTCAATCCACACCCGGAGATAAAGGGGCAGATGTATTAAGCTCTGGAAAGTGATAAAGTGGAGAGTGATAAACGACTAGCCACTCAGCTCCTAATTGTCATGTTACAGGCTGTGTTTGAGAAATGACAGTTAGGAGCTGATTGGTTGGTCGTTTATGACTTCACTTTATCACTTCCCAGAGCTTCATACATCTGCCCCATCTCTGGGTGTGGATTGAAAGATCTACAGTTAAAAGGTCGACAATGTCAGACAGACACCAGATGTTAGACAGTCAATAGGTCGTCGGGGATGACAGGTTGACATACTAAATGTCGACATGTAAGAAGGTCGACGGTACAAATGGTCGACAGGGTCAAAATGTTGACATAAACAATTGTAGACACATGTTTTTTTATCATCCTAATCTTAACCCTAACCCTCCCCTTGGTGCCTAACCCTAACTGTCTGGTTAGGTGCCTGACCCTAACCGTCCCTCCTAGCGCCTAACCCTAACCGTTGGGGTAAGTGCCTAACCCTAACCGTTGGGGTACGTGCCTAACCCTAAAAAACATGTGTTGACCATTTGACCCCATCGACCATTTGTACCTGTCGACCTTCTTACATGTCGACATTTAGCGTGTCAACCTTTTGTCCCTGTCGACCTATAGACTGTCTAACACCTGGTGTCTATCTAGGCATTGTCGACCTTTTTACTGTAGATCTATAGACCAGATACCTTTATCTCCATCCACTTTATCTCTCTCCAAGGCTTAGTACATAGACCCCTGTTGTGTCTGTTGCTGTCACTTCCATAGTAAAAAAGTACAGTACATCTCTAGAGTACATCTCTAGAGATAAACTTCTGCAATCTAATGTATTTAAGTATAATGTTGCCAGATTAGCTTTAAAAAAAATCCAACCTACGTTCTATGCACTGTTTTTCTATGGCACCATAGTATTGAATTAAGTTTTGCATTCATTTTAAAATGTTGCAATACTCTTGGCAATAAAATTATTACTTTAGCTATACTGTAGCTACAGATTTTCATTGTATCCAGCAAACATCTGTTTATTTTCACCTTTAAGTTTGACGCAAGTGATAAGAAAATTTGCCAAGCAGCTGGACGAATGGTTGAAGGTTGCCCTTCACGACCTTCCGGAGAACTTACGGAATATTAAATTTGAGCGTAGGTATTGATTTGATTTCCATTCTTTTGTATTTTGTTTTGTGTGTAAGAAAATATGTTGAAATGACCACTGATGAATGCTGTCAATTTATTATTTTATAAAGTAATGAAATGCATTGGGAATTGATTTCTGAATGATCGTATATGATGGATAAATTATACTTTATGCTGTGTTCCATTATTATTTAGCTGCAGGTCTGTTAAAAAGTAAAGTTTAGTAGAGTATTGCATCATAACATCAATATATTGCCCTTTTAAAATCTATTATAAAATAAAAAAGAGATAGAACTGATTTAGGGGGATGCGGTCAGAATACCGACCGCTGGGCTGTCATGCAACCTATGATGAATGGTGGCTGATATGCCCAACCCCCAGCTGTCACAGATGAATTAACAGTTCCTGGTCCTGTAGTCAGTGCAGACAACATCCATAGCGCAGAGTCTGCACATACCGTGACAGTGTATCAGCACTTCCACATATACAAGACCACTAACCTATTAGGAATGGGAATGTAACACAGTGATGTGCGGTCAGGTGAGGCAGAGCCTCTCCTGCCATACTTAGGTATACTCCAGAGTTTTGACTATAAAAATATGAAAAATTTAAAAAATATATATTATAAATATCTTCTTTGTATTATTCTAATCATTATTATAGTCAAAACTCTGGAGTAAAAAGTATATGGCAGGTGAGGCACTGCCTCCCCTGTCTACCTTTTCCGCACATCCCTGATCAAAACACACCAAACTTCCCACACTATATACTGCTGCACTTTTGTATAATGCCCTCAGGTTCATATATGTATTTGTAAATCTGGCTCTGACACTAGCCAGAGCTTCCCCATCCATTTACCTCACCACACATCACTGGTGTGACATATATTCAGATGCAGCAGGACTGTCATGTGGTGATGTCACATTGTAGCATTCTGACACATTGGAGTCTAAATCTGGTCCCATGGGTCCCAAATGCACACTACTCATTATAACTACTGAAGATGCAATTTTGGGGTTCCTGGTGAACAGTAGCTAGGTAGAGATCTCATTGCTAATGATCAAAGCTGGTAGCAAGCAATACATCTGATTTTAAGATGGTACATTCCACGTTGATGTGTATAGAAAGATTTCCTTACCCTTTCTATACACATAGAAACTTTCCACATATCAGTTTTGCAACATTTCAGTTCTGTCCTTTTTGTTCAAAATCTGATTATACTAAGTTTGATTTTGATAAGGCCAGGTGGTAAATATTAGTGACGGTGTTCAGTCTTCAAGTGATAGTAAGAGGATGTACATGCGATGTCCTTGGTTAGGTCCACCAATCTTATGACCAGATCTGTATGTGGAAGATCAATCAGGTCTATCGATCTGGTTGTTTTGGGGTCATTCTGAGGAATGGATTGTGGCATTTGTAGAGACCAAGTTTTCCTAAAAAAATTGCAATCTTTTACAGTATATTACATTTTATATAACAAGGAGAAAGGTTTGATTAAAGTGATCCTTGTTTTGATGGTATGATTTGTTAAAATTGCCTCTTAGCTCCAAAAGTCCAATATACAACTTTAAATTAGACTATAAGGCCATGGTCCAAACAATTTTCCTACACTTTTCAGCCCCACATTAGTGACATTGATACCAGATGACCTCCCCTCCCTCATCATAGGTGACTTCAATATCCCTTTTAATAAACCCGCAGATTCTGCTTCTTCTAAGTTCTCTCTCTCTCTTCCTGTCTGAACTTTACTCAATGGTCTTCTTCCCTTATTCAGTTCATACACTTGGCCTAATCTTTGCCTATCATTGTGATGTCTCTGACTGCTCCAACCTCCCTTTTCCTTTCTGTGACCATCACCTCATCTACTTCTTCCTATCTGCAACTCATTCCTTGACCCTCTCTTCCAAGACAACTCTCATTGGGTGCAACTTTGATGCCTTTGACCCTGACTCTTTGTCTGCACCCTCCGACTCTCTCCCATCCTTCATCTCCCTTTCTTTCCCTGACAAGGCTACTTCTCTCTATAGAGAAGGCTACTTCTATCTATAGAGGACAAGGCTACTTTTCTCATCCGGTAGAGGAGCAATTATGTGCTGGAACTCTATAACTGTACCCTTACTTCCACCCTTGACACTTTTGCTCCTGTGGTTGTTCTCAATCTCCGACCATCTTCACCCCAACCCTGGCACTCTAGACTGGCTCCAAAGAGGTTCCCACACTGCAGAATGGCATTGGAGAAGATCTTGTTTGCTCTCTCACTTCCTTCACTTTAAATGTAGACTCCTCTTACTGCTTTGCTCTTTCCTTCTCCAATCCTCCAACCCTCACTGCCTCTTTGGTACCTACAACTACATCCTCTATCCTCCCACTCCACCCCTTTTCCCTTACATTCCTGAATTTGAACCTTTCTTTTCCTCCAAAATCACAACTATCCTCTCATAATATTTCTCTTGCGCTTCCTTCTCCTTCTTATGCTGGCCAACCTGCACTTTCTTTCTTCTCCCTCACTGTTTGTGATAATATCCACTTCCTGATCTCATACTCTTCCATCCTTAATTGTGTCTGGACCCTATTCCCTCCCACATCCTCCACACCCTCTCTCTCAATGTTTGCTCTCATCTTGCTCACCTCTTTAACCTCTTTTTCTCCACTGGAACTATTCCCTTCTCATTTAAACATGCCCTTTCCCATTCTTAATAAACTCTCTCTTGATCCTGAATCAATCCTTATTACCACCCCATCCCTCTCCTCCTCTTTGCCTTCAGGCTCTTGGAGCATCTCATCTTCCAACCCCTGTCCACTTTCCTTCCATTCCCTCCTTGACCTGGTTCAACCTAGCTTTCACCCCTTTCACCCCACTGAAACTGTCATTACCAAGGTCACTAATGACCTTGTCATGGATAAATCTAAGGGTTACTTGACTCTCCTCCTTTCTTTCTAACCACGCATTCTGTTGCTACTTCCAGCTCAACTTCACTCTTCCTGTCCATGTTCTCCAGGGCTCTGTACTTGGGGAACCTTTCTTTTTCTTTATATACCTCCTCCCTGGATGAACTAATCAGATCTTTTGGTCTACAATGCCACTTTTATTTATTTATTTTTTTAAAACAAAATATTTTATTGGAAGATAATATAAGTTTGCATAAAGAAAAACAAACAAGCAAAACATTGTCTTGAATATGTGATGAATTAAAACACATTCAAACTGTATACTTTTACAGAAGTAAATAATATTGATATAAACAACTCAGTAGTTAATAAATTAGCCAAGATCAACACAAGTAATATCGATAATTTACTAAGTATTATTATCCATAACATCCCAATAATTTTGTATTTTATAACAAAAAAGAGAAAAAGAAAGAAAAAAAGAGAGAAAGAAGGAACAAAACAAAAAGGGGAGGGGGGGGATTCAGAGGGAGGGGAGGGAAGGGAGTTTTAGGGTAGAGTATTCAACAGACTCCAGGAGCAGGGCGGGTCTGAGGTAACCAAATCAGATGATATTTCGCTACTGAATTATTTTGTAAGCTGGAAATATATTCCATTGATGCAATATAGTTAATTTTAGCTATAAGAGCCTCTTTTGAGGGTGGGTGGTGATCTTTCCAGTGTTTGGCTATAAGGGTTTTAGCGGCATTACATATATATGTAATCAGTTTATCCTGGGTTTTTGATACACCAACGAGTGGTGCATTCAATAATGCTGATATTGGATCTAATGTAAATCCCGTACCAAGAGCCTGATTAATCAATTGGCGAACATGGGTCCAAAAAAGGCGGATAGAGGGACAAGACCACCAAATGTGGAAGAATGACCCATCTTGACCACAAAGTCTCCAACACATTTTGGACGTAGCAGGAAATATGGAATGGAGTTTAGTAGGTACTAAGTACCAACTGGTATATACTTTGTAGCAAGTTTCGTGTATTGAAACACTAATAGAAGCTTTGGCAAGTATGTAATCTAATTTCTTCCCATTGATGATCATCTATATTCATAGCTAGATCAGATTCCCACAGCAATTCGTGCGGTTCACGTGGAGGATGATCGGGGGCCAAAATTGAATTGTAAATTATTGAGATATTCCCTCTCCTCCCAATTGAATATAAACACAGATGTTCAAATGGGGTAGGTTTGCGCAGCGAAGGAGATTTAGATTAGGAGCAGAGAAAACTAATAATTTGAAAATATTGGAAGAAGCAAGAGGAAGGGAGGTTTAAGCGATCTTGGAAGTCCTGGAATGAGAAAGGAGCAAAATCGCCTTTGATATGAATAAATCTGTCTACACCTCGAGCCTGCCATGGAGCTGCCATTTTTTAATCACATCCTGAGGGGAATTGAGGATGAACCCATATTGGGGTGAGTGGGGACGGATAGGGAAAAAAGTCATAAGTGGTGCGTACTTTGTCCCATAGCTGGAGAGAAAATTTGATAGTAGGGATTGAGTACACTGACGCTGGCCTACAATTTTTAGGAAGCCAAACCAAAGTATTAAGCGTACCACATTGAGTCAAGGAACAATACGACTTTTATTTTGATGATATTCAAATCTACCCTGACCTTTTCACCTCCACAACATCTCTAGAATTCATCCCTTCCACAACCATGAGGCCACTAAATCCCTTGTCCCTGCCATTGACCTCTTTCACTTGGACTATTGTAACCTCTTACCTTCTTCCCCGACTCTCTCCTCCTAACTCTATCCTCAATGTTGTAGCTCCTCTTATCTTACTATCCCATTGCTTTCAGTCGACCTCTCTTCTCCTTGAACTCCTTCATTAGATCCCCTTCCCTTACAAAATTAAATTTAAACTCCTCACCCTAACCTTTAAAGTACGGAATAATTCCTCTCATTCCTCCTCTCTTTCTAAATCCACACTTCCCATCTCTCTGCTCTTCCTCTGAATGTTGCCTTGCCTCTGCATTTATTAACTCCTTCCATTTCCGCATCTTCCGAACTGCTCCCCTCCTGTGGAACTCACTCCCTCACCCTATCAGGCTGTCTATCAGAATACACTGCTTAAATAAATGCACCTATTCCTTAAAGCCTATTAGCTCTATTCATATGATTAGCATATGTCTCTGTCCTTCAACCCCATTCTTCCCAGTTCACCTCCCAGATAGACCCATGTATCCCTTAGTCTGTAGTCTCTTACGAGCAGGTAGGCAGAGCCCTCCTCCCTCATGTTCTCTCCTTGCACTACCCATGTCCTAAGTCAGTGTTGGCTAACCTTGACACTCCAGCTGTTATGGAACTACATAACCCAGCATGCACTGCTACAGTTTAGCTATTAGGGCATGCTAAAACTGTGGCAGGGCATACTGGGATATATAGTTCCACAACAGCTGGAGTGTCAAGGTTAGCCAACACTGTCCTAAGTGCTCTCTCACTCATGGGCGTTGTTGTGAATAATTCTTCATGCCTGCCCACCCCAGGCGTCTGGGTCACTGAGTTAGACAGATTTATTGTCACTCATAATACCATCTTACTTTACTGATTTTACTAACCCCTCAACACTCTAGTGCCCAGAGTCTACTGATTCTGCGGTGGCCGGCCAGCCGCGTCAGTCGTCTGCAGGCTGCCGGGTGTGAGAGGAGGGGGCCTGTGATGGGGGATGCACACGGGCCCCCTCCTCTCTAAAGACGCCCCTGGTGCTATGGACATTTTTGGTAGCACCATGTAAGTAAAGGTTAATAATAAACATAATACAAATGATTTAGACCAATTTAATTTGACACTGGCAATGGTCATCTACAACACAAAAGCACTTTGAGCTGATATATTTTGGGCCATATTCAGAGGTGGGCGCTAATACAGCCGTAAATGTGTCTTTTTGCACAGCACGACTGTGTCTTTATGCTAATGCTGCAGCTTTAAAAGTGATGTTGCCCATAGCAACCAATCAGATTCTAGCTATTATCTTCTAGAAGGTGCTAGTTAAATGTTAAGTAGAATCTGACTGGTTGCTATGGGCAACATCACTTTTAAAGCTCACTTCTAAAAACTCTCACTTTAGTAAATTAACCCCTAAGTTTCTTTTTAAAGAGAGAATGCATAGTAGTATACTTCATTAGACTCATTTATCCAGTAGCTTATATTCTGTATATATCTCTGTGCCAAGAGTTTTTTAATCTATACACAACAATAAAAGCAGCAGATTTGTCTCTGCAGGCTAGACACTCCTTTCTAAGGATGTTCCAGGATCTTGCGTCAGTCTAAGCCCATCTCCTGCACATAAATCCTTTCTCATTTTAAAGCTTTTACGCTTTCTCCATTCACAAAAACTGTTCACCATCATCCAGTAATTAAGTAAAAGGATTAGCTGTGATTCAAGAACAGGAGCTAGGATGTTGTTGTAGTATGTTAATACTCGAAAAAACAAAAATAAGAATAGTAATTCTGATTATTTTTTCTTCTTTCTTTTGTGTCTTGTAACTAAATATTAACAGGACCTAATAATGAAAAAATGAATAGGGAATTTCACAAAAATGTTCACAGAATGAACGTACCCAATTGATAATATGAATATATTTATATATACAGTATATATATATATGTACAGTATGTATCCCAATATCAACCCCGGCACTCCAGTACCATAGATAAGGAACAACTTGGTCTGGTGCCCTCCCCTGGGGTATGCAACCCCAAATACACTCCAACCAAAACAAGATGTGGGACTCATAGACTTGAAAGAAGTGAACCCTATATAAGGGTATTTATTGGGTGGCCAACGTATCCCCTTCCCTTGAGATGGCTGTCCTGAGGAAAGGGATACGGTCCCCTTCCTTCTTTGAAGTCTCTGAGTGTTGCATCTTGTTTTGGTTGTAATATATAGATATAGATTATATATATATGGTCACACTTGCTAGGGCACCCTGTTTTTCAAATGTAAGACAAACTTTTTTTCTTTTTCCAGGTGCTTATTAACTGATAGCCCTGGGTGTGGTCCTGTCTCTTTAAGGCAGGACCCAGTTTCATGTTTAAAATGTATGCAAGCTTGAGCCAAAGGTGGAAGATCAAGTTTATTTATCTGAGAATCAGTGTAGGGACTGGCCAGATGGGAACGACCGTGGAGCGGTGGTCAGCTTAACAAATTATTGCAATATTTTGGAACCAACAATCCCTATGTTCAAAGGAGTTGCAGTTTGAAAAGCATGTGAGTGCCGAGTTTGTATGATATTTTTTATGTAGATGGTGTGGTCACATGCCAAGGGCACCCCAGATGGTTGAGTGCCGTGGATTAAGCCTGTCGTTTATATATATATATATATATATATATAAATATATATATAATATATAAATGTTTCTGCTGCTTTCTGGTAGCAATCTGCTTGTGAGTTATATATTTAAAGTTTAAACTACAGTAACATATATCAAGTGAGCACAGCGATTGTACTAGTCAGGGGCAGAACCTTTGGGGATGGAGGGGATGTGCGGTGGCTTTGGAACCCTGACAATATCACCCTTGCTTCCTAAGCTACACTACCCACTAGGGATGGCCATTGGAAACCAATGTTGTTGTTTGGTGGTGATTTTGCCATTTGATTCCAGAATAGTGATGATTGCCCCCATTTCATGCTTCTTTTCGATGTGTGTTCTGCCGATGTGAGGCGATGTCATACATCACAGGCATAAACACTGAACCAGCGGTCAACTATACAACAACATGGTTTAAACCAAAACCATGGTCACATACCGTCGAAAAGTGTTATCCGCCAACGGAAACACTTTAAGATTTTTCAGTTTTGTATACTCATATGGCATTAATACGCAGCTGGTACCATGTACAATGTGGTTAAAGCTGAGCACAAGAATATTTATTTTCTGTTTTGTTGCATAATTTTGCCTAGTGCTATCAAGGCTATAAAGGCCTAGCTGGGTATGGCTGACAAGCCAGCCCTTGTCTAGATGTTACTCTCTGTACAGTACCTAAAAAGCCAGTGCATATAACTGTAATTTAATAGGGCTCTATTTACTACAATCCGCATTTGTAATGCAGATTGTAGTGTGATATTACCGACTAAATTCGCATTGCGAATTCAGGCAATATCACAAGGATTTACTACAAATCCCTTGCAGAGACAGAGCTTGCGAGAAAGCTCTGCCCCTGCGAATCCCCTCCGCACAGTAGTCACGGTATTTTTGCAAAAAAATATTGTGACTAGTGCCCCGCGCAATCGCCGACAGGCCGCCGCTGCTACCCCCCCGGGGCTAAGCCCCGCCCATGTCATTAAGCCCTGCCCCCATGATCGCGGACCCCCCCCCCCCCCGCAACCCCCTTCTCCCTTAATTACACTTACCTGCATGATCCGGGCTTCGGTGATATCTTCCATGTCCTCCGGTCAGGTAATATCCTATACTGCACTGGGACCCGATCACCTGATGACCGGGCCGCAGTGCAGCATGGGAGACCAGCTGACCGGAGGAGAGACATCACCGGAGCCCCGACCACCGGTCCCTGGAGTCAGGTAAGTTAATTTTTTTTTTTTACACTGTATCAGCATGTAGTCTGTTTAGAGTAGACCACACAGCTGATCACTGGGGCCGGCTCCCGGCTCTGCTCTCCCCATTAGAGCAGAGCAGGAGTCCGGTAACCGGGGGAGACCCTGGATAACGCCACCTCCAGGTGGCGTTAATATCACAGGGCTTCCCCCGGTATTTTTTCACATTTTATTTTTAGTAACTTTGGTCGGATCACATTTCCCATTAGAATTATGGGAAATGCTTACTAAAAATAAGTGATACTTAGGGGTTGGAGTAGAATTTTACGAATTCTACTCCAATTGCCCTTTAGTAACTGTACGTGAAACTAAAATAATGTGAAAAGGGTGTGAAAACACCCTTTTTCACTTTATTTTATTAACAATAATGTTAATAAATAGAGCCTTTAGGGCTCTATTTACTGCAATCCGCATACTGAGTGCAGATTGTAGTGTGATGCATTGCGAATTCAGGCAATATCACTGGGATTTACTACAAATCCCTTACAGGGACAGAGCTTGCGATAAAGCTCTGTCCCTGCAAATCCCCTTCGGAGCCTTATCACGGTATTTTCGCAAAAAAATACCGTGATTAAGTGCCCACGCATGTGCCGACCGGGCGCCGCTGCTACCCCCCGGTGCTAAGTCCCGCCTCCCGGTGCTAAGCCCTGCCCCTGCGATCACGGGCCTCCCCGGTGATGTTCTCTATTCCTCCGGTCAGGTGATCTCCCATACTGCACTGGGGCCCGATCACCTGATGACCGGGCAGCAGTGCACTATGTGAGACCAGCTGACCGAAGAGGAGTCATCACCGGAGGCCTGGTGATGACTTTTACAGTAATCAGCTTGTGGTCTGTTTAGACCACACATCTGATTACTGGGACCGACTCCCGGCTCTGCTCTCCCCGTTAGAGCAGGGCAGGAGGCCGGTAACGGGGGGAGACCCTGGATAACGCCACCTCCAGCGTTATTATCAAAGGGCTTTCCCCGATATTTTTTCACATTTTATTTTTAGTTACTCTGGTCGGATCACATTTGCCATTACAATTATGGGAAATGCGATCTGCTTTACTAAAAATAAGTGATACTTAGGGGTTGGAGTAGAATTTTACGAATTATACTCCAATTGCCCTGTAATAACTATACGTGATACTAAAATAATGTGAAAAGGGTGTGAAAACACCCTTTTTCACTTTATTTTAGTCAAAATAATGTTAATAAATAGAGCCCTATGTGTGGTGGGCATATATGCTAGTGTAGAACAGAAAATGTGGGGTCCTTTGACGGCTGGCTGCAAGCTTAAATGTTTTGATCAAAATATGAACAAAATCCCCCTGTTTTTATTGGCTAAATAGTAATATGCACATATTTTCAGTACAGTATATTATTCTTAGCGCCCAGAGCAAAAGTCTGCTTCAAGAATTTTATTCCACCTTTCTGATGGCCATCCCTACTCCCCACAGAGTGGAGGCCTCTTCTGAACATTGTACTGGGAACATGAGACAGGACACACGTGCTCAGGAGAGGTCCCTGCTCAGCTTTATTGGGAGCAGAGAAGGAAGTCTACATGACAAGAACAGCATTTCTGGGGTCTATCCAAAGTTTAGTGTGGGACCCGTCACCCGGTGATGCACTGCTCCACACTGAATGCTAGTAACATCTAAAGGCTGCCATATCTTCAGAAACAGCACACCGAAGAATAGGGACGTATTTATATTAACGTGATTTGACTAATCTCCTAGGTAACTAAATCTCATTTTTATTCATCTCATTTCCTGCTAGTGTCTAAAAGGTTTTCACAAATCCTTCGAAGGCAGACATCATTAAACCATCTATGCCAGGTGAGTGTCCTCCAGAAATGACTGACATCAGTTATCTATTTGCAAAAAAAAAACATAAATGAAATAACACCTCCCCCTCCATTGAAACGCAGAGCTGTGGCATGCATAGTTGAGAAAAGTGATATCAACACAACGTTTGTCTGAAAGAAACTCCCTGCATCTGTTAGGGCATTGGGTTATGTTTGGGTTTCTCACCAGGGTCACCTAGTACATACATGAAATCTGCATCCCTTTAGCTGTTGCTAAACAATGCTCAGCACATTATAGTAGATGGGAAATTGGCGCCCAGCCCTAGAATATCTAGTTAAGTGCAAATATATAGTATTTTTTATAAGCTATGTCATTTTGTTTTAAGGGACCATGACTAGGTTGGGAGATGTTTGAGGCTAGGGTTAAGTCTGCTCAGGCGAGTGGGAGTCTTTAATTTGGGCTGTTTTGTTATGGTTGGGAAAAGGGATGCTTAGCAGTCCTTAGGATAAGTCAACCATTTAAAGCCACAGCAGTGTAGTGTCTGACAGGTTGATTCTCTGGAGTACGTGAATCGTAAGTAGCACACGGTTTGGTTACCATGGACAAAATCCCACAGTGGTGCGGGATTCCTTTCAGAGTTGTCATTTACAGCTGGGGGAGTTTCAATGTTGTGTTATGTGTCATTGTATTTTTGTATTTATGTTTATTCTATTGTTATATTACTAAAACACCTGTGTGGCCTTTCACATCCAGTGACACAGCTGTGTGGGTTTATTTGAGCATGTGTAGGTGGGTAGGCTGTACCAGAGGCACTTCTGCACTGCTCATGCTCCTCCTGCCCATAATGCACTGTGGACTTTCCAGTATTTTTTTGCACTTCTGATACCTAAATGTATAGTTAATACTTACAGTATGTCTCTTATTTATTTCCGTTTTAATGAATTTATGTGAATTGCAGGCGTCACGGACCGTAATACACAGCGCTGATATCACTTTTCAGATGCTGGAAGACTGGAGGAATGTTGACCTTAATAGTATTACCAAACAAAGTCTTTATACTATAGAGGACTCCAGAGATGAACACAGGAAACTCATTATCCAGTGTAAGCAATACAATACATTATGCTCTACATTACCAGACTTCATATCTACTGATCTGTAAGAATGAGAGAGATTTTAAACTTACATCTTTATAATGGTTTTGAAGAGTATAAGGTAACTTTAACGTCATTCTTTCTACATAACCTACTTGTTAAGTTTTGCCATTACTCCACAGCGACTAAAATGTACTTCCATATCAGCAGTGTTTGCGAATAGGGAAGCACTTCCTGTTTGGTCCCTACTGTATGATATTTTCATGCCCAATAGGGAGCAACAGCCCTCATTATTCCACATTACAGACAGGTTTCAGGTCTGTTAAAAAGCATTTGTTGTATGGTTATAAGAATACAAACCCAGAACAAGTGATGTCATGAAAAATATACCTGCGTCATGACCAACACTATTGAAATAGTGAATTAATATGCTGCTTTCTCATGAATGTTGGCTCATTGTGTAAGCGACACAATGTATGACTACAGGGATTTAGAGTGGAGAATTATTAACTTATATTATCTCAATTTATTATATGGCTCTTTCTATTGTATTTATCTATCGCCTTTGGCGTCATTCATAGTTAGTTTATGTTGGGTTTAAGGCACAAATGATTGAATATATGGACAATGCTTAGCGAAGCAGGTATTTGCTTGTGAGTGAAGGTCAGTGTCTAGAACCTACTCAACTGACTGCCCTAGAAAACTAGAAATCACTTTACATTGCTACAATTAAGGATCAGTATTACAAATGGCTACCGAAGAGAATTGGTAGAGAAGCAATTCATCCAGGACTTCTCTTCCATCAAAGGACAGCTGGCAAAGGCAATAGGAGGGCAATGGCTTCTTTCTTCCCTACAATTGCTACTTTCTACCCTACACTTCATGCTGCACTTGCCTTCAGCATTGCACAGGCACTATAGTTAGCCTCTGTGGCCATCCAGTAAGTCTCAATGGCCCATCAGATTTCTCCTGAAAGCTTTTGTAAAAAAAAAGATAGTAAATGCCATTATTACCGTGAGAAAGTCCCAAGCTGATAGATCATAAGTGATTGTTTATACTTTCCTTTCAATAGTAATGTTTTAATCTAATCATGTGTTTCTGTTGTTGTACCATGGGTCCATGCTGGGGGTCTATACGAATAGGCACCCGATGGAGCAATTCAATTGTTACTCCGTCCGGATACCTAAAGCCGCGGAGGGGCACATTTCTTCTCGCAGCCTGCTGAGGTGCAAGAAGAAATGTGTACAAAGTCCATTGTTTGGGGGTCCTAACTGTGTTTTGTGGGCCCTATCCATTCCTTTAGACGGGTTTAGATGATTTGCGTGGCTAAACTCATTGCTTTTAGGCGTGTTAAATACTAATGAGGGTCCTTATGTTTAATGGGACCGGTTTTGCTTCTTTGTCATGTGTACCTGGGTGTTTTTTGTGCTACTAGTGACATGGCGTAGTGTACAAGTTTATAAACCTGATCTGCTAATGTTTGATTTTTGCAGTGTATCAGGAGTTTGATCATTTATTAGAAGAACAATCCCCAATTGAATCATACATTGATTGGCTGGATTCCATGGTGGACAGATGTGTTGTAAAAGTAAGCTGACATATGTATTATTTAATGCAGTATATAACTATAAAGCAATAGTAAAAAGGATATCAGCAATACAGTTGTCTTATAGAATGTATTATAGCAATGATAGCTAGAAGCTGATTGGTTGCTATGGGTCAACTTCTCCGCCTGTCATTTTTAGACGGTTGGATACATCTCCCTTATAGTCCCTGCATGCTGTGCTGACATCTCTTATCATTTTGTGTGTTTCAATGACCGCAGATAAATCTAAGGCAAAGGAAATACATCTGTCGTATAAAGATCACATATGAACATGCATATTTAGATCTGGTCGCCAGCCATGTAGTTTAGCCTAATTGGACACATCTGACCAATTGACAGCCAGGCTGATCAGCCGGCTCACACAGCGGTTGCGGTTGCCAAATGTCAAATTTGGGGCAATTTGGACTAAATTGGGCAACAGAATCATGCCTATGTGGCCCAAGCTGTGTCTTTCAATAAACGGTATGAATCTGATAAATGGGCATGGAGCAGAGAATGGCCACCAAATACAAAAAAAAAGAAAAGAAACAAAAACATATTTTCACTGAACAGCGCTTTAATGAGCCTGAGCCTTAATAGTCCTGTATAGTACGTATTGCAGAAATCAAATTATGATATGAGGGGATTTGGAATCCATGGACTGTACTAGTTGATCAGAAATCCCTCATTTATGTTTGGTGACATACAAATAGATTTAAAAAAAATATATTTCATGGGCACTGAAGGTACTTAGTATAATTATACCTTTGCTTGTTGTACTACGCTTACTTTTGATTACTTTTCTAGGTAGCATCCAAAAAACCTGGCTTATTGAAGAGGGTGGCACAACAGTTCCTCTTGATCTGGTCTTGCTTTGGTACAAGAGTCATTCGGGATATGACGTTACACAGTGCACCAAGCTTTGGTATGTTACTAACTATATCTATCTATCTATCTATCTATCTATCTATCTATTCTAAATGTCAACCATTCAAGAGCTGAAAGGTGAATATTATTTGAGGATGCTCAGTCAGACATCCAGGTACAGGTATGTGTAGGAGTAGAACATTTTAAGATAGAGGGGTCTATTTACTAAGCTGTTTTAGGAGATAAAGTGAATGGTGATAGGGTGCCAGCCAGTCAGCTCCTAACTGTCATGTCACAGACTGTGTTTGAAAAATGGCAGTTAGGAGCTGATTGGCTGGTACATTATCACCGTTCACATTATCTCCTAACACAGCTTAGTAAATAGACCCCTAAGGGGTAGATGTACCAAATCTTCTGAAGAGGGCAGGTGGATAAGTTATTCATAGCAACCAGCCAGCTTCTAGCTATCATTTTATAGCAGGTACTATTTAAATGATAGCTAGAAGCTGATTGGTTGCTATTTGGCCGCTTCTCTTCTTTTAAGGTTTGATGCATCTTCCCTTCTAAAGCATTACTCCACAGGGATTCATAACCCAGGGCCAGGATATCCTCCACTACTGTGCCGTGCACCCAATCTACATACCAGGTACCACCTCCACAATCATCACTGACATTGTGCACTTACACTGATGGGCAAATATTCATAATAAGATATTTATATACAGGAACATAACTACTGTAGGGATGGTTGAGCGGTGCTGCTGTCCAGGGTGCAGCACCATCGTTGCCCCTGGCATCTGTATTTGGCATGCAGGGTACGGCATCCACCAGCCTACATAGTAATCATCTGGAGTGTCCTTAAGGTGCTACAGGCACTCAGATAGTCACCAGTCCCATGTCAAGCCACCTCGGAGTGTCCTTAGTACTCTCTGGGTCTCTCAACTTACTTCTCACTGTTACAGCAGTCCCACCTCCTTCTTGTCATGTTGTGATGTCACATGCTCAGGGGGCAGTCGGTACAGGGCGCAATACAGCCCTGTTCTGGCCCTGTTTATATAGCTTATGACCAGGGGCGTTTCTAGAGAGGAGGGGGCCCGGGTGCAGTCTCCCTTGCAGGCCCCCTCCAACCGACAGCACACTGAGCGGGGCAGTGCGTGGCCTGCGCCGCACTTATAGACTCTGGGCACTAGAGTGTGCCCAGAGTCTATAGCGCATGCACAGGTCACCGGAAAAATGGCCATGGCGTCCATTTTCCCTGTACTGCGCATGCGCAAATAATGGGAAAATGGCCACGGCGACCATTTTCTAGCTGTTTTTTACAGCACAGACACTGGCGCAGACATGTGGCTCCGGAGAAGTAAGTATAATATGGGTGCAGGGTGTGCGGTGCGAGCCCCCCCTGGACCCAGGGGCCCATGTGCCCCACACACCCTGCACCCATTATAAATACACCCCTGCTTATAACATTATAGTATAAAAAGAAAAAGTATAATAATGATATGATGCATTCAGGAAGGCTTTGTTCATTTACAAAGCGCATTGAATGTGCACCACTTATAGGGCTCTATTTATTAACATTATTTTGACTAAAATAAAGTGAAAAAGGGTGTTTTCACACCCTTTTCACATTATTTTAGTATCACCTATAGTTATTATAGGGCAATTGGAGTAGAATTCGTAAAATTCTACTCCAACCCCTAAGTATCACTTATTTTTAGTAAGCAGATCGCATTTCCCATAATTGTAATGGGAAATGTGATCCGACCAGAGTTACTAAAAATAAAATGTGAAAAAATATCGGGGAAAGCCCTGTGATAATAACGCCACCTGGTGGTGGTGTTATCCATGGTCTCCCCCGGTTACCGGACTCCTGCTTTGCTCTAACGGGCAGAGCAGAGCCGGGAGTTGGTCCCAGTAATCAGCTGTGTGGTCTAAACAGACCACAAGCTGATCACTGCAAAAAAAAGAAAAAGAAAATGGTAAAAAAAAAAATGTACTTACCTGACTCCAGGGACCGGTGGTGACTCCCCTCCGGTCAGCTGGTCTCCCATAGTACACTGCTGCCCGGTCATCAGGTGATCGGGGCCCAGTGCAGTATGGGAGATCACTTGACCGGAGGCATGGAGAACATCACCGGAGTCCCGGAGCATGCAGGTAAGTGTAATTAAGGGAGAGGGGGGTCGCAGGGGGTCGGGGGTCCGCGATCGTGGGGGGCGGGGCTTAGCGCCGGGGGGGTGGCAGTGGCGACCGTTCGGTGCATGCGCGGGCACTTAAATCACGGTATTTTTTGCGAAAATACAGTGATAAGGCTCCGAAGGGGATTCGCAGGGACAGAGCTTTATCGCAAGCTCTGTCCCTGCAAGGGATATGTAGTAAATCCCTGTGATATTGCCTGAATTCGCAATGCGAATTCAGTCGTTAATATCACACTACAATCTGCATTCAATATGCAGATTGTAGAAAATAGAGCCCTGAGTAACTTAAGTAAACTTGACCTAAATACTCTGCTTGACTCCACTGTGAAAAAATAAACAAAACGCTGCCATCTTGCACCACAGGCCTATGCCTGTTGGCTTAAAACGAATCGCACCACAGCACATTGAGGATGTGGTATTGCACCTCAGCCACTTGCTTCATTAATGACCGCTACAGAGCTATTTTGGGTTGTATCAGTATTCAAGAACATTTAGCCTAACAATACACCCCATGTTACATATGCAGTGTCTCAGTCATGTCAGTACTTCTCATGAAATGAAAAAGCCTCAATCCCACTGATAATGGTGCAGCCCACAAAATGGCTACCTCCACTATGCTTACATGACAGTTGCTCTGTAATTATTCTTTTAGCTTACTCTGTCACGTTGAAGGGTCTGATTGAGATTTATGATTTTGTGCTCCTACCAGGTTCATTCCACCTCATTCACCTAATGTTTGATGACTATGTCCTGTATTTGTTGGAATCTTTACACTGTCAGGAGAGAGCCAATGAGCTCATGAGGGCAATGAAAGGAGAAGCTCACAGTGGTAAGTTTGTTACCAAATTATTACCTTTTATTAAAGCAGTAATGAATCTTGGTATTTATCATTCATCATTGGTTTGTTTTTTCAGGATGATATTAATGTTATATAATTGTGCACAATGACATGGACTACCATAGCGACAACAGTCACATGGCACATGATATTGTCAGCAGAGAGGTTTTGGAACATTTCTCTGATCCTGGGGCATATTTATAATGGGTTCAGGCTGTGCACACGGGCCCCTGGTTCCAGGGGGCCCACACCGCACTCCCTGCACCCATACTTTTTTATACTTACCTCTCCGAAGTTTAAAAAGAAAAAAAAAACCTCTCATGAGGGATTGCTGCTTTAAACAATGTAAGCATTAAAATCAAGTACAACCATTTTCCAGGTTATGTTAGCTCTTTTGTATACTAAACAGGGATCTATTGGTTTAAGTGTGCCCATCACCAAGATAGTAGCTGTAGCTATCCTGCAGGTTGAGCATGCTGTCTCTGAAGTCACCTGGGTCCAGTGACATTTTGTACTGTGTGTCTAATGCTGGGCATACACGGCCAGACAAAATGCCTGTCAGACCGACAGACATTTTATCTGGCCGGCTGCCAGCCGCAGATGTCACCGGCATACACTGTGAGATTTCTCTCAGTGTATTCGGCAGACATCCGCCTCCGCCCCCGGGGGAGGAGACATTTCCCTGTACCTTCCGTAGGAAGGAACACAGGAAATGTCTGTCTGTCGGCCGCGGCTGGGCATACACTGCCCGATGCGGCCGACAGTTTACCGGGAAATATCACATCGGACGGGCATGCTGGACAATCCGGCATGCCCGACCGAGCAATATTTAACCCTCAGTCGCCCCCCCACATGCTACAATTATCGGGGCGATCCGCCGATATCAGGCGGATCGCCCCGATAATTGTAGCGTGTAAGGCCAGCATTAGTGATATTAATGATTTACAGCAAATTTATATTGCAGTATCTATTAAATATGACTTCAGCTGCCTCCAAGTCCGCTCTATCTAGGTAATAAGCATACTAAAAGTTACCTACTTACTTGGAATTTCAGAGAGAATGATGATTTTGGAGAGTTCCCCATGGTCAGGGGATAGTGGGTAATCTTCCTGCATTTTGTCCACTTTCCCATAGAGTGTGATGCAGTGATTTGTAATGAATCACATAATTGTAACCCCGCCCCCATGATGTAATGCCACAAATTAGAACATTACATCATATATGAGCCCCGTCCCTCCCCCTCACCAAATCACCCTGAGATCATATAGGGACTGTGTGTAAGTATGACAAAGCCTACATGCCTCCGTTTTCTGGGACACTGGCCATCGCCGCACCTTCTCAGACCCCAAACGGTTATTGACATGCTGCTGCTATGGGGGCACTGCAACCGTCGTCGCAGACACAGATTGGCACATGCACAGTAGAGATGGCACATGCGCTGATCGGCAACCATCGGAGCTGTACGTACACTATTGGGTTTGCATACAACTCTGAATTAGGCTCAGAATCCCCAAACAGCACAGAGTATCGATGTCAGGCTCCTATCACACTGGAAAGATGATGGTGTCATACACACCTGTATATGAATTACAGTTCATGTATCCAAGTTTTTTTAATTACATACTTTTCATTCTTCCCAGAGGATGCAGAAGACATTATAATGGTGGAGCCCGCAATCTCTACACCCTCTCCAATACCATTCTCGCCAGCTACTCCTTCTGGGTCTGTTGAAATCACGTCAGCGACATCCCCTGGTGGCACCCAGTCTCCAGAGAGTGGTGCTTTGGTGACGACAGGTAAAAGAGTGGTTGTAAATCTACAAAGGGAGCTACAGAATATTCGCTTCCCCATACATTTCCTTCTTGCTCCTTGTAGCACTTGTTCCCCTTCATTTAAGCATTTTTTTATAGAATACTGCATAATTTACCTATTTTCCAAAATAAACATTAAATTAAAATGTACCTGTCACCTACTGTACTGTACACACTGTGAAGGTAATTTGTGAAGTGAAACACATTCGTAATGTACTGCAACACCGTCTTCGAGTCGGTCATTTACCTCAGTTTGCGCCTTGGCACCTTGCACCGGCTGAGGGTTGGATGTGGCAGAGCGAGGGTGTTCCATGCATAATATTATTCGGGTGTCACTTGTTTTGCAGCTCAGTTCAGAGCGAAATTATTGGAATGAGATAAAGAGGTTTAGGGGCCACAACATTAATTTTTGATCCATTGGGCGCACAAGGACAACTGATGTCACTGAGGCATGAGACACTTCAGTGCTGTCGTCCTGACTAGATAAGATAAATAGTAGGGGTGTGCACCGGCCACTTTTCGTGTTTTGGTTTTGGATCTGGATCTTTCTTCGTGTTTTGGATCTGGATTGGTTTTGCCAAAACCACCCTTCCGTGTTTTGGGTTCTGGGTTTTGTGTTTTGGATCTGTATTTTTTTGAAAAAAAGCATAAAAACAGCTAAAATCACAGAATTTGTAGGTTTTTCTGCTCCTATGCTATTATTAACCTCAATAACCTTAATTTCCACTCATTTCCAGTCTATTCTGAATACCTCACAATAGTGTTTTTATGTCCAAAAGGTTGCTCCGAG
Organism: Taudactylus pleione; assembly: GCA_031769625.1. NCBI lineage: Eukaryota > Metazoa > Chordata > Amphibia > Anura > Myobatrachidae > Taudactylus > Taudactylus pleione. Next base: position 9,427,255 of record JAUIMM010000224.1, on the reverse strand, counting down.
GTAGCTGGATGACTATGCTAAGCGACACGAGTGGGCGGCACAAACACGTGACCCATCTAGGCGTGAAACTGCAGTGGCAGACAGGATGGCATTGAAAAACTAGGCCCCAAACTGTACATAATGCAAAGAAAAAAAAGAGGTGCAAGATGGAATTGTCCTTGGGCCCTCCCACCCACCCTTATGTTGTATAAACAGGACATGCACACTTTAACAAACCAATCATTTCAGCGCCAGGGTCTGCCACACAACTGTGGCTGAAATGATTGGTTCGTTTGGGCCCCCACAAAACAAGCTGGCAATTTATCTGTCCCTGCACAAACTGGCTCTACGGAGGCAAGATGTCATCCTCATCCTCCTCATCCACCGATTCCTCACCCTCTTCAGTGTGTACATCCTCATCCTCGCAGAGTATTAATTCGTCCCTGCTGGAACCACAGGTCCCTCTGTACGTTCTGGAGGCTGGTCTCCCTGGAAGAGTTGATAATTCATTTTATGAACATCATCTTCTCCACATTTTGTGGAAGCAACCTCCTACGCCTTTCGCTGACAAGGTTCCCGGCTGCACTAAACACTCTTTCGGAGTACACACTGGAGGGGGGGCAACTCAGGTAAAATAGAGCCAGTTTGTACAGGGACCTCCAAATTGCTTCTTTTTCCTGCCAGTACAGGTACGGACTGTCTGACATGCCTACTTGGATGCTGTCACCGATGTAATCCTTTAACAGACAGACGCACGCTTGTCGCTGCTGCTTTGAGGATTCAAGTGCGGCTACAGCCCACACAATTCACAAAGACAGAAAAAAAAAAAGAATATTTTTATTGTTTGTGGAGCACACTTTGAGGGTTACACCACCCTTTAACAGACAGACGCACGCTTGTCGCTGCTGCTTTGAGGATGCAAGTGCGGCTACAGCCCACACAATTCACAAAGACAGAAAAAAGAAGAATATTTTTATTGTTTGTGTAGCACACTTTGAGGGTTACACCACCCTTTAACAGACAGACGCACGCTTGTCGCTGCTGCTTTGAGGATGCAAGTGTGGCTACAGCCCACACAATTCACAAAGACAGAAAAAAAAAAAGAATATTTTTATTGTTTGTGTAGCACACTTTGAGGGTTACACCACCCTTTAACAGACAGACGCACGCTTGTCGCTGCTGCTTTAAGGATGCAGGTGCGGCTACAGCCCACACAATTCACAAAGACAGAAAAAAAAAGAACAATATTTTAATTGTTTGTGTAGCACACTTTGAGGGTGTCACCACCCTTTAACAGACGCACGCTTGTCGCTGCTGCTTTGAGGATGCAGGTGGAATCTAGACGGGATTTGGAACCGAGGACACACTACCTCCATCAATTGTCTAAATCCCACTGCACTAATGTCGGATACCGGACGCACGTCTAACACCAACATAGCAGTCAAGGCCTCAGTTATACGTTTTGCTTCAGGATGACTGCTGTCGTACTTCATCCTCATCGCTAGGGACTGTTGGAGGGTCAATTGTTTAGTAAAAGTAGTGATGTTCCTACTTCCTCTCTGGGATGATGAACAACTCCCAGCAGCAGCAACAGCACTAGGAGGAAGTGGTTCTTGATCTTTCCCTATTTTATTTTTATCAGAGAAAGTTTGGTCCTCCATTTATGTTATATTGATATATATACGTGCGGCTAAAGCACACACAAACACAGAAAATATTTTTTTATTTTTGCTGGAGAGTAGTGCACTTTGTGGGTTACACCACCCTTTAAGAAATGAGCCAGCCGGCTCTTTACTTATGGGACACAGGCGCACGCTTGGCGCTGCTCCTTTGTTGATGCACGTGCAGCCACAGTGCACACAAGTCACAAACACAGAAAATATATATTTTTTTGGTTTGGAGTGTACTTTGGGGGTTACAGAACCCTTTAACGGTCAAGCCAGCCGGCCCTTTACTTATGACACAGGCACTACTTTGTTGATGCACGTGCGGCTACTGCGCACACAATTCACAAACACAGAAAATAATTTTTTTTTTGGTTTGGACTGGAGTGTACTTTGGGGGTTACAGCACCCTTTAACGGTCAAGCCAGCCGGCCCTTTACTTATGACACAGGCGCACGCTTGGCACTACTTTGTTGATGCACGTGCGGCTACTGCGCACACAATTCACAAACACAGAAAATAATTTTTTTTTTGGTTTGGACTGGAGTGTACTTTCGGGGGTTACAGCACCCTTTAACGGTCAAGCCAGCCGGCCCTTTACTTATGACACAGGCGCACGCTTGGCACTACTTTGTTGATGCACGTGCGGCTACTGCACACACAATTCACAAACACAGAAAATAATTTTTTTTTTGGTTTGGACTGGAGTGTACTTTGGGGGTTACAGCACCCTTTAACGGTCAAGCCAGCCGGCCCTTTACTTATGACACAGGCACACGCTTGGCACTACTTTGTTGATGCACGTGCGGCTACTGCGCACACAATTCACAAACACAGAAAATATATTATTTTTTTAGCACTTGGGGGGAGCACCCCTGATGGACAGAGCACCCCCTGGACAACACTACAGCACCCCTTTAGGACTGGGACACTGCACAGGACTTTGGAGTGGACACAGCCCCTATGGAGAACTGACTGCACAACACAGTCCAGCCAGCCCCTATGGACTTTGAAGTAGTGGACACAGCCCCTATTAACAACAGCAGCACAGCACAACACAGCCAGCCCCTATGGACTTTGAAGTAGTGGACAGCACAGCACAGCACAGCACAATACTACTCTACACTACACTACACAGCCCAGCCAGCCCTAACTCCCACCCTCCCTCTTCACTGTCCACAGCCGAGTGAGAAAATGGCGCCGACGCGGGTACCTTATATAGGATCCAAAACCCGCGAGACTCGGAAGGCGGGATGATGACGTATTGCCTCGATTTCAGATCCGAGTCAGGCGGGAAAAGTCGAGCCTGATTCGGATCGGACTCGGATCGGGGAGGCTCGGGGGGGTTCGGATTTCAGAAATCCGAACCTGCTCACCCCTAATAAATAGCAGCTCAGCTCAAAAAATGGCTTCCTGCACTGTGCGCAGCTGAGGGGCACACTGTAGTAGCAGCACTAAGAAAGGAAAGCCGTTTCCAATCACATTATATACAATGCGGACTCTCTTTTATGATCATCTATTGTCAAATGGCTGCAGATTTTATCTATGTTGGGAAAAAAAACGTAACTGTATAAAGGCAATAAGAAAGTATAGACATATGTTGTACATTTTAGGAAAATTTTTCGGGGTATATTTACTAAAGTGCGGGTTTTTAGAAGTGGAGTTGTGGCCCATAGCAACCAATTAGATTCGAGAAGGTGCTAAATGTTAAGTAGAATCTGATTGGTTGCTATGGGCAACATCTCCATTTCTAAAAACACGCACTTCAGTATATATACCCTGTAAGATGCATGTTTTCTTTTTATACTTAGCAGCATATTCACCAATTATCGAGATTTGGTTCCACTAATTATAATTTATTTTAGCCGCATATCGCGGCAATAAGAAATCACATAACGCTGGTATTTACTATTAATCACATATATGGACAGGGACACCTCTAGGAGCACATCCCTGCAATGTGTAAGATATAAAGTGATCGCTTCTTCTGTTTAACAATCCTGATTTCCGACCGGGTTGTAATCCAGGTGATTTTGCCTGCTGGCAAGACAGTGGAATCATATTGTTGAACGATATCACACAAAATTCATCCTTCCCTACATTTTCAATATCCACAGCGAATGTTCCATTCCCCAAAAGGCCTTTTTTCAATAATTGCAAATTCGGCACTTTTCCTCTATGGAGATATCATGACTTAATATTAGACCCTAGCCCCTAGCGGAGCAAGCACCAGAGGGCTTATTTCGATGCTGTATACGGAACTCATATCTTCGTGCCCCAGGAGAGGGACTGTCATGAAAGGGCTTGGGAGGCTGACTTAGGGGAAACCTTAGATGATGAAGACTGGATGGACCTATATTCTAATGTGGTCTCTAGTTCTATCTGTGTGCATTTAAAAGAGAATGCCCTTAAGTTGTTTTATAGTTTTGTCCCCACTAGGTTAAACAAAATGCACCCAGAGATCTCCAGTCTGTGTTGGTGCTGTAGGATAGACAATGAAACATTTTCACATATTTGGTGGACTTGTTCGAAACTGGTCCCCTCCTGAAAAGAGATTTGTGCCCTTGCCAGCTCCATCCTCGGCATTTCAGTCCCATTTAGTCCCAAACATTTTCTTCTGCCAGTGCGTGTCCCCGATGCAACTCATCATCAGTATAAATTATTTTGCCACATGGTGTTGGCAGCCAGGTGCCCTATTGCTTTGGCATGGAAGAAAACGGAGACTCCTGCCGTCAGGGAGATTATAGCTAATATTTGGCACATTCACTCTATGGAACAATATGACCAGTATTCTGCGGGGCTCCTCCAAGAGTTTTACTAAAATATGGGACCCCTGGACGTCTCACTTTCAGGTCCCGCCCCTGCATTTAATTGAACTTTCTGAGTTAGGCCAGGATTTCCGTGATTTGTGCCCTGTGCTACTTATATGTAGGTGGTTCAGCTGAGTCTCCTCCCCTCCTTTTCTTCCCTTCCTTTTTTCCCCTTCTCTTCTCTTTTAGTCTCTTCTCTACACACCCTTTTTCTTCTTTTCTGATGCTATGTTTTAATTTAAAAATTGGGTGAGACTGTCGTTTTGTGGACACACGACTTTTTGTCTGTTGATATGTATATTTGATAATTTGGTGGTCTTATATGTTCTACTGTTGTGTCACTTTTTCATTTCCAGACCTCTGTGCAGGTTGTTTTTGTGTTGCTTCTCATCCTCGCAATAAAATTTGTCTTAAAAAAACCCCCAAAAACAGTAAAGCGATCGCTGTGCGTACTACACATGTGCTAGTGAAGAGTACCGGACAGGGATCCTGCACATTCCTCTCCCGGTAACTTTTGCGACATGTAGCCCATAGGCTAGAATGCCTTGCACCATGTAAAGATGGCGTTGTGCTTTTGTGCTCCTACGTTTGTATATGGAAGAACAGTGGCAGACATCGTAGATATCTCCTGCAGTCCTCTCTTCTTAAATCCCAGGGGTGCTTAGTTTTTGTGGGTATCCCCCAATAATGGTGCTTGTGGGGGATTTCCCATCTATCATGTCAAATTCTTTTGTCTATTATCTTTGACCAACTGTTGATTGTAATTCATAACCTGTACTATTGCTAGCCTCCCATGCAGTATACCATACTTTTCAATAAAATATATGTTTAACAAACTGTAACTGCTTAATGTCTCTGGTGCCCCGTCTCATTCCACTGTCTATAGTTATAGGTTCTAAGTTAAATCTGGGCACAGAAAATACACATTATGGTAGGGGTTCAGTGCAGTAAATGACCATTTACGAGAATTCAATTTCTTTTATTGTCTTGGGACTTTCTCTTGGGCGAAAGGACTCTGCTTTACATTTCACTGATGTCTGTATTGTGGAGTGAGCTGTTTATAGAGCAGTGTGATGTATGCCTTTCTGGTCAATGCCTGGCCCACAGCTTATGATGGGACAATGTTGCACACATTACAAATGCGTACAGCTTCTGCTTAGACCATCTATCTTGCTGGGTTCCAAAAGAGCCTACACTTTACTGCCTGGAACTTTCCTGCTGTTCTCACACACAGCAGCCTATTTGTTTGGAATCTCTCAGCAAGTTTACCCAGCAGTGAAATGTTTAAGAGCTCGTCATTACTTGTCTGCAGTGCAAACACGGCAAAAAAAAAAAATTCCAGTTAGAAAAACTGTTTGTACACTCTAAAAAGGCCAGTTCTGCTCTCAAGGAGACAGTTTAACCTTTAAATCCATGATTTGGATTTAAGGATGTGTTTACTAGTTTTCAATCCGACAAAGAGTTTTGTATTGTGTTAGCAGAGAAAAAAAAAGTTAAATAAAGCAGTTTCATGAACGTAACTAAAAAAAAAAAGAAATACATTGCCAGCACCTTATGGACGGTTGAATAGATACATAAATACGTAAATGTATCTGCATGGAAAACACTCAGCCTGATTCCGACTTGTACAGTATTGCACAGCCCCAGGAAATCGGCCGTGCAATACCGTACAACAAGGGCGTAGCTACCATAGGTGCAGGGAGAGCAGCTGCTATGGGGACCAGAGCTGAGGTGGGCCCACCTTCCCTGTCACAATTACATGTGTTATAATTTATTTTTCACCATTGGTTGATACATTACAAACTTTTGCTATGGAACCCACAAACATTTAGTTACGCCCCTGCTGTAAAAGTAAAATGCAAATGCAGCAGGAGGTTTCTGTAGGAAATAGACACGTCCTACGGGCATCTGCGATCAGAGTGCAGCTTCCTTAGACGCTGCTTGGGATTACCATTACGACCATCGTGACCATCGGACGCGATGGGTGCTGCCCTCAACCAGTCTGCATTAGCTGAAGCTTACTTAGCCTGGCAGTCAGAACCCCTCTGCCGGGTCCAGGAAGTCTGCAACCTCAACACCACAAACCTTGGGCTTAGCACACCTACAAAACGGGGGGTAACATCCCTCCCTTTTCGTAGAACGCCCTGGTCGCCACCCCCCCCAAACGCAGCAGCATGTCACGCTGATCGGGACCTGTGCAGACCCAGAACCATTGGATATGTATGTAAACCATCAGGTTTACGTACATATCTGAATTGGACCCCTTATGTACACATCCCCGATCTATAATTCAAGGTTATGCACTACTGTGCATACATGTGCTATTACCCTTATAAAGAAAGTTATGGACACCTTTATATTTATCCTATATATGTCACATTAACGTTTATTGTTTAAACATAATGGGCCTGATCAGTGGTGCACGCAGTTGGAGCCATGGTAATATACGGCGGACTGTGCAAGCTCTGAGACGCCCACTTTCACTGTACGCTTCAGGGACTCGTCACGGTGCATGTTTTACAGATCCGCACAGTATCACAAGCTAACTACTTAGCACCAACTATGAATCTGTGATCTGCGAGTGATGCAAATATGTCAGTTGTTCTGGTAACTTTAGGATTATTGCCCAATGAATTTATTAGCCCAACAGCAGAACAGAACATAAAGAAAACTAGGGCGCCAGCTTTATTCCTTTATATGTTAAAATAATAAATGTTACTTTGCGAAGCACCAAAAGTTTTGCTGAATTTCTTTTCTTTCTTTTTTTTTTAATTGCCTGCGACTGTTTATTCCCAATTACCATGTGCAAAAGTCAGTGCCTGAGTGCAGGAGCCTAAAGTACTGTCCTTTAGTTTTGATCTCTCTGTAATGTTTGGCATATCATTGTCATTGTGTTCTCCGGCTTATCCAACCGTGATTAGATAGTGGGAATTGCTGCTTTCTTTGGAAGTCTGTCATGCAAACCGGTATCACAGACCGTTCTAGTTGGCGGTATATATATATATTTAAGTCTGTAAAGGAATGCAAATGATAGCTCTTATTGCGCCCATTGTGTGACATTTTTCACATTTCTCCTCTGCTCATTTACATAAACAAATACTAATGAGCTTGCTTGCTGGGTGGTCCGCAGTGCAAAATCTTTCCTGAAGGAAAACCCCTAAACAATAGCCCTTCACTAGATGCTGGCGAATCTCCGTTGTGGCCGGGTCCTGCAAAGTAATTGGAAGCTGAATTTTAATCCTTTGTCGTATGAATAAAATGTAAGAAATGCTTCCACAGAAAAATACCAGATACATGTTTAGCAATGGAAAATGTTTTTTTTTTTTTTTTAGAAGTATTGATCTATAACTGAGCTTCTCACTTGCACTATTCTGGCATAATAACTATCTAATACTGTGATCAATGGGCCTGAATCAGAGATGGATGCAGTACGCAATGCTGATATGTCTTTGGACACAGCAGCCATGTGTAGCTATGCGAATACTGCAGGAGGCGTCTGATGGGAAAAGACGCCTCCTGTCAGCATCTGAGATCTGAGTGGACGCAGCATCGGATCAATATCGCTACCATCGATTGAAATTTACTCAGACTGGCCGCCTACTCGTGGGATGCAGCTGCTATGGAACACAGAGCTGTCAAAATTACATGTGTGTTAAATATAAATTTTTTCACCATTAGGTGGTGCATCCTTACAAACTTTTGGTATATGGCCTACAAATACCTACTTACACCCCTGCGCCTACTGCCTGTTTGCGAGGCTAGGTAATCTGAGTCCTCTTACGCAGAACCTGGCATTGGCACTCCCAGAAAATGGGGGGGCGACACACCCTCGTTTCTGGGAATGTAGGAACCACCCCTTCCCCACCTCCAACCAGCCACAACATGCCAATAATTTTGTGGCTTGGGGGCACTGCATGTAATCACGCAGGACTCATTTTGCACATGCCCAATGTCTTTGTGTGTGGAGCTTGGATTAAAATGTGTTTATATAATTTATGAGAAGAATTATGGAAATCCATAATGGAGTGACAGACATCAACCAACTTACTCTGTTCCATAATTACCCATATACCATATGTAATGTTATTCTCAACTGACTGTACATGCTAATATTGATATTTTTTTCTAATCAACCAAATTAAGCCACAAACTATATATAGTGTGTAATAGCTGTGTTATATTCCATGCATTTTACTTTTTCTTATTAAATATTAACATTAGCATAGCTCAAAATAGCCTGTGTGTCATTGTTATTGTAGAATGTGTGCTCTGAAGCCAAGGCTGACGTAAAAAAAATAAACCTAAGTGAGTTTCACAGATAAGGGGAAGACTTATCAAACATTCTAAAAAAAAAGACAAGTGGAAGCAAGGCCCATAGCAACCAATCAGATTTTCGGGACTGTAATAATTAAATTATATCTAGATTCTGATTGGTTGCTATGGGAAACACCTCAAATCCCCCTCCCTAAGTACGTTTTATGATGTGGCATGCACAAGTTTTATGTAATGACAAAGGTGTCTGTATTGTAGACTTTACTATTCCCCACAAACCCAGGTGCACTTCTAGTCTGTGGAGGCTTCCCCATAAAGTGGAGGATAGGTTTGCACCTTACAGTGCACTGGCCAGACAGCATAGCTCTGGGGTGGGCAAAATAAAGCCTGCAGGTCATATGGAGCATGCCAGGAAATTGGGTCTGGCCTGTTGCCCCATTTTCCTCAACAACTTATATGTGGCCGTTAGCAATGTAAAGCCAGGTAAGGCACCTCACTGCCTCTGAGCTCCATTAACACATCTGAGTTGCATGCTACCGGCTCCTTCATTACAGACTGTTTTGGAACTCTGCTTAATTTTAAGGGCTTTTAAGCCAGCTCATAATGAACAAGACATGTAAGAGAATTCTGATTCAGTGCGGCCCTCGCTGGCTTATTAAGACTTGTTAAGTGGTGCCCAGCTGAAATGACTAATTACTAACCACTGGTCTACATTTCCAAGCCAAAGCCAAGGCCATTTGCTGTTCACATCCAGTGCGGTTTATAAATAAAGTCCACAGTGTGTAATTTACGGCTCCACTTACACAGTCTGCAGAGGTGCGGTCACAGGCCCAGAGTCATGTTATTTGTTACTTTTCTGTTTGTAGGTACAATGCAGTCATACACATGGTCTCTAACGTACACTGTCACTACAGCTGCTAATGGATCGGGAGAGAATGCTCAGCAAGTACCTTGTATGAGAAGTACACACATGTCCCCTTCTGTCACGCATAGAATACCTGTTTATCCACATCGAGAGGAACATGGGTAAGTTGCTTGAGTAGTTCTATTATATATATATTTGCCAGTGAGAAAATATATTTGGATAGTTATTTGCAACTAACATTACATAAGTCTAAGATACAGGTTGTGGACAACAAATGGAAAGAACAATTGAACCATGAGAAGCTGCCAATCTACTAAATGGCATTGATTCTACCAATGCTCTTCAGTACCCGTGTCTTCCCAATGTCTTGGCAGCCCTGCCGACGTGTGGAATTGTGCAGGAGAGGTGCAGCTCCATTCTTCCACAAGAAAATCGCTCACCTGACGCATAGTTGGCAAAGCGGGAAAACACTGTCGAAGGCATCATTCCAGAATATTGCAGAAATGCTTAATTTGGTTGCTGTCTGGTGACTGAGAAGTCCAGGGCATATGGATAATATCAGTGTCATGCTCATCAAACCATTGGGCAATAACATATGCTTTGGTAGAATTGTTAGGCTGGAAGACACCTCTACCAATCAGAAGCAACAGTACCAATGCTAATAAACGCCCCATAAAATGGCAAATCAACCAGAACCCTGCACTGCTGGGAATAAACACCCAGGGCTGTACAGTTTTTGAGTTGGCTGCATGTTGAAGCATGAGTTTTCTGACCATATCACCTTTCCCTGCTGTTTGGTAATCCTTCCTCTGTGCACTTTGCACCATTGAACTTGCAAATATTCATTGCCAGGTGTTGTGAATGGTTTATCCCCTGCAATCCTGGAGTAAGCACTCTCTTATCTACTTTTTTCCCTTGGTTAAACAGTGACATCGCTATAGACATCATTGCTCAAAAAACATTAACAAGCTGAGCTGATCTGGTCACTGAAGCTTCTGGCAATCACACCCCACCAATTATTGAGGTCTCTGCATCCATCCTGACAGTCACAACTATAGGCAACCACCAGTGCAATGCACATGACCATGTTGACAAGTTATTTATTCAATTTAAACATGAACCGGACCTGAATAGAAGACATTGCTTTTTATAAGCCTGCATTTACCTAGGTCTTTCCATTTTTTGTCCACCACCTGTAAGTGTCAAATAAGTACAAAGTTATCTAGAACAAACCCTAATCCTTAACCCAGTATTTATCTAATTGGCAGTGGACACAGCAGCAGCGTGGCATACGTGGCAGAAAAGTTGTCCCATAATAGGGTGTGAACCAGTCCTGTAATATTGCCTGGGGGTGACCATCCCGTGTAAGGGAGAGCCAATCTCGTGTTGATGCATAAAACGTGGGTGCTGGCTGCTTGTGGTCTTTATTGAATTAGAAGTGCTCTCAATTTATAGTGAAGGAGTTGGCCGATAACCACAACCTTCTTCCATATGTTTATTACAAATAAGCAAAAAGGGATTAGATGTTATATTGTGATTTGTAATTTTAGCTCCTAGAAGAAATACATCTGTCCTTTGCACTTGGTTGTCCAAATAAAGATTATTCTAAGCCCAAATCCTGTTTAACAACCCCTAGAATTGTTCACTATAAAATACTTGGTGAATCTCTACTCTGACAACTGAAAGAACTGAAAGAACAATACTGGAGTATTATTACCCTGCAATGATGTCTCTGATAATCTGAAATAAATAATCGTTGTGTTATTATTTTAGGTATACAGGGAGCTATAATTATGGAACCTACGGCAACCAGAGTCATCACTCAATAGCGTCGCAATATACGTCTCTCCCACACGAATCTAGCATTGCTGGACCACTTCATTATACACCTTACCACAGAAGCACCTCTCAGGTTGGTACTAATTAAATCATTGGCTGCAGTAGTAAATAATACAAAAGTAGTGCCGAGCACGATGGCACTAAACACATGGGGCTGATTGAGAGTTGCACGCAAGATCGTTTCGCAGATGGATCTTCTGATATTTAGCACTACAAGGCCAAGCATAGCCATGTACGGGCGTCTCAGAGTCTATGCATCTCAAACGCATCCCTGAGTTTAGTGAGGTTGTGTTCAGAGCGTGTAGTTGGAATTGCAGACTATGCTGAATTGTGTGTATACAAAGATCCATCTGATTTCAGGCTGCTTTCTTGCACCAGGTACAGAGCTGGTGGAAGTGCACTCTGGTAATGATGCCAGCTATTTGAACAAGCACATGGATAGGGGTGGTGCGGTCTCTTAGCTGCGTACATGAACTGGAGTTTCTGTATGACACTATGTGAACTGGGGACATTACAGAGTGTTTAGCACATTTGTGGTGCTGGGAGTATTTACACATTATACTTTCTAATAACATCGCCAGCCAGGGCCATAACGAGAGGGGTGTGGTGCTGCCGCACAGTGCTAAGGGCTCTGTGGGCGGCACCAATGTTGCCCCGCTGTCCCTGCATCTGGATAGCAGTGTTACTGCTGCAGTGGGTTTGGGTGCCCCAGACATGCAGCCATCAGCCTGTAGAGCACCCTGGAGGATACTGGAGATGCTGTCCTTATTGGCGCAGGCAGCCCCAACCCTTTTGGCATGACATCATGTCATGCGGTCAGGGGGCGTGGCTGGCACAGGATGCCATAAAGACTTGTTATGGCTCTGCCACCAGCATATCATATAGACAATTTTATTGTCAGGGGCCACCACAAGTTAATTGCCCACAAACCTTAAGAAGGCTAATTATGAAGTTGAAAAGACCGCTACATACCCTAATGGCTGTATGGTCAGTGCACAGGTCGCCACTTGTAAGAAAGGGTTAACAGTAACTGCAAGCTAAGAGTTAGTTGACCCAGAAAATGGTAACTTCCTGTACAAAATAGTGCAACAAGCATCGCCTTCATCATCAACAAAGATCACTGGGAACACTGGTCCCAGAGCCTATGTACCCTTCATTAAACCGGATGCTCAGTGTGAGAGGTGACCGGGGCTGCGGCATGCCAGCGTGCAGATGGCTAAGTTTGTGTGTTTGTAACAAGGGCTGAATAGAAAGTTCACTGGAGAGTTGGTCAGGCGCATGCCAGCGACACGGTCTAAAACATTGTCTTTCAATAGCCTCTTCACTGAACCGAGGGGAAAAGAAAAGGAATGAGTCATTTTCAATTAGTTGACCTATAATGATAAAACTTTCCATCTTCCCGTCATAATAGCATTTATTATGTGACAGAAGTTACTTACAGTCTGTATTATTTTTAGATCTATTTCTTGTCATTTAATTTAAACTTATGACATTCACAGCTGCAGCTGATTAACTGGGAGGAAAAACTGTGTCCGTTTTGTTCTGTGTTTTTCACAATCTTCCTGCTTGTAAGTAATACAGATAATTAATCAGAAGGCTCTTCAAGCCTAGAAAAGTTATTCACAGACAATTAGGGTTAACGGCATACAGTATGTAAAAGGTACATTACGCCACAAAGGGAGGTAAGAAATGAAGGGCCTTTGCTCAGATGTATAGAATAAATCAGTTCTAATGCCTCATTATATTTGGAAAATTATATGTAGAGTCATATTTATGACAATAACTGTACATCAAACCCCTCTCTTCCCCCAATCAACGGCATCGATCGCAGACATTTCAGGTCGGCCCTGCAGCACAGCCGATGCCGATATATCGGTGCATATGGCTGTGTGTACATTTGCTGCAGGCACCCGCTGACCCTGACATCCCAACTGAGTGGGAAAATTTAAATGCCCGCGCTGTTGTGATGTCAGCCCAGACACATAGAGCAGTCGATTGGTACTGTAAGTGTTTATAGCTTACCAATCGGTTGCCCTGACGGCGGATCTGTCCGTAGTTTTCTTACACAAATTAGACTTCCTGTGGGGTAATCTCTTTGATCTACACTTCAGCGAGGCTCCTCCAGCTTGAAATAACTGATAACAGAGAACAATACTTTGCACTTGGTTATATAACAAATATAAATAATATGGGCCTCATTGAGAGTTGAGTTCAACTTTGTGTCCCGAACATACATATAAAATGGGGGCCACAAAGTACCTGGTTATATTGAGCTGCATGTACTGTATCTTAAGGAGAACACAACTCATAATAGCGTGTTAGAATACAGCCACATTATTTAACATACATATAAATGGCATCAACATACAGTTTAACCCCTTACCTGGCAACGTCACATTTGATGCGACCGGAGCCAGCAGTGCTTCAGCTGACAAGGTCGCATCACATTCGACCACACCAGCCATCTCTGTCCCCTGGCTTTAGCAGAATAGATCCGCTCTGTACAAGTGCAGAACGGATCTCCTCCGACTCCCTGGACCCCTGGAAGTGAAGCGTTGGCCTGTGATAGCTGACATCACTGCTGGAATCGTGCCCCAGTATGCTGAGTTCCCCTCCAAGCACTAATCTGATCATCAGTCACCACTGACACTTACACTGTGCACGTGGGGGAGGCGGGTATATGCCCATAGGGGTGGGAGGTAACCCCAGGTGAGGGACTAGTATAGGTGGCTTTGGAGAAGGCATAAAATAAAGTATTATGAGGCTGGAGGGGGAGGAGGGGCAAATAATAAAAAAAATTGGAGGGGTGGGGGGCAAATTTTTTTTTACTGGGGTAGTTTATAAAAGGGCTTTATTTTACTATTAGGGGAGTACGGAGGGGTAACGTTATTAAAATGTATTGCCAATGGGGGGATCGGCATTTATTTTATAATGGGGGCCTGAGGACACGGGTGATGGGGGGTGCAAAACACCCCTTATATATATTTTAATAAAATATTAAAATATATTATTAAAAATAATGTTTAAACTTTTTATTAAATAATAATAAAAAAAACTTTCTAAGTGGTTATGTGGGAAAATAATTGTCATTTAAGTGGTTAAGCAGCTTAAATGTGTACAAAATTAGAAAATAAACGAAGTGCTCAACCACCACCCCAAGAAATCGAAACAAGGACCAGCGCTCATAGCCTGGTCTGTTTATCTGGTCATAGCCAATGTAGGGAGACAAACAGCATGGAGTCACCCTGCAAAAAGCCCCAACCAGTGCCAGACTATGACTCTGCTAGGCTGGTCCTCAGGGAAACAGGAACAGGCCCATTCATTATTAGGGGCCCTACAGGGTCGGCTAGTATTCAGCAAAGAAGTTTGCCTGCAGGAACCGACGCCATCTTTAGATGGCACTGCTTCCTGGATCACCGCTTCTTCCTATGGGAAGGAGGTCTGGGTTGGGAAGAAGGGTCCGATCAGATTCCTCCGCACCCTCCAGCCCTGCGTTTCCTGCGGCAGTACACAGGCGTGAACTCACTCATGCACACAAGCACTGCTTGGTCAGTCCCGACAGTGTACAATACATAGTAGTGGCAGAATCAACAGTGGTATTGCGGGGATGGTTGTTTTTTTGGAGCAGCCATCACTGCACCCGAGCAGTATTGTGAAAATGCCACTCTGATTGGCTAATTGCGTATAGATCCAATGTCAGGTATGAATGAGTTACATTCTAACATAGAGGGTATTGTTACATTTCATGATTTAACCTCATTGATTCCAAAAAGTTAATTCGTACCCCACATAGGGCCTATACCAAAGGTTCTCAATATCCGCCATTACAGTCCAGGGCTTAAGGACAGGGGCGGATTGGGATGGAAAACCAGCCCGGGAAGTTTCTGGAAGCAGCCCTAATGGGGGATGGTTTACACCCTCTCCATATGGCCTGATTCTGAGTCGGACGCAGTTGCAGTCACTACAAACCCCTTGCATTGTGTATAGCCTTATGTCCGAATGTGCAAGGACTAAGACGCCCATCTACAGCATCCACACACACTGCAATCATGCTTTGCGCAGCATCTTCAGACCCTGCCATCGGTGGCACCATCAAAACTTGCACCAGTCCTATGCTAGGTGCAGATCCGTCTGATTATGGTTTCGAATGTGAGTGATTCGGCTTCTCTGTACACAGCCACTTTCAGCGGCACGCCCGAGACCCATCACTTTAGACGGGAGTGAGGGTGCGAAAAAATAATTAAATTCCCTTGAAAGGAAACTATGGGAGAAAGTACAAACATACAGCATGTGGGTCCCCTTAGGGATATACACTTACTACAGCCTGTATACACCAACACATAACTCTATATAATACCGCAGCCCCTATATACCACAGCCCCTATATACTGACACACAGCTCTATATACCACAGCCCCTATATACCTACACACAGCTCTATATACCGCAGCCCCTATATACCGACACACAGCTCTATATACCGCAGCCCCTATATACCGACACACAGCTCTATATACCACAGCCCCTATATACCGACACACAGCTCTATATACCACAGCCCCTATATACCGACACACAGCTCTATATACCACAGCCCCTATATACCGACACACAGCTCTATATACCACAGCCCCTATATACCGACACACAGCTCTATATACCACAGCCCCTATATACCGACACACAGCTCTATATACCACAGTCCCTATATACCGACACACAGCTCTATATACCACAGCCCCTATATACCGACACACAGCTCTATATTCCACAGCCCCTATATACCGACACACAGGTCTATATTCCACAGTCCCTATATACCGACACACAGCTCTATATACCACAGTCCCTATATAATGACACACAGCTCTATATACCACAGTCCCTATATACCGACACACAGCTCTATATACCACAGTCCCTATATACCGACACACAGCTCTATATATACCGACACACAGCTCTATATATACCACAGTCCCTATATACCGACACACAGCTCTATATATACCGACACACAGCTCTATATATACCACAGCCCCTATATACCGACACACAGCTCTATATACCACAGTTCCTATATAATGACACACAGCTCTATATACCACAGTCCCTATATAATGACACACAGCTCTATATACCACAGTCCCTATATAATGACACACAGCTCTATATACCACAGTCCCTATATACCGACACACAGCTCTATATACCACAGTCCCTATATACCGACACACAGCTCTATATACCACAGTCCCTATATACCGACACACAGCTCTATATACCACAGTCCCTATATACCGACACACAGCTCTATATACCACAGTCCCTATATACCGACACACAGCTCTATATACCACAGTTCCTATATAATGACACACAGCTCTATATACCACAGTCCCTATATAATGACACACAGCTCTATATACCACAGTCCCTATATAATGACACACAGCTCTATATACCACAGTCCCTATATAATGACACACAGCTCTATATACCACAGTCCCTATATACCGACACACAGCTCTATATACCACAGTCCCTATATACCGACACACAGCTCTATATACCACAGTCCCTATATAACGACACACAGCTCTATATACCACAGTCCCTATATAATGACACACAGCTCTATATACCACAGTCCCTATATAATGACACACAGCTCTATATACCACAGTCCCTATATACCGACACACAGCTCTATATACCACAGTCCCTATATACCGACACACAGCTCTATATACCACAGTCCCTATATAACGACACACAGCTCTATATACCACAGTCCCTATATAACGACACACAGCTCTATATACCACAGTTCCTATATAACGACACACAGCTCTATATACCACAGTCCCTATATAACGACATACAGCTCTATATACCACAGTCCCTATATAATGACATACAGCTCTATATACCACAGTCCCTATATACCGACACACAGCTCTATATACCACAGTCCCTATATAACGACACACAGCTCTATATACCACAGTTCCTATATAATGACACACAGCTCTATATACCACAGTCCCTATATACCGACACACAGCTCTATATACCACAGTCCCTATATAACGACACACAGCTCTATATACCACAGTCCCTATATAACGACATACAGCTCTATATACCACAGTCCCTATATAATGACATACAGCTCTATATAACATCAAAGCCTCCTATATACAGATACAACCCCCTATACACTGAAATACAGTTCTATATATATCACCACAGCCCCTATACACCACCACCCCCTATATAACACCACAGCTCACTATAACACCACATCGACCTAAAAAACACCAGAGCCCCCCATATAACAACAAAGTTCCTCACCTAACATCCCCCTATATAACACTATATCCCCCATATAACAACACACCCCTGTATATATAACAACAGTGACAGTCACCTGCTGGACTCACTCACCAGCCACAGTCATGATGTTGCCAGGTTGCCGACATTGAAGATCAGAGGATCCATTCCCTCTCTGTGCTGCAGCTGCACCTGGCTCCTCTGAGACCCCGGGCCCAGTTACTGCCTGGCTCCTCCCCTTCCTGTCACGCTGATCCATTTCCTGCACAGTGCACACATCCTACGTGCTGCAGGGGATGGGGCTGTGTGTCTCCTTGCTTCAATACACAGAGTGGAGCCCCACCCCCCGCTCAATCAGGACTCAGGAGACAGGTCCAGTTACGCAGACAGCAGCAAGCTCTGCAGAGCAATGCAGCCTGTCGCGGTCATTACAGCGCGGCCAGTGTTAGTCAGACACTGCGCCTGCGCTTGTTTACATACAGCCCAGCCCTGGACACTGAGTACTAGCGGCCGGCCCTGGGGGAGGGGGGCAGGAGAACATTTGAGTCGGCCCAGCGGGAACTGTCCCGATCTCCCGGCAGCCCAATCCGCCCATGCTTAAGGATATCCATGCTTGAGTCCAGATGGTTAAATAAAATTGAATGAGGCACTAATTAATTCACCTGTGCTCATGCATTGATATCATTAAATCGTGGACTGTAATTGCAGTGTTTAGGAACCTCTGGCCTATACATAAGTAGCCAATCCTAGTGGCTTTCTCACACTCTAACCCAGGGGTTCTCAAGTACCACCATCAGGCCATGTTTTGTGGATCTCTTTAATCACGCACAGGTGATTTAATATATTTGGCTGGGTCAGTAATTATCCCACCTGTTTCCACAGATAGAAATCCTGAAAATATGACTTGTTGGGAAAACTTAAGGGTTGAGATCCACTGCTCTAACCAATCAGAGCAAATCTGAATCTTCGGAATTGATGTGTTCATGCCCTCACTATGGGGGAGATGTACTATGCTCTGGAAAGTGATAAATTGGAAAGTGATAAACGACCAGCCATTCAGCTCCTAACTGTCATGTTACAGGCTGTGTTTGAAAAATGACAGTTAACAGCTGATAAATTGGAAAGTGATAAATGACCAACCAATCACTTTCCAGAGCTTAGTACATCTGTCCCTGTATGTTAGTTGCAAGTGATTGTACAATACCACCAAAGACTTGGGATCAAAAAATCTGTTTGACTTGGCTGCAGTTACTAATATTTACTTGTAGTAGAAAATAAATGTGTTTCATTCTCGTATTGTGTAGCTGCTCAGTCAGATTTGATTGTTTGGATTTTCGATATAATGAGTACTATTAAATTAAGGTATGTGTATAGACATCAGTACTAGCAAAAAAAAAGTTTTTTTAATTTGTTTTTACGTTTAGAAAAAAAAAAAACGTTTTAAAAAAAACGCAAAAGAAATTGTGTGGTTCTGATACTGAAAAAAAAATAGTTTTTAAAAAAATAAAAAAACAGTATAAAAATAAAAACCAGAGGGAAAGAAATTGTAGGTTTTTTTTAAACTTTTTTTTTTTTTAAACATTATGTTTGTAAGTATCAGAACTACACAATTTCTTTCTCTCATTTTTTTGAAACATTTTTTATTTTATTTTTAATACATATTTTTGTCAATGTCAGTGTCTACTTAGATAGCACTCGTTTTAACACTAATATTCACTATCAATATATACTTATTCTTGCAGTACCCATTTAATAGCCAGACACGCCTGGAGCCTTGCCTCATGAGCAGTACACCAAGACTCCATCCAAGCCAGGTGGCACCGCGATGGCCAGAAGTGACATCAAGCACCACCTGTTATTCAAGCCCAGCTATGCATTCTGCCAGATATGGAAGCTCTCCTGACATGTACACATCCCTGGCTACACGGCGAAACTCGGACTATGAACACATGCAGCATTTTCCTGGCTTTGCCTATATAAATGGCGAAGCTAGCACGGGATGGGCTAAGTGAAGACTGTGGATACAAACTTTTACCCAGTGGAATTTATAAGACTGTATTCCTGAAATTTTAATTAAAGGGATTATAAATTGGGCACAGTTTAAAAAAGGGGGAAAAAAAAGAAAAGAAAAAAAATGGACGTGTACAGCGAAAATGGTCCTTGTAGAGAAAGAGAATTTATTGCAACTGTAGAGCACTATGTGGGGCCAAATGGTGCCTTTTAATTGTTATTAATTTCCATTTATCGGATCCTGTGTGATGCCAGTCCCAGACAGTAATGGATTATCTCCACTGTAACATTGTTCTATATTGTAGGTTCAGCGTTGGTCTATTGTTTTGTATTTATTTACAGCACACATAGTTTTGTAGTTATGCTGAGACAATAGCTGGATTTAATAACAGTCAAACAAGGCAGGTGCCCAGGGACTCTGCAAAGGCAGGGCAGCCATCTGCACACTGGGACTGCTCGCCTTTTTCATTAATTATCTTCACTTTCACACTCCTGCTTTAGTAAATCCACTTGTCTATAATTCTTCCTTTTTCACTAATAATAGAACCCTGCAAAGGGAATGGTCAAACGGCACTTAAGGTAATTTGCCTGGGGCACCAGAATAAGGATACGGCCTGGTTAGCATAGTACCCATTAGCATGGTCTAACACTGAACTTTTTGTTATCTACTTTTCACTTCTGTTTTTGCATCTTACAGTAAAATGATTAAAATATGTGTATTTCCTGTTTTTAGTAAATGCTGAATGCAATATACATTTTCACAAGTTTCAAAAGAGTCCTAATGCAACAAATATATAGTGCAATAGTCCCTATTATTTTTTTTTGTTTCTATGCGAACCACCTTGTATGTAAACTTGATTATTTAATAGGGACAATCATCTTGCCACCCCAATGGTTTGTTTTCCTGTCTTACACACATTTTAATATGGCGTTTTGGGAGGAGCTAAACAGGAACAGGATTTGATGTTTTGTTAATTTTTTGATAGGCTGAGGCAAGGCAAAATGGGGCATGGTTAGTTATTGGAGTGGTTTCTTTATTTGACAGGCAGGCAGCATAAATGTCCACTTCACATGATGCATACAGACAATGCACCGCATACCAAGCTAGCAATGGCCAGCATGATATGGCAATAAATAAATAAATTATACTGACATGGTATAATAATAAAAAAAGAATATATTTAACAATGAGTGCAATTCTGTGAACTCCTGAATACTTAGCATGGGGAAGCAGTCGGGAAGCTGATGGATGGAATCCCGACTGTTGGCTTCCAGACTGTCTAATCCCGGCAAGGGCTAAATGACAGGCGTCGAAATCCCGACGCCTGTCATTTTACCTATGCTGGGAGCCCGACACCTGGCTTACCTTCGATCGGACAGCCGCACGGGGAGGGGAGGGTTAGGTTTAGGGTTCCCGGGGGGGACTTAGGGTTAGGCAACCTACCGGGAGTTTAGGGTTTGTCTAGGGGAAGGGAGGGTTAGGTTTAGGCACCCCCTAGGGGACTTAGGTTTAGGCGGCGGGGAAGGGGAACTTAGGTTTAGGCACTTAGAGGGGGATTAGGTTTAGGCACTTGAGGGGGAGGTTAGGGCTAGGCACCCCTAAGGGAGGGTTAGGGGGGAGAATAGGTTAGTCAATACTTACCTCTCGACGATCGGGATTTTCACTGCTGCCGGGATGCCGCTGTCAGGATTTGAACCATGCGGCTGGCGGTAAATCATACTGAATCCCTTAGCATGTGCGGTATATGACAAATAAAGAAGTATTTTGTGTGCTGTATCAAGTACAGTGACAATATGGTGAAACATGTAATTAGCTTTCACTGTTCCGAAATAATGCAATATTGTGCATACAATCCCAATGATAACCACACACAATTCAATTCTCCACAACATGTCTAAAATAAACAGCCTCAAATCTACAATATCCAGTACATGACAATAAAGTACCCAATAGTAAAATGAATGGTTTTGATATGCTGTAATACATGCATAATGAAACACACCTAGTAGTAGGCACAGAAATATGTAACATGGCAACCAAAATGTGATATACCAAGTATGAAACCCAGAGAGAAGCCCCAGTTTTGGGCACATAAAGATGCCCCACACTAGTAGTTGGGGCTGATGTGGCCTGATTCACTAGACTTGTAAAGAGTGCAAAGCTGATGATGTATATATTCTCTAAAGGCCTTTTCTATTGGCTACCTGAAGGCTAATAGTGCGTACTCTATTTGATTGATCACAAGTTTGCCAGTATTCCAATATACACTGCAATCTGCCACACATTTGGAAAGTCTCACCAAACAAATTATTCTGGAGTTGGGACGGAAAACTGGATCAGTGGGGGCCCCATGCACTGTGGTTGGCTGATGCCTACATACAGATGCCAATATAGCCATCTGCCAATATGATTTTCCATTTTGACAAGTCAGATCAGATTTTGTCATGTTCAATGAGGTCAAATCCCACTGTAGATATTACAATAATCTATCAAATTATTATGGTATTCTCAACAGTGATATTTTAATATACGTGTTATATTCTAAGCTACTTCCAGGTCTATGAACTGTCACAAAATCACACAAGTATCGAGAGGGGTCAAGCTATGCTCTACTTAATAGGTAACAGGTTCTAATGAACACAGAATATATGGATTCTTGCCCATCAGGCAACATATGTCAGTATAGGATATGCAAAGAAAAAATTAATAAAAAGGGCAACCCCCAAATAAACAGACGATCAAACAATAAACAATAGAAATAGACAAACCCTAACTACTGCGCCCTCCAAATGATTTAGGCAATGTTAATACAATACTGATAGTCAATGCAATAGTACCACATCCGGAGTCTAAATCCTCAAAGGGATGTAAGGATGTTCATCATGACAAATTGTATTGCGGTCCTTCTTGTGTAGGTTTGTTGTCAAAAGGGAAAAGGAAAGACAAGAAAAACAAAAATAGTGTAGTAGATCGTGATAGGTCCTACGTGTCTGACAATGGGATGTGACTTCTTCCCCTTTGATCCAAAAAGTATAAGGTCATCGTACCGCACTCACGTTGAGGTGTTACGGTTTCCTCCTATAAAGGTATCTTTGACTAGGAAGTCTTGTCACCAATGTGCAGTTATCCGATAATGGTATATTTCTTCTTTGAATAAATTCTAGAGCTTCAATCAGGAAGTTCAGTTGGAAACAGTCCAACTGTTGTAGTATTATCCGATTGCAGATTAACTTCAAAGTGTGAGTTGGGGTATGCCCATCTTTTTATATTACATCTCCTATTTCACGAAGGTGAGCACCATTATCGGATAACTGCACATTGGTGACAAGACTTCCTAGTCAAAGATACCTTTATAGGAGGAAACCGTAACACCTTAAAGTGAGTACGGTACGATCACCTTATACTTTTTGGATTAAAGGGGAAGAAGTCACATCCCATTGTCAGACACCTAGGACCTATCACGATCTACTACACTATTTTTGTTTTTCTTGTCTTTCCTTTTCCCTTTTGACAAGAAACCTACGCAAGAAGGACCGCAATACAATTTGTCTTGATGAACATCCTTACATCCCTTTGAGGATTTCGACTATTTTGAGAATTGGCCAAATGAAGCTAATTAAAAACATATTTTGCCTAATTTGTCATTAGGGGGGTGCCCAAGGGGTTCTGAAACAAGTCCTCACATTTATTTTAAGCAAAAATAGGGATTTTGCACATTTTTTCACATGCTCTGAGATGGTGAAAACAGTTAGCTGGTTTTTGTCTATTGAGAATTTGCACGTGTGAAAACTTCGGCAATAGGATTACACAATACGCATTTTTGTGCAAAAATTTCGCACCTGCAAACACTTTTCGCTATAACGCTGCTTTTATCGGCTAATTGGATATGGCCCATATTATCATGGTAATACTGTAAGTATAATAGGTCACAGAACATCTGAACAAACGCATATTATCATGGGACTAGGTATAATAGACCACGGAAGACCCAAATAAATACATATTATCATGGGACTAGGTATAATAGACCACAGAAAACCAAAATAAATGCATATAATCATGGGACTAGGTATAATAGGCCACATCAGACCGGAATATAGGCATATAATCATGGAACTAGGTAGAGTATAATAGGTTGCAGAACACCTGACTAAAGCATACTTGTCGACTCTGCAGTACTCCCGGGAGCAGTCCGGAGAGGAGATTCTGCAAACATCTTTAGGGGGCGTGGCCAGACTGTAGACATCATTAGGCCCCAGCCCACTACAGAAAAAGACTGATTTGTGTGTACGCGAGGAGGGGGTAGGGCTAAATTATACAATTTGCATAATTTTAGCCTCGTCCCTTCCCGACTGACCCGTGAATTCCTAGGAAAATCTCCCCATCACTGAGAAGTGGGCAGGGTGCTGGAGATCTGCCTACACTGTTTGCAAGAGTAGGTATAATAGGCCACAGCACACCTGAGAAGAATTGTTATCATCATGAGTATAGTTATAGTCCAGCCAACAATACACAGAAAGCCTGAATGTTCGGTCCTAATGTCAATTTTAAGGATATTATAAGTCACCAATAAATTACTAAATGTGTAATCATATTTAGATTAGATGGTGCGTTATTTCTTATAATACACAGGATTTTCAATGAATTCTGATGTGATGACATCAGAATTCACCAACTATAAAGATATAATTAACAAGAGTTTGTACACATATTAACATCCCCTGTGTATTATACTACCAGTAATAAGTAATCAGACATGCATAGCTCAAAACATTCAGTGGGTAAAATTTCTAAATGTTCCATTCAGGCCCCATTTGCGTTTTGTGCTTAAAATATGAAAGTGTAAGGACCTCTGACTATATGCTCTCCCCACGTTACTAGGCCTGAACATATTTTAATTGACATTGTTTAATAATAAAGGACAGACTTACAAATGCAGAACCACCAGGCTTCCATCTCACGCCACCTATGTAAAGCTTTCATCTTCACACAAACCTGTACGTATTACAAAGGAGGGCTTTTTGGCCTACGGTATAACCCTAACTAACTTTAACAAATCGGTATTTGCCACCAAACAAGCCAGTGCCTTGAGGAAACTGCAAATCAGTCATGTGTACAAATGTGTATTGTATTTTGTGTTAGCTATTTCTGTGTCTAATTTGTAGTGCTGTAGGGACGGGCTTTGTGTGTGTTTTTTTTTAAAGTAGCATACATTAACATGAATGTACTCCGTATCTTACAAGACGCACTGAGGAAATAAAGTGGACTTATTACCCTATGGGTAAGACAATAATCAATGGTTTATATAACATCTCAGCAATTTGTAGATATTCTATTGCTAGCAGCAAGCATGATAACTGTGCACATTGCAAATGGAAAAATTCATGTTATTTGTACAGTTGTGAAGCGAGTATTCACGTCAATAAACAGTTTACTGAAAAATACACATTTATTCGTGTGGGTGATTATTATTTGCAGTTGAACGTTAACAGGTTAACAATTTAAGTGAAATTTGAAATGCAAATGTCCCGCTATTATGTGTTGCATAAATGTTCTCCAGTTAGTACAAACTTGCCTATACTACCAGAATTCCCGGAAGAATCACAAATTTTGTGGAGCTCTCCCAGTCTTCATAGTGAGAAGACCAGTCTCCCAAATCAACCCACTTCTTCAGAGAAGTGGTTGGTCCTAGGATGACGCGTTTCACAGTGAAAAGCATCATTATGGTCCGCCCTCTATTCCATCCCTCTATACCTCCCACTTGGGCCTCTTCCTCTAACATCTCGCAGACAGCTTGGGTAAAAAAATTGTCAAGTGTGGGTTTGAAGGGTCTGGAAGGCATCCAGAGACTCAGTCTTGGAAGTTGGTTGGTTTGCTTTTTAATATACAATTAATTATAACTAATAATTTAATTGCCAATGCCTGCATCTCGCAGCCTATTACGTTTCCCTGCAGAGTCTAATACACCAGCGGTTTTCGCCAGGGACTCCTGCAAAAAAGTTTGGTCTAATTTGCAACTGGCATTGCAGCTTGCTGCCCAGGTCTCTAGTGTGATATAATGTTGTCACAGATAATAGAGTGTAGTAAGCTAGCCAAGGTCTAGTACACAATAGAGGGAATGTAGTTACAGAAAGGAATACTGATTCAAGTCAGAGCAAAGTGATGATTAGGAGCAGTACCAAATCAGCAAACAAAGGAAAGTAGAAGGTCAGATTCATAGCAGAACAAATATCATGCTGGAGACTAAGGGGTATATTTACTAAGCAGTGTTAGGAGACAGATTGAAAATGATAAGGTGACAATCAATCAGCTCCCAACTGTCATTTTTCAAACACAGCCTGTGACATGGCAGTTAGGAGCTGATTAGCTGGTACCTTATCACTTTTCACTCTGTCTCCTAACACTGCTTAGTAAATAGACCCCTAAGTAGTGAGAGTAACTCCCTGATGGGCTGCACATCCTAATTTCAACATAATAAGTGGTGCTACCATGCTGAGACCTGTAGTTCTAATGAAGAAAGAAGGAGGGAAGCAGATGCACAGGATTTAGTATGGGTCCTGTGCTTTGCAATACACACATGTAATGGGCACTATTACAGATAAGTCAGTATTAGGGATGTTAGGGACCCACCTGATGAGGTCACCGTGACGTGGTTGGTGGGCAAACATCTTTTGCCAAACATGTACTAAGAACCTCTATAGAAGACCATGTTAATTGATAGGTTATTATATATATATTTTTTATATTTATTATTCTTAGTACTTTGAGTGTGCATCTCCTTCTTTCTGCCTTTCCTGTGCTTGCCTGAATTTTAGCGCCATGCTGTCGTGGGTGGTCACATGACCGCATGAAGGAATTCCCAAAGACACAAAAATGCCATGTGCCTGGTGCTTTAATGATGAGCGGGATGATGCTGGGTGGCATGCAGTGCTAGAGAATAAGAATGTGAGCGGATAGCTACCTGAAGGAGACCTAGTAGCTGGTTTCGGACTGGGTAAGTGCATGCCAGGCACCAGGGTGTAAATACAGGAGGTAATGGGTGACTTTGTCTCCCCTTATAAAGGGCTTGTGGTGGGGAACTTCTTATCAAAGAGTCATAGAAGTTGAGAAGCATGAATGTCAGAAGTTTTTTTTACCAACACTGTTCTTCAGGGCCAGAACCCTTCCAGTCCACAAAAAAGTGCAGGCTGCCTTTGGGAATTTTGAAATCAAATTGCTGCTTTAGCTGAGACTCCTCTTGTTGTTGGAACATAACCACAGAAGGAGGGGCATTGGCAGAAGATAAGTGGTTAATTATTAGAGGTTTGAGTAGAGAAATGCTGAAAAACATTAAGAATCCATTGTGTAGCAGGAAGGTCCAACCTGAATCCTACTAGACTGAAACCTATAAAAGGATTATTATAACCCCTTTATTTCCTTATACTGTTCCTTGTTCTATAAATCTTTCCCCACTTAGTGCTTTCACCACATGAGATAACATAAAACACCAAGAGTTCTCAGTATAATATTAGTTTATCAAAATATGATTTACACAGTACGAAATATTAAATTACACATATAAGATACAGTTTACATATATATGTTCAATGTAAGCAATGTAATATAATGTAAAACAATATAATATAATAATATGATACTTATGTTCTTGGAGATCACAGGCCTGGCTTAGAACCTTCTCAGTCTACAGTCTCAACACATGTGTGTCCCCAGCCTCCGCTCATTCACAATCACATATATCTAGATCTTGGATGTAACCTGACACAGGAAGCAGGGGAAGCAATCTCTATTCTTTGATCAAGTGTGTGTGTGAGAGAACACAAGCAAAAATTGATTTTTTTTTAACTGAGTGTGTAGCTGGCAGAGCAGAGAAAGCGTGGGGTTGGGAGAACAAAAGGGTTGAATTCTGCTATAACAAGTCCCCCTGATGGCAGTTGCCCGTTCTTAACAGATAAATTGACACGTATATTATGTCACCATTTAGTGTGTGTATGTACATCTGATCAAAGAAGGTGAATTATGACAATGTACTTTTTACAGTTCAGAGTAAGAAGCAATGAAAGGGATGAGAAGCAGCATTTCTCTCCTACGACATAGGTGGATGGAATTTTTTTTTTATTTATACAAGGACAAAAAAAAATCTTCTTATGTAAGCAGCAGGCCCTTTCCTAAACATTTGAAACTAAAGGCCTATAGTTGTTGTTTCTTTGACGTTACCTTCTTTGCCAAATGAGGTGGGGGGCACGTCTGGGGTGTAGTCCCCTTTGGACCATCTTGTTTGGATCATCTATGTCCCGGTCCTTCCGATCTGTGTTCCATCTGATCATCTTAGGGTCCATACAGTCATCTGTCAGAAATATCGTCTGTCTAAAGCTGGGCCTCCTCTCTCTCATCTGCATCTAAGTAAGAAATTAAGAGATATCAGTACTTTTGAATATATAAATCTTTCCTACCAAATTTGACATCTTCTCTTCCATCCGATTCACCTGCAGCCTTTAAATATCTTGTTGCTGATTTGATTCCCTGTAGAGGTGAAAAACAGAAATTCTCCTGGGGATTTCTCCCTCAGAGCATTATTTGTCTCTCCAAAATAAAATATCACTAAGCTGGGAAGCTCTACATTTTCATCTTTCAAATACCCATGTCAATAATTTGTGTGTTAATTAGTCTTGGACTCTTTCATCCACTTTGTCCTGCTTTTCGATGTACTGCGAAAATACAAAGAAATGTTAGTATATATAATGCAGGTATGTCAATGTGTATCCATTTCCAAACACACAAACTGTCAATAGGTGTATCCAATCAATTTACTAATAAGACCATTTTTATTTTTATTTTTTTTAACAATTTTTATTGAAGTAAATGCATCAAAACATATCACATATTATACAAATGACATACAAAATGAAGAATATTGATGTTAGGTAATACAGTGTGACTAATAAAAGTGTGGCAAGCCTAAAAAGACATAGCACGTAATACACAATGACAGAGATTCTTCTAAGAGACATGAAAGAGAGCTAAAGGTAAAATAGATTCTCAGTACAGGTGAATATGCAACTGCACTACTTCGTAACCTCCTACTTTTCTAATTTTTCAAACCAAAACAAAAAGGACGGGGGCGTCAAACGCAGCCCACGTCCTGAGAACAAACCGCATACTGTTACGCTAGAATACAAAGTACACTGAAAAACAATCTAAGCAGGATCTGTTATTGTAATCAGCACCTGGACATTTGTGATATCGTAATAATATAATAAAGAATAAAACATTAACAGATAACAAAATATCTGAAAGGTCGTAAGATATTGAAGTTTCTCCATAGATATATATAATATAGGAAACGAGCTAAAAGCAAAAAAAAGCAATAAAAACTAACTAAAAAAAAAATTAGACTATCATTCCACAAAAGTAAATATTACACGGTTGTGTTGAAAAATACTATAAAATGAAGATAAATGTACAAACATTATAGGGCTGAAAAAATGTAAATAGTAGGACAACTAGTCCTCTAAGATGAATAGTACAAAGTGATAAAAAAAAAGGATAAAATAAAGGGGTGGGAAAAGGGGCAGAGCAAACAAGATATAAAATAATACTAAGTAGAATAATAGGCTAATGAGAATAAGTGAACATCCCAATAAAAATGTGGAATAGGGTGTAGATACACAACACATCAAATAGAGAATAGTACTTATTAGGTTTCATATTCATAACCGACGTGGTATATACATAAAAAAATACAATATTAAAGTAACAAAGCCTTGAAGGCCCTGAAACAGTAGCAAAACATACAGGATGGTGGGTAGACTAAGTCGCCTAGCAGGCAATGGCAGCATTTCAAAAACATAAGAAATGAAAGGACAGACTGAGTCCATCCAGACACTATAACCTTGAGTGACTTAATAGACAAATGGATTTGAGTGAAGGAGAGTAACTCCATCCAAATGTGGGGGTTTTGGAACAATAAACGTAGACATCATAGCAAGCTGAGGAACTTCTTTCATAGATCCATCTACCTTCCTCATAGGAGCAGGATGAAGAAACAGGGGCGTAAAAAATGGAGTTGCGATTCCGGACCCGTGTTGAATAGAGAGCAGGTTCTAAAACATCCAACCACCCAGAGATGTAGTCAGAGTCCATCCAGTAACTGAAATGCACATTTCCCTGGTGAGAAGGTGTGGTAAAAGAAGGCAGTGCCGTAATTAGGGTGGTGCGACCAGTGCCATGGCACAGGGCCAGGGCCAGCTCTAGGGGTGTTCGACCAGTGCCGTCAAACAGGGGCGCCACCAATTGAGGGCGGACCCCTCCCCAACATCCCGATTTCAGCGGGACAGTACTGTGCAGCGGTGCCAGACCACGGAGTCTGAATGGATGCTGTGCGCATGAGCGTGGCATCCATGCAGTGACGGGAGAGGGCTGTGGGAAGCCCAGCTAGTGAGGCTCCCCCCATCCTGACATTATTTGTAGACATCCATGTGAGCACGCCTTTAAAAATTTCACGTAGGAGACGTGGCCTACGGCGATTAGACCACGCCCCGTTTTCGGTCGGATGTTGGGGTGCACTGTAGAGAGCTGGCTCAGACCCCTAGAGCCGACCCTGCACAGGGCACTGCAGGACAAGGGTGCTGTTTCGGTCCGGCAATTTTCCTGTTTAGTATAATCCTCACTTGTAGCTTGCTCTTATTTTATCCCCAGCATCTCCAGGCCTCCCCTATATCTTCCCTGGCACTTCCCTATGAGGCAATGGCCCTTTTTCAGGTGCACTATTTTATGTCCCTATTTAAAAAAATGGGGGGGGGACAATGTTCTCTCTGGCACAGGGCACCAAAAATCTAGTTACAGCTCTGTAAGAAGGGATATCATCTTCATCCATATGCATGGGATTAGATGGTAAGATCCAAAGTTCTTTTAGAACTGAAATGTGTGCCAGAGGTTTATTCTGGCTGTCCATGAATCCATGCCTCTGCCATGTCTCCAGGTGAAGAGTAAGGGACTGAACTACTTATGCACTGTCACTATATATAATACATAGTCCTGGAGTTTGAAGAAGTAGTACTTCCTTTACTGCCTCCAATTCAGCCCTTTGAGCTGGCAGGTGGCATGGTAGTCTAACAAGACTCTGAACTCCTGTAGTCTCATCCAAGACTGCATAACCTGTCACATATGACCCATCAGTGTGAGAACGGGATCCATCAACATAGATGACTCTGTCACCTGGATGTGTGGTCTGTCTGAAAAGGTGGGTAGGTTCAGTGAATGGAATTTGTCCACAGTCATGTTCTGTTTCTGTTGTGTTTAGCAGTTGAGACAAACATATTTGGCTTTGTGGCTTATGGTGAGGTTACAGCCACTCAGTTCCATTATCCCTCCTCCAAACCTCTGCTGGGAGACTCCAGGGAACATGTCCCGAAGTAGAAGGGTCAATGGAGAGTGAGGGGTCTGCACCACCAGTGGTCTGAAACCTACAATATGTTCTGTCACTTTGACAGCATAATGGATTGCAGCCAGTTGTTTAGCACATTCATCAAATCCTCTTTCTACTGGAGAAAGAAGCCTGCTAGTGGTCTACTCACAGATCCTACTTGTGTAGCAGGACCACTGATATAGACTCTGGGCCAATATGAGCCTTAATGGCCATTTCACCTTGTGGAGTGGCTAGCACTGGGGCAGAGGAAAAATCCATTTTGAGGGTAGAAAATGCCACTTCCTGTATTTCTGCCCAGTTTTTTAATGAAGGTTCCTCACCTCTTAGCAGTTCATAAAGGCGCTCTGCTTTTGTTGCAAAATCCTCTATGAACTCCCTCATAAAGTTTGCAATCCCAGAGAACTTGCTTAAGTCTTGTAGACTGCCAGGCCTGGGAAACTTGACCATTGCTTCAATACGGGCAGCCATTATACCTTTTGTCCCATGAGAAATTTTAACCGCTAGGAATATGACCTCTGACCTTGCCAGGTTTGCCTTATGAGCCCTGCATGATAAGGGAGGCCTAACAATTCCTGTAGAAGAGTTAAGTGCTCCTCAATAGTTTCTGTATGCAGGAGTAAATCATCCACATATTGCAACAGGCAATGTGGTCATGAAAACACGCTCAACACTTTTGCTAGTGCCTGTGTAATCCTTGGGGATTGCACAAAACCAAAACATGTATTCTGTATCTTGCACAGTGAATGCAAATTTGTAATGGCAGTTTTCTGTCAATGATATTGAGAAGAAACCATTGGCTACATCAATGTTAGAGAATACTTGGCTTTTGCCATTTATTCTTGCCAATATGTCTGGCGTTTCGGCAACCATTTGTGTCGACATTGGGGTGTACTTATTCAAAACTCTGAGATCAATGGTAAGTCTCCAGGTATTTGTCTCTTTCTTTGTAACAGGCCAAGAGGATTATTGCACTTGGAATTCCCATTTATGACCACCCCCTTGTCTCTAAATCAGTCACAGCTTCTATAAATAATTCCATGGCTTCAGGGGGAAAATGATATTGACATTGAGGTGGTGGATCTGGACTTTGTATGTCCACTTGGACATCAACCATCTTTCCACAGTAATTTTTTCCTTGGGCCCATAGTTCTGAGTATTGATACACAATTGGTTCAAGGTCTCTATTGTGAGAGATCTCTGGCCATTTGTGTACTACCATATTAGCAGTGCCATCAATTGAGTTTATGGGTGGTCCTAGGTGATGTTGCTTTATCACATAGACCTTTGAGTTTCTCGGGCCTCTCCACGACATGCAATTTACTAAATCTAAGACCCACCCATTCTGTCATTACATCAGTTCCAGTGATGTTATCAGAGTAATACCACATTGGGATTTTTAATGTGAGGTCATTGCTGATTTCCTAAAGTGACTTCGTCAATTCTATGGGCTCTCACCCCCCCTTGGTGATCAAATCCAATCACCACACACTGAGGGCTGTCTGTCTGTAAATCATGTTCAACATTGGTGATTACAATTTCTGCTCCAGTGTCAAGCATGAATTTCAATATTTTTTCGTATTCTGGCCATTATATGGCATCTCCATGAGGAATCCAATATGAGATAACATATTTTGGTCATATTCTTAGGGACCCATAACCATCAATCTAGTTGCACCAGGCTTCCAGTAGGGACATCTGTTGTGCGAACTGCTATCACTGCCTTTTGTACTGTGCAATTGTTCACATGCTCTAGGCATTTCTGTGTTTGTTTTTGTAGAGGTCCTGATGTATGTGGCTGCACATGGTCCCTTATTTTCAGTGATCTTTTGTTTTTCAATAAATCTTGCCTGTATTCTTCTATAACCATCGTTGTATCTGCAAGTGTTGATTCTTTTGCCGCACTTGCTGTGTCAATGTACGTAAATCTTTCCCCAAACATACTTATCATGCCTTGTGGGACTTCCGTACTGTGATCTTTTGTCACCCTCCTATACATGGCTTCAAACCTACCACATAGAGATAAAGGCTCATCATGTATGGTGGGTTTAAAGTTAGATAGAATATCTGGGGTTACTTCCCAATGACCTGTTGCCAATTTCATGAGAGCAGAAAGATTCTCTTCCTTATCATGGAATTTTCCATTTTTAGGAGTAGTCTTCCCATTTGCGGCATACCTCTGGTTAAGGTGGGTGGGTAACCATAATTTAACAACTCCATGCGATATTCTGGGGCAACGTTAAATGAGTCACAATGTTCCTCAAAAATATCATGAGGTTAAGGGGTCTATGCTGGGGTCGTACTTTGGGATTTCCTTACGAATTTTTAACAGGAATTGCTTCTTCTCCATGCTATAATTTCTATGGGGAGTGGGCAATCCAGTTCCGTTACTGAGGCCCGTTTGGAGAATAGGAGCAGACTGCACCATTTGCCATCCATTGCTGGTCCAAAAACAGGGTCATCAACATGTGCATGAACATTAGATCTGCTCCCAATGGGTGATGGGGAAGAATTTAATGTATGTGCTACAGGGTACCTAGGATCAAGCACTGGAGGTGTCACACCCTCAGGGGTAAGTATGGGCATAGTATATCCCATGCTTTCCATCTCACCGCCTCTATTTTCAGTTACACAGACATGTTTTCTAGACACCATGTTTGATAAATCATTTATAGTTTTGTGCATATTTGTTATCATTTGGGTTTTGTTGGTTAAATTACTCTTTAACTCTGCAATTAAAGCTTCATTGGATGCTGCTTTATCTTTGAATTCATTGATCTGTATATATAGTACTGCTAACTCTTTATCAACATCCGCATAATATCTCTCTCTTTCTAACAACTGAGAGTCGAGCATACAAATTTGCCTTCCTCTATCAATATTGCTCAAATCTCTCTCTTCTAATTGTGATTATAGGGTACACAGCTTTTTCACTTTTTCAACACAGCACTGGCAATGAGAATTTGCATAATTTATCTTTTTGTTATTAGCCAACATCTTAGCATGTTCTGGTCTCCAAATTGTATCCTCAAACGCATGTACCAATTTGGTTAACATCTGAAAAGTTTGTGTTTTTTATTGAACACACAGCGCTTATTTATACATAAAGTATCATGTGTAAAAGCCTGATCTAGCATATCTCAGCTGAGGTGTACTGATGTGCCCAGGTATTATGTTTCATCATAGTGTTATCTCTCACGCCACGCATGGTGCGCCACACACCACGCCATGAGTCGCGCCACACAGAAAGTTTAGTAATGTAGCGTAATGCTGGGAAAAAGTCATTACGTGTAATACAACTTTTTGCCCACCAGGTGTCACTTTTCCTAAACTATATAGCGCATGCGTCTGATTTCCAATGTATGTTTTGTATCACCGCCCAATGATTGGATGACAGAAGCGGTGATTCGGTACACTATACAGTATTACAGCATTTTCCACATGGAATCAGGAATGTATAATAAAGCGGTAGAAGAATGTCTAATAAAGTTTGAAATCATTAAGCTCTGTATTACACACTGACTGTGCGGTTGAAATCACACTTGCGCCAATGTAAATACTGTCGGCAGTGTCCCAGACTTAGACATTGTAGTGGTTTCATTACTTTACAAACTACAGAACTGTAGTAATGGGTGAAGTGTGTAGCCTAGCGGTCTAATGCTTAGTCTCACCGCTTCTCCCTTCTTCTTGTACCGTGGGTTCGAGACCTTGAAAATATATGTTTTTTTTATTATTTTTAAAATCTTCACTTAAAATATTCAGTATTCAATACAGTACATGTGCATGCCCAGTGCTTCGGGAGTCAAACAGCGAAATCTGGATTTTTTATTACTGTACATACTGTACTGTACCTTAGAATGCAAACTTGCGTCAATGCCGGTGCTGTCCCAGACTTGGACACTATAGTGATTTTTTATGACCAGCAACTGGTAGTGGGCTCTGTTTAAGAGAGAGGGCTCTTCATTACAAACTGGCTGTGCGTTTAAACTACAAAATTGTGTCAATGTCAGCGCGGTTGGCGCATGCCCAGTGGAGGGGTTACAATGACAATGGAATATGGAGCCAAGTCATAAACCAAGTAGCGCTATGCCATGGCGCATGCCCAGTTGTCTGCATTCCTACAGTACAGTACTGTACAGTATGCTGTTGAATTTTCACACTTGTGCCATTCTGCACTGTCCCAGACTTACAGTACTTACAGTATACACAATAGTCATTTCATGACTCCAGAAAGTGCTACAGTAGTGGGCTTTTATTTGGGAGGGAAGTCTCTGTATTACAAACTGACCGTGCATTAGAGCGCAAACTTGCGTCAATGTCGATGCTGTCCCAGACTTGGAAGCTTTAGTGATTTTATGAGTTCAGTAACTGGTAGTTGGCTCTGTTTGAGAGAGAGGTCTCTGCATTACAAACTGACTGTGCGTTTAAACCGCAAAATTGTGTCAATGTCAGCACAGTTGGCGCTGTGGTGGCTGTTAGCCAGCTCCGAGGGGTTACGGTACAAATGGGATCTCTGGCGCGTGCCCAGTGGAGGGGTTGCAATGCATAGCCATACCCTTGTAGCGCTATGCCATGATGTACAGTATGGAAGATCATACAGTAGCGGGTCATGATTCACACACAGTGAAAGTGGGATCTACGTATTACACACTGACTGTGTAATAATAATATTAAAAAATAAAAAGTTTAACCTTGACTGTCTAATAATAATAATAATAATAATAATAATAAAAAAAAAAAGTTTAACCTTCCAGGTTTCAAACCCGATACCGGGTTGTACAGACGTCTGCAATGTAGAAGTTCGATTTCTTACCACTACACTACAGCCGCCTGATTACTTCATCATACTGTAAATGTCACATAAAGTACAGTACTGTACTGTAGAGGACAGATGCAATTCTTACTAGGAGAGACTTGTGGGCAAGGGGTTAGGTGATCCGCCTTGCTTACACTTCTCTCCTTCTGTTCGAAACCTTCATAATTTTTTTTTCTAAATGTTCACTATAGTACTGTAGTTCAATACTGAAATCCAACCCGTACAAAACTCAATACATTATACTGTATGTACTGTAGATGTGCCAATTTACAGTACTGTAGTTTGTTGCTCCATACACCATATAGCGCATTGCTAGTCGCGTGCTACACTGTGGCGTATTGAGTCTCATAGCACTGCGCATGCCCAGTTGTCTGTATTATTGTAAGTACAGTACAATACTGTCGGCACTGTCCCGGACTTAGACATTGTAGTGATTCCATGACTCTAGGAACTACAGTAGATGCAGTAGTCTAGGGGGCTAATGCCTAGCCCTACTGCATCTACCATTTTCTTGTCCCGCTGGTACGAGACCTTTAAAATTTATACTGTATAATTTTATTTTGTTTTAAATCTTCACTAATACATTATCCAGAAATTCTGGCATTTCTATGCCACAGTACTTTATGACAAAAAAGTGTAACCTTGACTGTGTAATAATAATAAAAAATAAAAAGTGTAACCTTCCAAGTTTCAAACCCGCAAAAAGGTTGTACAAGCGACGTAATGTATTGGTTTGATTATTTACCACTACACTACAGCCGCCTGCAATACCAAGGTTGCACCTGGCTTGGGTGTGTCCTACAATACTGTATGTCATCGTATCTCAGGCGAATGCCCAGATCCATACCCATGTAGCGCTATGCCATGGCATATGGAATATCACAGCACTGCGCATGGATGTCTTGCTACGACAGGCTTGTGGACGAGCAGTTATGTGTTCCGTCTCTCTACAGTACCTGCCTGTCCCGCCTGTTCTAGACCTTAATACATTTTTTTTAATTCTTTGCTACTTTTGTTCAGTATTGTTATCCAACCCTTACTAAACTCAGTACATTTACTAAGATGGGAGTTCTATTAAGAAGTTATGTTGCCCATAGCAACCAATCAGATTCCAGGTATTATCTTCTAGAAGGTGCTACTGTAGATAAATGAGAAGTAGAATCTGATTGCTTGCTATGGGCAACATACAGTACAGTAACTTCTTAAATAGAACTCCCATCTTAGTAAATTTACCCCTACATGTTTAACTTTGTCCCCCCAATTTTTTTTCTTCCGTCCCCAAAATGAAAGTGAATTTTTGGTGTGTTCCGTCAGTGTTTTTTTTTAAAAAAAATGTACGCAGTTTACAGTACCTTTAGGGGACTGTCTGAAGGCTGCACGTTGAAGGCTTCCCGCAACGTTGCACCCCAATTCACCACTTTTTTCTGCCTGCTATTCATACAGTAGGCAAAACTTTTTCGCATACTGTCTTACTGTACATTGCATGGACTTCCTGCCTAGGCGGAAAGTCTTTCAAATTGAATACGGCCAGGGGCGGATTGGGAAATGAAAGTGGCCCTGGAAAAATTTGTCAAAGAGGCCCAATGTGCGCACCCAAAAAAGAGGGTGTGGCCTCATGGAAATGGGTGTGGCCTAATGTGAAAAGCCATGCCCACAAGCCACTCCTGTTTCAGTCATGCTGGGGACATGCCCACTGCTCCAGGAGCTGATGGGCTTGTCCACAGTCCTTCTCTCCAGTGAATAACCACAGCAAGCATGTGAATGAGCATTTTCTTACCTATATGATTTCTCTGCAACAGAGAACCTCTGAACAAATTGATCTTCCCTGGACAGGCAGTGTCTTGAGTTGGTATTTACTATTCATGCACGAGATCCCATGGTCTGGAAGTCGCCTGTATGTGTCGCAATAATACCAATGTCATTATCATGCAACAGAGGTACAACCAGATAATAAATGTGGGTTTCCCATATCAAACAAATTTATATTAATAAAATATATTTGCTAGTTTGTTACCATTTGCATCAGTAATATGATTTAATTAGAATTGTTGTTTTACTGATGATTACTGTCCCCCAGTTGTTTCTTCTAATAGTACCAGCGGTCCTACCATCCTCTACCATGTATCACACAGGACACACTATAATGCATCACTATATACAATATATGACAGGAGGCCCCTCTATATACACCATGTACAATGTCTGAGATGGGACAGGACAATACAAAGCTGGGAAGAGGTTCTGCAGCAGCTGAGACTCAAGGTCTCCCCCCATTCCACGGTTATACCTTTCGGAAAAGAAAGACGCTAAAGGGCTGGAGAGAAAGAGGCTGAAGGGCAGGAGAGTATGACACTGAGGGGCAGAAGAGTGTGACACTGAGGGGCAGGAGAGTATGACACTGAGGGGCAGGAAAGTGTGACACTGAGGGGCAGGAGAGTGTGACACTGAGGGGCAGGAGAGTATGACACTGAGGGGCAGGAGAGTGTGACACTGAGGGGCAGGAGAGTGTGACACTGAGGGGCAGGAGAGTGTGACACTGAGGGACAGGAGAGAAAGAGGTTGAGGGGCAGGAAAGAGAGAGACGCTGAGGGGCTGGAGCATAAGACGCTGAGGGGCAGGAGCATAAGACGCTGAGGGGCAGGAGAGAGAGGCTGAGGGGCAGGAGAGAGAAAGAGGCTGAGGGGCAGGAGAGAGAGAGAGAGAGAGACTGAGGGCCAGGAGAGAGAGAGAGGCTGAGGGGCAGGAGAGAGAGGAGAGAGAGAGAGGCTGAGGGGCAGGAGAGAGAGAGAGGCTGAGGGGCAGGAGAGAGAGAGGCTGAGGGGCAGGAGAGAGAGAGACTGAGGGCCAGGAGAGAGAGAGACTGAGGGCCAGGAGAGAGAGAGGCTGAGGGCCAGGAGAGAGAGAGAGAATCCCTCAGGCAGCCAGCCCCGATTATCAACTCTCCACTCTGCCCCCTCCTTAGGCTGTGAAGTTAAAGTTTAACTTCACAGCCTGGGGAGGGGGCAGAGTGGAGAGGAGACAATCGAGCTGGCTTCCTAAGCGGCCCCGTTACTTACCCACCTGCTGCCGCCGCCGTCCGCGGATCCGCTGCTCTCTTTTCCGGGTGCTGGCAGAGTAGGAGACAGCTCCCTTCTCAACAGTAAAAGAAGCCCCTTCTCGCGTGAAGAGGCGGACTGCGGGCAGCAGAACTCAGCTGGGCTGCCTGTCATGCTAAAGCAGAGTGACAGCCGGATGACGCAAATTCATCCAGTGTGACCATTTCATACTGGATTGCCTGGTCATATCTCTTCCTGGTACTCTGGGCAGCGGCCTCTTGCCATTCTGCTTTACTTTGCCGGATTGCTTCTTTCATTGCTTCTGCAATGGTGTCCTTCAGCCCTTCCTTCAGCTCTTCTTTCAAGTTGTAAATTTTCGCCTCCAGATGACCAACTTTTCCCACAAGGTCTCTCACCATCCTAGCACAGCTACATGTGCATGCATTATCTTCTTGGAAGGACAGTTTTCGATGAGTTGGTGAGTGGGATACATCTTCCACAGGTGTACAAACCAGAGGCTCCAAGCTGTCCAGTTCTTCAGGTCCACAAATCACTGGTGTTTCCTCCTGGTTCTGGACGTTCATGGGTTGCTCCACTTTCCCTGGTCCATTTTCTCCTATGTCCAGTTGCAAAGCATTGTTCTTGGGCTTTGCATTCTTCCTTGCCTTGCCAAGAACAAGTACATTTTCCTTCCCTGCTTTCTTCTTGGAAGGTTTGCTTGTAGACAGTTGTGGGACTAGTGCACTCAGCCTTTTGGTCATTGGAAGTGGGCAAGATGAGTTTCCATTGTAAAAACCTTTGCTCTTCATCATTTTCACAGTTCGGTGCACTCTGAAATACACAAGTATAAAGACACTAAATACAATGTCAAGTAAAATAGTGGAAATAAATGTACTGTATACAGTAAATGTTTCACATTACAACACTGTAAACAATTACAGTACTCATACTGTACTTTCAAGAATGTGCTGCTACTGTACTCTATACAACTCCAGTAATAACACTATCACACAGAAAAGCAAATTACAGTACTGTAGCATTTACAGTAAAGCACTTTACTGTACTTGGTGCAGTAATTTGCTGATGAATAGATTTTTACTGTGTACTAAGCAGTGTTAGGAGACAGTGAAAAGAGATACTGTAAGGTACAGTACTGTACCAACCAATCAGTTCCCAACTGTAATTTTTCAATGTTGCATTTGAAAAATTACATTTGGGAGCTGATTGGTTGGTAAAGTACCTTATAGTATCTCTTTTCACTGGCTCCTAACACTGTGTGTGTGCTATATATAAATATAGGAGATTACAGCGCCAAGTGTTGTTAAAGCCCTAGCCAATATTGTGAGGTTGTATAGAGGCACAAGATAATATATATGATAAATAATACAGGTGTCTAAAAAACACTCCCTAATGATATACTGTACTGTACTGTACAGTACTGTAGGTGTCAGCTCATCAGTAATAAAATGACAATGGTGATTTGTCAGTAATAAAATGTGTGTATATCTGAACTGATATACAGTACAGTACTGTACAGTAGAGCGCCAAATGTGCTATTTTTATAACATAAATCAAAACTTAGTGTGTACAGTACCATTAGAACCATTAGTGTAAAAGTTAAATGTGCAAAGTGGTGCAATAATGCAATGATACAGTACTGTAGGTATAATATGTGCATACAATTACATACGTACAGCCTAAAAATGCCATAATATATGAATATCAAAAAAATAATAATTTAATTCAGAATATACAGTACAGTAGACCTGACTCTCACACATACAGTACTGTGTAGGGCAGTACACAAAATACAAATAAATAATGATATATTATTTAATATTCCGCACCTTACATTGTATTTACTGTATGTACTGTATACAGTATAATTGTATGCACATACAGTACAGTACAGTATGATACTGTACCTATTATTGCACTTCTTTGCATATTTACTGTAACTTTTACACTAATGCTTCTAATGGTATAGTACACACTAAGTTTAAATTTATGTTATACAAATAGCACATTTGGCGCTCTATATCAGTTCCGAATATATATACAGTACAATACTGTATATCAGGCATACTGTACTGTCATGACCAGGGCTAAACATACAGTACTGTACAGTAACGGCTAAAAAGTATTACACATTAAATTTCCTAACATTTACACCAGCAGATACAGGGCCTGATTCAGAGCCGGACGCTATGAACGAGCGCCCGCTCTGAATCAGGGCGTGGTTTTTTTTTTCCAAAACGGCCTTTTGGAATCTCGCATAGCTGTGGGTTACCACCCACAGCTTATGCGAGCGTCCATGATGATGGTCGCGATGGTCAAGACCATCGCGACCATCGGGCTTGCGACGAGACCCTGCAGTAGGGTCTCGGTGGCCGCAAGCCCTGGAGTGATTTTGGACCCAGACGGTAGGCGTTCCCATGGGAACACCTCCGTCTGGCAGCCACGCCCCCGGCACGCCCACCAAAGGGGGCGTGCTGTCACTCACCATCGACAGCACGCCCCCTTTGGTGCGAGACCCATAACGATGGCTACCCCGTCATTATTCGTGTCTCACGCATGCGCACGACGGAGCTCCCTCCATCATGCGCATGCGCATTAGGGCACCATCGACCCGCTTGCGAGCGATCAGCACTCGCGAACGGGTCTGAATCAGGCCCACGGTACTGTAATATGAAATGTGGCCTGCTGATGGAAATTAGGGGGCATATTTTGCGGCTGTGTTTAATAAATGATAATTTTGGGCTTATTGGTGATATATATTTCCCAATTTTATCTCACATCAAGCTTTGATACATACAGTATGTCCCTTAATACGCAAAGATGCATCTATGAAGGAGACAAACAGGACATTACACACAGCAGTATTGCAACTGAACCTGCAGAGGTAGATCACGGTAATGAGCAGCAACAACAGCGACTTAGAAGTCAGGCAGTGTTGCAGATAGTAGTATCTCAAGGGTTCGTACTGTTGATACGTGCTGATGAGACAATCCGTGCAGCAAGTCCGTACAGTTAAGCAGCAGATTCACAGTGTGGATAGCTAGGCCGGTCTGAGACGCTCTTTTATGCTACCAGAGACAAAGAAAACCTTGCCGCCAAATCTCTGCCATGCATTTGGACCACAAGGAAGTGCATTTTTCAAATACACCAATCAGCGGCCAGATTTTCAGCGGGAAGGAATTCTTTTGTCTCTAGTAGTATAATATAGCGTCTCAGACCGGGCTACCAATCCACACTGTGAATCTGTTACTTAACCGTACGTCCTTGCTGCTCGTCTCTTCCTTCGGCACGTATCATCAGTATGAACCTTTGAGATACTACTATCTGCAACGCGGCCTGACTTCCGAGTCGCTGTTGTTGCTGCTCATTACCGTGATCTACTGTACCTCTGCAACTCTGCCTGACTTCCGAGTCACCTTTGTTGCTTTACCCTGAACTTCTACAGCTGTTTCCTGCAGTATCAACCCGCTGGTACTGTAAGTAGCTTGCTACAGTATGTATGGTTCACGGTCATTTTGCTGTGTTTAGTCTCCCGTGAGTGACCGTCCTGTCCCCACGGCCATCTTGTTTTGCTCAGCGGCCATCTTAGTTTCAGTCGCAATATTGCTGTGTTTAATATCCCGTTGCCTCAGTATGCCCCGTCCCCGTAGTCGCTTATTTGCGTATCGAGTATCTATCAAACACACCGTATAACATTGATCGATTCCTAGCTACTATTGTGTAACATTCATAGCGGCACACTACAGTAGTTGTCCTAGCAGATGGGAGATTGTCACTTTTCGTAGCCATTTTCAGAACACAAGGGCAGAGCTCACTGCTTACAGAAAATGGATTAACAAAGCATCCTTTATTATGGTAATGAGAGGCTCTTGCTTGCTTTGGGGGAAGGGACCTGATGCACTGTGTATGACTCTCAGCCCACTGGGCATGCACCAGAAATCCCATTGCAACCCTCCTACTGGGCATGCGCCTGCCAAAGATGCCATTTCTAATCCATCGGAGATGGCTGACAGCCACCATAGCGCCAACCGTGTAATACAGAGAGCTCTCTCTCATACAGATCCCACTACTACTTACTGGACATGAGAAATCACTATAGTGTTCAAGGTTGGAACAGCATCGACATTGTCGCAAGTTTACGATGTAACGCTATTTTGCACTTTAAATGCACAGTCAGTTTGTAATACAGAGACCTCTCTCTCATATTGTACAGAGTCCATTCACTACCAGTTTCTGCAGTTATGAAATCACTATTGTGTGGTGCAAAATTCAACCGCACCGTCACTTTTTAATATACAGTACAGACACATTCATAGCGGCACACTAGTTGTCCTAGCAGATGGGGATGGTGTCCTTGGCAATGGTCACTATTCGTAGCCTTTTTCAGGACACAAGGGCAGAGCTGACTGCTTACAGTAAATGGATTAACAAAGCATCCTTTATCATGGTAATGAGAGGCTCTTGCATGCTTTGGGGGAAGGGACCTGATGCACTGTGTATGACTCTCAGCCCACTGGGCATGCACCAGAAATCCCATTGCAACCCTCCTACTGGGCATGCGCCCACCAGAGATGCCATTTCTAATCCATCGGAGATGGCTGACAGCCAACCATAGTGCCAACCGTGTAATACAGAGAGCTCTCTCTCATACAGATCCCACTACTACTTACTGGACATGAGAAATCACTATAGTGTGCAAGGTTGGAACAGCATCGACATTGTCGCAAGTTTGCGATGTAACGCTATTTTGCGCTTCAAACGCAGTCAGTTTGTAATACAGAGAGCCTTCTCACAGACAGTGGCCACTCTAAGTTACTGCTCAAGAGATGTTGCTATAGTGTACTAAGCTGGAACAGCATATACATTGACGCAAATTTGCGGTATAATGCTATTTTGCGCTTTAAATGCACAGTCAGTTTGTAATACAGAAATCACTATTGTGTCCAAGTCTAGGACAGCGTAGAGAGTGGTGCAAAATTCATGTTTTAAACGCGCAGTCAGTGTGTAATTTAGAGGCTTCCCTCTCAAACAGAGTGCACTACTGTAGCAGTTTCTGAAGTC
The DNA here is from genome assembly GCA_031769625.1 of Taudactylus pleione. Taxonomy (NCBI): domain Eukaryota; kingdom Metazoa; phylum Chordata; class Amphibia; order Anura; family Myobatrachidae; genus Taudactylus; species Taudactylus pleione. Next base: position 9,383,127 of record JAUIMM010000224.1, on the reverse strand, counting down.
ATGAAATGACTATTGTGTACAAGTCTTGGACAGCGCAGAGTGGCGCAAGGGTGAAAATTCAACAGCATACCGTACAGTACTGTAGTAATACAGACAACTGCGCATGCGCAGTGATGATCTTGCATACGCCATGGCATAGCGCTACATAGCGTATGGCTTGGTGCGACAGATCCCATTGTAACCCCTCCACTGGGCATGCGCAAGAAATCCCATTGCAACCCCTCGGAGCTGACAGCCACCACAGCGCAGACATTGACGAAAGTTTTGCACTATTTAAACGCACAATCAGTTTGTAATGTCTTACTTTTAAGCAGCCTTTTAAACAACAACACTACAGTATTACAGTACAACACTACTACAGTAGTTTCACTAAAGTGTCCGGAGCAGACAGTGCCAAAAAAATATATATATTATTTTCCAGGGATCGAACCCGGGACCATAATTCTTCCAAAATGATCACCTAACCACTAGCCCACACGCAAGCTACAGTGCACCGCATAGAGCGGCCTCATCCTTGTGCACTTCTCCCGCTGCTGTTTTTAATTATAAAAAAAATTATCATACTGTAATTCATCCCATCTCAGTGAAAGCTGTGCGTGTATCTCACTAATCTACAGTATCGGTTATACCGTGATAACAACTTGGGAAACTTCTCTACTGTTCAGTTATGTACAATACTGTATGTGCACTTATTTGCATCCTGTTATAAGATCTTACTGTATGTATATTATGTGACATTAAAAATATTGGGTGTGCGAACATGCAAATGCTGTGAATGTGATATCCATCCAATTTAAGTTTAACAGTGTGGCATTCAGTACAAGCATTCAGTACAAATTACAACAGTTGAGCACTCGCCACCCAGTGGTTAAGCGCTGTATTACATGCCATAGTGTATCCTTCGTTGAAGAATATCATGGTACGCCACAAGTCCATGGCGCGACTCAGAGGCCTGCACGCCACGCCACAAGTCCATGGCGCGACTCAGAGGCCTGCATGCCACACCATGAGCAACAAAATAGCTGGGCAGATCTGTATTTGCTGGGAATGACATATAATCATACTCACCTGTTCCTTTGTAGAACTCATTGTCTGTCTGTGATCTGCATTATTTCTCACCGTGGTAAATCTAACTCCCTTAAGTCACCAAGACTGAACTTGCTGTATCCAGAAATCCTCCAGCAGGACTCTACTTCAATACAGCAATATTTCAAAAAGCAAAACTGCATTCCAGTCCATAGCATTTGACAATCTGCTCCTTGATATCTCTTCAAATTTGAGAAGTCAAAGGAATAAACAAGTATCCAAGGAACTTTTAATTTTTCTAGGTTCGCTGTAATTAATTGTATTTTTTTTGTCTAGTATTCAGGTGAAAACTTGTTATCTGTTCAAATTTCTACAAATGACTTGCAGTAGTAACACACTAGTAGCACTTCGTTCTGTGTACTTGTTACCTGTCCCTGGCTTTCCTACCAAATCTTTGGCATACAGATCAACCCTGATTCACCACTGTATCCTAGTATAAAATTACAATTAAGACAGTAGGGCCCTGGCTCGCCAATATAAAAGGATCGTTATATCCCCTTTATTTCCTTATACTGTTCCTTGTTCTAAAAAATCTTTCCCCACTTAGTGCTTTCACCACATGAAATAACATAAAACACCTACAGAGTACTCTGTATAATATTAGTTTCTCAAAATATGATGTACACAGTATAAAATATAAATAACTACAAAACTATATATTCACTTACACATATAAGATACAGTTTACATATATATGTTTAATGTAAGCAATGTAATATAATGTAAAACAATATACTATAATAATATGATACTCATGTTCTTGGAGATAACAGGCCTGGCATAAAACCTTCTACAGTCTTAACACATGTGTGTCCCCAGCCTCTGTTCATTCACATATATCTAGATCTTGGATGTAACCTGACACTGGAAGCAGGGGAAGCAATTTCTATTGTTTGATCAAGTGTGTGTGTGTGTGTGAGAGAACACAATGGTTTAATTCTCCTATAACAAAACCAGAACAATTTTAAAAGGGACAATTAACAGAGGTACCATCAAACACAAGTCAGACTTGGAATGGCTCGTCACCGTTTATCCACATAGATTTTATAACCTTTTGGTGATTTCTACTGATTTTGTTACAAATATCCGAGAAATTCTGTAACAAAGACTTTTCAGCAGGTACTTGCACAGACAAGATGGTAGCTCAGAAAGGATGGATTGATAGTTATACTTATTGGAGAAAGGGTAACAGGATGAAGCTTCAGGGAAATGATTACTATGGGCAATTTCCACCCAAGGAGAGGAACCATTCATTATTGATTATCAGATTGAAATAGGAAAATTAGAGATTTAGGATTTAGACATTGAGTGGTTTGGCATTAGAGAAGATTGTTTTGATGCAAATGATTCTACTCTAAAATCAGTATTTTTGCTGAAACTTCCTTGTCCCCTATTATTTTTCTCAGCAGGTTAGATTTCAGAGAGATAAACCCACATGAGTGGTATTTTGCAGAAGGATCCCTTTGCTTCAAAAAAGCACCTTATTCTGATCTCACACGATGATGAGACCACAGGACTGCTGACAACGAACAAGATTGGGTAGAGGAGTGGCAGTCCTTCCACAACTGGAGCTAGCTGGAGTGAGGCTGCAGAAAGATGGCCAACACAGAGGGAACATGTTACAGTGTGTATATTAAAATCAATAATAATAATTCCTTATACAGCTAAAACCAAAATATATAAATGAGATGTGATAATTTTCACAGAGCTTAGAAGTTTACACAGAACTGGTTATTCCAGCATATCAATAGAGGTAACAGAAACCAGCTCACAATACAAGCTAATTAGCATTTGTTAAGGTGTTCAACTCCACAGCATACCCCCAACAAGAGGCTTTTTCCTCTTGAAGCCTCACACAGGAAAGCTTAGAACAATAGTCCAGTTGACCAATCGGATATTCCCTTTCTGACCACACCTCACAGGTGAGAGAGACACAGGATAGCATTCACACACACTTGGAGAAAGACACATGCTTGCACCAGGGAGACACAAGGACAGCAGACTTTCTCCCCAGAAGACTGCCAAGATGCAGCTTCAATCGCCTGGAGATATCTGCTCACTAATGTAAAGTAAACTGTACATTAGTTAGCCTATAATGGGTATCTATAACTAGTTTGATTTAATCTGTTTATAGCTTATATAGATAGTTTGTAGTGATTAATATTGTAGTTCATAGTGGAATCTTTGTTAAAGGCCAGGTTGTCAGGCTGTGGTGCTTTGGTTATGCCTTGGTTTGTGTTAATCTGTAGTAGACGATATGAAGATTGATTTGCGGTGATTTGGGTTCAGTTTTATACATATAGCTGGCTGTGATATAGGTGTACTTTTTCCCCCTTCCTTCCCATGTGCTTGGACAGTGGCATAGTCTGAGTGGGATGGGTTTGGTGTGTGTTGTATTCTTGTGGTCTGACTGTATCATTGTGTGGTTGGGATTGGGATGGAAATTGGGTGGAGTATTGCAGTCTGTGGATGTGTGGTTGTTTGATATCAGCTGATGATGAGGGAACCCATGACTCGGTGGTGGTCAATTGCATTGTGCTGGGTTTGTGGGTGGTGTACACTGTTTGGTAGTTTGTGCTTTGTGGGACATTATGTAGTGGAATCAGGTTGGGTTCGGCTGGTGGTTGTGGCTCCATGGGAGTTGCAGATTGCTAGCCATATTGTGATAGTATTGTGAAGTTATATATTATCATAGTTTGGGCATTTAAAGATGACTACTACCTCCATGTGGTGTGAACAAAGGAAATTCCATGTGCTCTCCCCCTTCCCCCATTGACCCATGTGTTCAATGGAAATTGAAGTTGGTCCATGTGTTTGGTGGATGCTTTATAGTATTATGATAGAATTGTGTACTATGAGTTGTATAGTGGTATTTTTAACTATTACAGAGGAATCAGCTTATATGTATTATACAACATTATAGTATCTGAAAAGCTTGTATAGTATAGTGGATGCAGTGTTATATCATGGAAGTTGAAAATATTAGACACTGGTATACAATATAATGTACTGTTTTGGTCCAAAGATATTACACAGTTGTAGTGGGTGAAGGTATTGGTATTACAGAACATGGCATTATGGGAGTCTTCAATGTGAGTTTTCAAAATGGAGTTTGTGTTCAGAGACCATGCGGTTTGAACAATAGGACAAAGGGTCCCAACAACCCCCACTCACACACTCGGCAATCATATATATCTCTCTCTCTCTCTCTCTCTCTCTCTCTCTCGTCTATATTGTATTTTAACAAGCATTGATTTTATGAAGATTTGATATATAAAAACGTTTTACTTATAACACTTTGTGTGCATCGTTATCTTTATAAAAGGAAATTATCCAAATGATTTAAAAGGTTTTTAATTCTGGTTAACACTTTGCGAAGTTCATATATTTATGTTACTTATAACCTGATAGTTATTATATGAAAAATAGAATATTTGCTTCAGATATATTGGGATTAAACAGGCTGGCAATGGCCTGTGCGTACAAATAGAAAAAAGTAAAAAACCACCCCCTATCAGAACACAAGCAGTGGCAGGTCACTATGGTCTGAGGAATGTCATGGGGCTATGGTGCAGCTAGGAACCAGGCTGTGATGCGGTCTAGAAGGCTGAGATACAGGAATCAGATGGCAGACATGGCAGGAATACAGGTTGGATAACACATAGGCAGATCCAGATCAGACAAACAGGCACTGGGTACTGGAACAGCAGAACTAGGAAAACCAGCTAGAACTCAGGTTACTGAGAACACAACCACATACTCTGGAAGTCAGGCAGTATAACCAGCACAGAGTGTAGGGCTGGCTGTAACTTAACAGATGCAGCATCCAATCAGAGCAAACCCTGCCACCAAGATGATCTGCTAACCACAGATCCTAACACACCTACTCCAAAATTATAAGCATCAACTTCTGAATGGTAAGAAGAGGTAATGTCTGGTTGTGTGAGTATAGGGGTCAAATTGAAGGTCCACTTAAGTTGGCAGAAGGCTTCAGAAGATTTAAGAGACCTATCCTTTTAGTATTTTGACTTACAACTGATGGCATTAATCAGTGCAAATAGGGTGAGGTCGCCCTTAATAAACTGCGATAATAAATTGTGAATCCAGGGAACCACTGGGTGACTTTGATTCTAGATGCAATTCAGCTGCAATGAGGAATGTTTCACCAAGTTAACCAAATGTGACACTACCACTATCAAATTAATTGGCAATCAAGTTCTTATAGCTACTAACGTCACAAAAATATTGTAACAAGAACAAAAGTCACAGAGATCCAAGATGTGCTTCATGTACCAGAAATAGGAACAAATCTTATTGCTATAAGTGTCCAAGAACAGAGAGGCCACAGAGTTCACTTTGCCAAAGGAAAGTGCATTGTAATGGGGGGTATCCACTTAGCGATTTAGCCAAGCGATTGCACGATAACGACATCTTTATCGTGCAATCGCTTGCAAATCGCGCATGCATCGTGCATGCATCAGGCATGTTTTGCGCATGCCCGCTGGTCGCTTCTGACATCCGACATCGTCCGTACATGCAGGTCAACCTGACGATCTCGTCAGGTTCAGCATGCGCGGGGATGAGGGATGTGCCGGGACTGAACGAGTGAACGTTCAGTCTAGGCACATCACTAGCTATACAAATGACAGCACGATTGCAATGTCGTAATCGTGCTGTCGTTTGTATATCTACAAGTGGATACCCCCATTAGAAACAGAAAAGGGACCTTAGAGCTACAGGCACAATATGTCAGCAATTGTACGTGCTTTATACACAGCACTGTCACGTGATAACGACAGCTAAGTCACAGTCACAACTCTGCCACAGAAGATTTGGTCACCTTGGATATGAAGTTTTCAGAAACAATGGAACAGGATGGTCACTGGAATGTTGGTGACTAAAGCAGAGAAAGCCATTTGTACGAGATGTATTGTGGGGATGCAAAGTTGTCGGCCATTTCCAAAATCAACAAACAGAGCTACAAAAGCACTTGAAATAGTACAGTATCAGATGTGTGTAGTCCAATGAAAGTAAAGTATGTGAGTGGATACAGATACTTTGTGACATTTATAGATGACTTCACAAGGATGACACGTGTACTTCTAACAGAAATTTTTTTTATTAGAAATTTGAAAAATACAATTAACAGTGGGAATAATACAATTTGAACCTCAGTAAGTTAGCATAAAACAAGTAGTAAAAAATAAGAAAACACATATTCAATAACCAAGAAGAATAAAAAAAATGTAGGAGAAGAAGCGGGGAGAAGGAGAGGGCGAGGGAAAGTTTCCAGAGATTAAAAAAAGGAGTTATATAAACAAACTATGGGTCATGTTAATTATATGGGTCATAAGAAACCCCAAGAGTATGTGCCCTAGTACAATACACCAGAAAAACAAAAACGTAAACCGAACACCACTAGTCATTATAAATAATTTCATTACCCCAGAGAGTCTTCATGGAGGCCTTAATGAGAAATAATACTCAAACAATAACCTCCATTTAACCAACTGATAAGTTGTTGAAGTGATATTTTTAAATCCCAATGTCTTCATGTCATAGTTTTTTTGGATAAATTGTACAATATTAGAGAGGGTTGGAGGGCCAGACTTCTTTCAATTGTGGGCTATAACTAATCTGGTTGCAATAATAATGTGACCTGTTACATATCTACAATGTGTCTGTAAAGAGGCAGGATAATGGTGAAGAAGAGCCATTTCTGGTTGTAATGGAAGCGATATCCCTGTAACCTGGGAGATGAGACTATAAACTTCTACCCAAAGTGGATGGAGTTTTAGACAAATCCAAAAAACATGGAAGAGAGTCCCTACCTTGCCACAGTTTTCCAACATAACTGGGAAACCTCAGGCCTACATTTATTTAAGAGTGACGGGGTGAGATATATTCCTTGTGTAAGTTTTATAAGCATTTCTGAGTGATTAATGCCCTTTGACATTTGGAAAATATTACGAAATATCTTATCCCACTTCTCATCTGGTAAGGAGATATACAGATCCTCTTCCCACTTAATTTGAACTAATAATTTGTCAACCTCACCTGGAGCCGAGAGATACCTATACCATGAAGAAATATTGCCTATTAAGAACAGGGAGGACAATTTGGACATTACGAAGGAAGGAGAAGAGGTCAAAAGATTGCAGCCTAATTGTGATGACTGAATCCAATGTAGTCACAATTGGGGATTTTATATTGAGACTGAAGTTGAACAAAAGATTTGACACCATAATTATCTTAAGCCACGTATCCACTAGATGATATAATAAACGACTAAACAATAACATTATCGTTATCGTTCATTATATTGTCCAGTAGATATGCCATCAACGACCAGTGATGCGCGCTCCCGCTGGTCGTTGATGATGTCGCTCATCACCCGAACCTGCTGTCCAACCTGACAATATCGTCAGGTTGTGCAGATTTGGGGATGAGCGAGGGTGTCCCGGCACTACACAATATTGTGAACAATAATGTTCAGTGTGTGTGATCAATGTCGTTAAGGACATTGAGCACACCACTGCCGCGATATTCCTCACTGATATGCTGCATAAGAGTTCAAGGCACGTTGAGAGCCCCAATTCTACCCAGAGGGACAAGGAGAGGTCTGGGATCAATTTAGAGATGGCTTGGAGAGGCAATTGGGCTGATGGTAATACCATCTCACCAGAGATTCTAATCATAGTATCCCAGGGTGGTTTTCAATATAGTAGATTCTAGTGGCCTATGATCAGAATCTAGCCAAAGGAGACCCATTAATGGTAAAGGGCCAGCTAAAAACCATTCAACTGTTACCCAGGGCTTAGGGGAGGTGAAATTAAACCAGTCTGATAGCTGGGTCAGCATGCTGGCAAGTTAATATAACTCCGTTAGGAGCTGCGAGACCTCCCTTGAGCTTAGACCAAAACATACGGACTCAAAAAAGTCTAGGGCATTTTCCTTGCCATATAAAGGAAGAGGAAATGGCATAAAATTAATTTATATATGAATAGAGTAATAAATATGGGACTGCTCGAATAAGATAGAGAATTTGGGGGAGAAGCATCCTCTTTACAGCCACAAAATTTTATAATTAAACCAGGATTTGGTTAAGGAAATTAAGTGTTTTAACAGTATAGAATAACTACAATCTATAATATGAAGATCAGCAGGGATTTGTACACCTAGGTAACCTATGGAGGAGTCTTGCCAAGAATAGGGGTATTATGATTTAAGAGACTGGAGAGAAATTTGGTCAATACTAATAGCTAGGACCTCTGACTTAGAGGTATTTACTTTATAATTGGAAGCTTCAGAAAAACTCTGGAGTACAGTATGGATGGCTGGAAGAGAAGTCTCGGGGTTAGTAACAAATAATAACATCGTCTGCAAAGAGACAGATTTTATGATGGCTAGGACCCACTGCAACACCAAAGATTTGTGAATGATTTCTGATAGCTTCAGCTAGGGGTTCTATAGATAACGCAAATGTTAATGGGGAAAGAGGCTACTCCTGTCTAGTGCTGTACGAAATGGCAAATTTAGTGACAAGAAACTGTTACTAAAAACTCTAGCAGAAGGACTATTATATATAGTGCGAGTACTCCTTGAAGAAAAAACCCTTCTAATCCAAACCTGGCAAGGACCCTGGACATCTACCTACAATGCAATCTGTCAATTACTTTTTCAGCATCAAGTGAGAGAATAAGCATTGGAGTGGACAATTTCTCAAGGTGTGTCAATAATTCAAAACTCTTCTTGAATTATCAGGGGCTTGTCTATATAAAGCTGGTCTTGGTTTATTAAGCTAGAAATGAATGGATTGAGCCTATTAGCTAGTATTTTAGCAAATATTTTAATATCAGAGTTCAAAAGGCCGATAGGCCGATAATTCTCAGGAATAGTTGAATCTGTACCAGGTTTGGGGACAGTGATAAAACTGGCTTTCAACATTTAATTAGCAAAACCAGCCTTTTTTGTGGATTAATTATAAAGAGCTGGAAGGACTGGCGATAGGACTGACTGGAAAGTAACATAAAAGTTATTAGTGAAACCATCTGGGCCAGGCGCCTTATCTTTTGGTAAGGACTTAATGGCAGTCTTAACTTACTTTGCACTCCACATGCACAAGTGCAAGAGAGTCAGCAGGAGATAGTTTAGGTAGAGTCCAGAAAAGCAGCAATAGAAACATCTGATGGTTGGTAGTTATTAATATAATAGGCCGCAAAGTGGTTTGCTATATCGTGAGGGTTCGAGCCTCGAATACCCTGGGGGTCAACCAAGTGTTTAATACGGTTAATGCCGTTTTTACCTCTAAGTTCACCTGCTAACAGTTTGCTAGCTCTGTCGCCAAAGGTGTAGAATTTCTGACCCAGACAATAAATGGCGCGCTGGACACATTGGAGAGATAAGGTATTGAGTTTCCTACGTGCCTCATTGAGGGCCATCTTAAGTTGTGTATCTGAACGGTTATGTTTCTGTTGCGCCTCTAAAGGAGCAGTTTGTTTCATAGGCCACAAGAACCTCAGTATTTATCTTTTTTTACCCCTGTTACAATATTATTCATTGTTGACTATTAATATGTATGTGTATTTTTAATAGTGTCTCATTGGCCAATGATGTGTATTGTTTACATGTGTAGTATACAATTTAACTATAAAAAGATAACAATTTTATCTGACATAGCTGATTATTATTGTATCCATTTATTATCAATTAGTTGCAGGTGTCCCACAGCGCTGTTATTTTTTCTTTTATTGTTTCTTCTTAAGGCTAGCTACCACAGCAGCAGCGTGGAACACCTGCTCTTTATATATATATATCTATTATATATATATATATATGTTTATATATGCACATATATATAGACACAAATATATTGTGCAGACATTTTTCATTTTCACAGATATAATTTTATCATTTATAATTTTACTTTAGTATATTGATTGAGGTTCATTTTGCAGCGCCATTGGTTAAATTCCTGTTTAAAGCTTGAGAATACTGCACCTGCTTCTGCTGCTAAGAGTGGAATTTCATCCCAGAAGGGGACCAGGAAGACTGCTTTCCAAAACAATTGACTGTTAAATAATCCTTTTCAAAGATTCCACTTGAAACTTTTTCCCAACCTGTACAGGGACATAAAAAAAAACATAATTACTTAGTGGCCTTCAAACTGCCATTGTACCCACTGTCCACTTAACCAGCACAGATATGTGGACAAGTGGAACACAGCAAATGCAAGATTTTAATTTAAGGTTTAAGTCTTACATTGTGTATTTTTCAGAATCCTTGAGCACCATGCCTGCTCCTGGGAGTGGATTTTCATCCCAAAAGGAATGAAGACATTGTTTCTTCTTCCCAACGGATACAGATCTGAAGAGCTCAAGTGGCACGTGATGCAGCGATGGCTTCTCCTTTAGTTTCTCCAGCAAGTGTATCTTCTGAGCAAAAACGAAACTTTCAAAACACCCACTGGTGATGCAGTTGAGTCAACACAACCAAGTTTTTACATCTGGTCGGGTCAGAACAATTGGCTATAATTAATGACACCTCTAGCATGACTCCATCTGATAAGGTCACCATTTAAAGAATGGTTGAGGACAATTTAAACATTTTTAATGATAGCATCCAAATAGGCATGTCAGACAGTCCGTTTGACTACTGGCAGGAGAAAAAAAAAGGTAATTGCACAAACTGGCTTTGCTTTACTTGAGCTGCCCACCCTCCAGTGTGTACTCAGAAAGAGTTTTCAGCATAACCGGGAACCTTGTCAGTGATAGGCCTGAGACTACTTCCCCAAAATGTGGAAAAGATGATGTTCATCAAAATTAACTACAAATTCTACGAAAAAGACCTTTACCGTCAATTACGTGCAAAAATTACAGAGGTACAGTACCTGTAATGGTGGATTCCAGCGGGGACAAATTAATATTGTGTTAAGAAGATGATGTATACATCACCCCAGATTCTACCAGCACCCAAGCCTATATCGTCATCCCATCCTGTGTTGTGTATAAATTACAGCTGCGCTCCCTGTTACATTGGGGATTCATTGTCCACTTAAGTGGATGTGAGCTCCATTTTAGTCCATATCACCACACCCTCTACACATCTTCTGACCTGGGCTACAGGAGGAGCAGCTGCACTCTGGAATATGGTTGCATGGAGTTGCCCCTCGGACTCGCTGAAATTCAGGTAGAGGGTAGGGAGTAGGGACACTATAATCAGAGAATGCAGTTTTAGCTGCTTTATTAAATTTTTAAAACCATATACTGTACTCTATTTTCACCTTTTGAAAATATGTTTATGTGAATCTCAGCTAAGGCGTTTGTGATGTCATTATGTTTAATATATAATGCAAGTTATTTAGCACTTTGTTGTGGTCTTGTAGTCAGCATGTAGACTAATAATTTATTCATGATTGAGGAAAGAAGTGAAAAGTTGCATATTTTTATTGCTAACTTTGTGTTATTTAAATGTAAAATTGTGAAGTTTCCACTTAAGGTGCGTACACACTGGGCGATTAAAGTGGACTACTGAACGATAACGATATCGTTATCATTCAGGCGTCCACTTTATCGTTAATTTTTATCACAAAAATGATGAACTATAATGACGACGCGCGTTCCCGCGGGTCGTTCGTCATCATCGTTCATCGGGTTAACATGCAGGCCAACCTGACAATGTTGTCAGGTTGCTGCATGTTGGGGAATGGGGGAATAGAGCCTGGCGCTGAACGATATCGTTAATGATATCATTCAGCAGGTGTGCTCAATGTCATGAACGACATTGAGCACACCCTGCTGGGGACACACTAGACGATATCGCTCAGGGAGCATATCGTCTAGTGTGTACGCACCATTGCAGTGTCACAAGATTTTTTTGTGAATATAAAAAGAATAACACACTGCGCTACCACTTACAGTGTGACAATATTTTTTATGAATACACCCCTGCAGTCCCTGCCCTGGATGGACACATCAATCCCTGGATGGACACAGCAGACCCTGGATAGGCACAGAAGCCCCTGCCCTTGATGGACACAGCAATCCCTGGATGGACACAGCAGACCCTTGATTAACGACGCAGGCAGCACGCTTGGCACAGCTACGTTGTTGATAAGTGCGGCTAATGTGCACACACACAGAAAAAAACAACACTTTTATTCATTTATTTTTACACTGGGGTGGAAGGCACCCCTGAACGAGGCAGCAGCCCCTTGATAAACGACACAGGCACCACCCCTGTACAGCTACATTGCTGATAAGTGTGGCTAACCCGCATACACACACAGAAACAAAAACACTTATAATATTAATATATATTGTTTTGCACATGGGGGGGAAGAGCACCCCTGAACAAGGCAGCAACCCCTTGATTAACACAGGCAGCACGCTTGGCGCAGCTACGTTGTTGATAAGTGCAGCTAACACACACACACAGAAAAAAAAACACTTCTATTATTTATATTTTTTTCACACTGGGGGTGAAGAGCAGCCCTGATGGACAGAGCACCCCCTGGACAACACAGAGGCACCCCTTTATGAACTGCAGTTACACAGAAGCCACTGAAGCCCCCCTCTTCTGTCTGCAGCACAGCTCCTATAGACAACAACACAGCCTTTATGCACAGCCCAGCCAGCCCTGTAGACAACAGCCAGCCCCTATAGACAACAGCAGCCAGCCCCTATGACAACAGCAGCCAGCTCCTATGCACAGCAACAGCACAGCCACTATGGACAACAACAGCTCAGCCCCTCCCTAGCTTCCTCTTCACTTTCCACAGCTTGAATGAAAATGGTGGCGAGTGCGGGAACCTTTATAGGATACAAAAACCTGCGAGAATCCGACAGCGGGAGGATGACGTCTTGCCTCGCTTTGAGATCCGAGTCAGGCGAGAAAACCCCAGTTGGACTCGGATCTTGCCTCAAATCTGCAAGTTTGGGTGGGCCCGGTTCTCTAAGAACCGGACCCGCTCACATCTATATATTACGGGCAATCTGGAGAGCTTGTTTAGAAAGAGTAGTAGATTTATCAAGATAGGGGTCAGGAGCTGAATAATCCTAGTGAAAAGTTTACGCAAAAAGCTGATCTGTCTAGTATTAGGGGCATATATGGAAACTAATGTGACCATTCTACCTGCCAGTTTCACTATTAACATGAGATATCTGCCATTTCTATCAACAACCATTTTTTCGAGTGTGAAAGGATAGCCAGCCTGTATTAGGATCACTAGTGGCCTGATTCAGCAACGAACACAGGGCCTGATTCAGAGCCGAACGCTCTGACCAGAGCGCTCGCTCTGAATCAGGGCCCTCCTCCATGAAAATGGAGCGTCCTCCTGGACGCTCGCATAGCTGTGGGTGACCACCCACAGCTTATGCGAGCGTCCATGATGATGGTCGCCATGGTCAAGACCATGGCGACCATCGGGCTTGTGACGGAGACCCTGCGGTAGGGTCTCGCTGCCGCAAGCCCTGGAGTGATTTTGGCTCTATCAGAGCCAAAATCACTCCCACTGACATCACTAGTGATGTCAGTGGGGCCGGCTTCAGACGGTAGGCGTTCCCAAAGTTTGAACGATTTGAACGATTTTACCAAAGTTTTGAACGATTTGAACGATTGAACGATTTTTGACTGCATTAAAATGAATGGAATCGTCCAAGTCTGACTGCAAACCCATCAGATGTCAGATATCGTTATCTGACAAACGGGAACGCGCATCGTTGATCGTCCATCGTTCAGGCATGTCAGATATGAACGATTTTCCTTCAGATATGAACGACTGAACGATTTTTAAATCGTTATCGTTCATATCTATAGGAAAAATCTGATCGTGTGTATGCACCATTACACAGGAATAAATGGGTAAGATAGTGGACCCATAGTGGGAAGTAAAATCACGTTGAAATAGGTCTCTGGATAAAGTGCGATACAGGGAGGGGCAGAGGCACTTTAAGAGATGAGAGGGCCCATGCGCCGGCTCCGATTGGGCCCCCTCCTCTCCAGCGCTGCAGTAGACTCTGATCTACTGCGTATGTCTCCGGGAGCATGGTGTCCGTGCCGTGTTCCCGGGACATCTCTACTGTGCATGTGCAAATCACTGGGAAAATGCCCTCTGTGGCCATGTCCCGGTGATTTCTGCAGTGCTGGGCCATCCCAGGGGCCCATGTGCACCGCACACCTTGCACACATTATAAATACACCCCTGGGGAGGGGGGTGAAAACAATGGAAAGAAAACAGGAGAGAACCAAAGTAGCTGCCATAAGGAAGCTAGGCCCTCATTCAGAGCCGTACGCTCTGAGCAGAGCGCACGCTCTGAATGAGGGCCGGGCTCCATGAAAATGGAGCGTCCTCCTGGACGCTCGTATAGCTGTGGGTCACCACCCACAGGCTATACGAGCGTGCATTGTGATGGCCGCGATGGTCGTGACCATCGCGACCATCGAAATTGCGAGCCGGAGCCTGCGGTTGAGGTTTTCAACCGCAAGCTCCGAAGTGATTTTGGCTCTATCAGAGCCAAAATCACTCCCACTGACATCACTAGTGATGTCAGTGGGCCGGCTTTTGACGGGAGGCGTTCCCGTGGGAACGCCCCCGTCCGGGAGGCACGCCCCCGGCACGCCCACCAAAGGGGGCGTGCTGTCAATCAACATTGACAGCACGCCCCCTTTGATCGGACACAACGAGCGAAGGACTTTCCTTCGCTCGTTGCGTCTGGCGCATGCGCACGACGGAGCTCCCTCATGCTCAGTCCATAACATCGACCCACTTGCGAGCGGACAGCCGCTCGCGAGTGGGTCTGAATCAGGCCCCTAGTGTTTTTGTCACATACAAAGAAAAGGTGGGATAGAAAAAATATTACTGGGGGGCTAGGAACCCGTACTTCCTACCATCCGGGGTGTATCTATAATAGGTGCAGGGTGTGCGGTGCACACGGGCCCCCGGGTCCAGAGGAGCCCCGCACCGCGCACCCTGCACCCATATTATCTATAACTCACCTGTCCGTGGTCCTACGTCGGGTGTTAGTGCTGCACAGAACACCGGAGAATAGCCGCCGTGGCCATTTTTACGGCGTTCTGCGCATGCCCAGTAGACTCTGGGCACACTCTAGTGCCCAGTCTTCTGACTTTGCGGTGGCCGGCCAGCCACGTCAGTCGGCTGCCGGGGGGAGAGAGGAGGGGGCCCGGCACGGGGAATGCACACGGGCCCCCTCCTCTCTTAAGCCGCCTCTGCTACCATCAGTATCATCATACTGCAAATGTTAATTATAAACAATGAAACATAGAACATTTCACACAGTGCAACAGAACATCTTAGACAGTTATAATGTGATGTTATAAAAGTATAGAAAAAACACGAGAATACTTGAGACATGCTCCGATGAGCTGTAAATCCTTGAACTAGCTGGGGACAACGTCCACACATGTGTACTTCATCAGATAGAATTCTGGAGTGGCAAACAAGACTGCAGATTACAAGAGACTTGTACAAAATCAAACTGGTTACAGACTCAAGACCCTGAGATCTGATAATGGTGGTGAATATCTCAGCGGAGAGGAGAAACAATTCTTAAGAAAGTATGTACTAGAGCATTAGTTGACCGTTGGCTATACTCCTGAGCAAAATGGTGTCAGTGAACAAGCAAACCATACACTAGTAGAGAGAGCAAGATGGATGTTAAAGGCCGCTGGCCTAGACAAGCAGTTTTCAAACCTATTGAAGCGTGATCAAAGAGAAAACCAAGTGTAAAGCATCTCAGAACTTTTGGAAGTACGGCCTATGTGCAGAGGTGTAGCATGGATACATGGCGCCCAGTACAAGCACATGATAAGGCGCCCCCTCCTCCCACTAAATAACTTCACCAAAGGGGGCATGGTCAACATGTGAGGGAAAGTTGAAGTGAAAAACAAAAAAAACAATCAAAAATATTTAGCTGGATAATACATGCATGAATTAAATCATTGTATTAATCCGTTTTAGATTTGGCAAATTTTGAATGAGACATATAGAGATATTATTGGGTCTACTGATCAAGCCTTTTAGCCTTAAAATATATAGAAAAAGCTGTTTCCACACTTTTAAGAGCTGAATTAAGTGTCACCGAAATATAACAATATAGATATTGGAAATATCCTTCGCATCAGCCTAGAAAACTATGGGGATGGTATGTAAAAAGATCCATAAAGTGTAGTTTTCTAACGCCATATTCAGATGGCATTTGACAGTTAACTGCAATGGGGCAGCCTATTCAGGCTCTGTGTTCTAACGACTTAGATTGGTACATTCCCCGAAAAAATAAGATTTTCTATTGCCGCGAGGAATTGGGGGAAAAATAGGGGGAGACAGGAAGAATAAAGGGAGATGGGAGGAATAAGGGAAATAATGAAGGGAGACTGGAGGAATAGAGGGGAAAATAGTGGGGGACGGAAGGAATAGGGGGAATAATAGGTGGAGCCGGGAGGTGTAAGGGAAGAATAGGAGGAACAGAGAATAAAAAATACCCTGTATAATAGCTAGTGACCTGGAAAATGACGAGTCCAAAATACTAGTAATATTATAATTCACATAACAAACCTCTACACTAGAGACATATCTATTCAAACCAAAAAACTATGTTTGGGAGGGGCAAATCTAAAGAACATGTGTCTATGAATGGGACCCCCCTGATCCCCTATGTTTTCTCTCCTTGATCTACAAAATCCAACACTGATAACTCTTATCCTACCTCATTAATAGTGCAACCTAGGTAGCTGTATCAAAGGCATTCCATCTGCACTCCCCAGCACCCAAATTCCAATTTCCCCACCCTGCTAGAGAGCTGCTATGTGCTAACAGGTAGGATAGCAGCCTCCATGCAGGTCCAGGAAGGTGAGCAATGTCAAATCAGGCATGGAAGAAGCAGGGAGAATGTTCAGCCAGCAAGTAACTGGTTTAGAGGGCTGTCATTCCCCTGCCATTCACTAGTCTCTTCCCCTGTACGACCTGTGTCCCTTCCCTGCTAGTGTTAGATCCACCCATCTTACATAGTGTGCAGTGCTGCTCACATTAGTCCCACTTGCTGACTATGCCAGCCAGACAGCACCCCCCACCTCTGGCTGCACCCGTAGCTTGTGCTCTGGTTGCTCTCAACTCATGCTACCCCATTGCCTATGTGCATATACCCCCAAAAAAATAACGCAAGCTGAATTTAAAGTGCATCATGCTTGGCTATTGTCATGAGAGCAAGGGTTACAGATTGTGGGATCCAAATACCAGAAAGATTGTTAAGTCACAAGATGTTATCGTTAAAGAAATAAGACAAGTTGAAGAAAGGCTGGACATGCAGTTGACATGCAGAACGAATATGTGACATTCCAGCAGCTGAAGATATATCTGAAACAAAGACTATCAGCATGGAAGTTCAACCAGAGAAACAATCTTCTGCAGATCAGATATCAGCAATCCACCTAGGAGATATGATGAGTGAGCCTAAGGTATACAGAAGCGAAAACCAAAGTCTGATTGATGTGAATGGAAATCCAAGATAGGAAAAGCATGAAGGATCGTGATAGTTGCAGCACAGCAGTTTAAGTTTGTGAGTTGAGAAACTGTTGTTATGGCCCATGATATCAGTAAAGGAACTTCTGCTAAAGTATCTTCCAAGAAGGCCAAGTTGAAGTCACATGATGTGTTGATGCCTTTTCATGTGTTTAACCCAATTTGTTTTACAAGTCGTTACAAAACAGCTGACATTAAATGTTGTGTAACATGGAGAAGCTTGTAGTGAGGGGGGCGATTGTTAGAAAGCAGTGCGCTCCTGCATTGTCTTCTCACTGTACCTACATGCTGTGCACTAGGACCCAGAGTCTCCTGGGAGGTCTGTCCTCCAACCTGATGTGCTACTGCACATGTGATTGCAGCCATCTTAGTACTGTTTATAATGACATGGTGGGAGACAGAAGTCTCCCACTTAGCTCCTAAATGAGAGACCCCAGTAATTGCATGCAAAAATAGCTATTCCAGCATCCTGCACTACTACCCACAAGCGGGATCGGTATGAATGACCGCCGGGATTTGAACCGCCTATGTCCGGCGGTTCATATCCCGAAGCCAGAAGACCGGCAGCAGTGAAGATCCTGACAGGTAAATAAGGTAAGTATAACTAACCCTCTCCCTGCCCTAACCCTCCCTTAAGGACGCCTAACCCTAACCCCCACTTAAGAGCCTAAACCTAACCCTTCCGGAGGGGTGCCTAGCCCTGACCCCCCTTCCCCTAGCCTAACTCTAACCCTCCGAGGAGCCCCTAACCTAACCATCCCCCCCTGCGGCTGTTCACGCCCGCCACCCAGCTTACCTTCATTCAATATGCCGGGCGTCGGGCTCCTGGTATAGGGATAATGATAGGCGTCGGGATTTCGACACCTATCATTAGTCCCCTGTTGGGATTGCACAGTCGGGTAGCCAGCGGTCGGCATTTCGACCATCGGCTTCCTGACTGCATCCCCCACAAGCAACATACACTCACCGGCTAGTAAACTGTATAGGTCCCGGTTCCTTTGAAGCTTCGCTACCTTCCCAGTGTACATGTAACAGTGAGTATGGTTGTACCTGTTATCTTTCGAAAAACCAACACCACTGGTTAAGTGACTGGACTGTTCATAGTTTGAGTCATCCGCTAATGTGTGCCTACAAAACTACAGTATCAACACCTGCACACACAGAGGGACAAGTGGAGCCAGTACAAATAGATGAACTGCAACAGGCCACATTGATACTGTGTTTTGTTTGGATAAGGGACTAAAACAAGCTGCAGCTTAGACTCTGATTAGAAGATTAATGAGAAAAGACGGGAAAAACAAGTTTTATAAGAACAATTCATAATGTTAAGGGCTTGTGTTAAGGAACAAGGAAAAAGCAAGCTCTGACGGAATAGCAGTTTACATCTTATGTAGTGGATGTGGTGAATAAGAAAATAAGAGGAGGTGAAGGACACAGGTTAATGCTGTGAGAGTACGCACACTGATACAAACTGAGAAATGGGATGGGTTGCAGGGGTCTACTTTTGATTCCTCAGTCAAGGAAATTGAGTATGAGAAAGGTTGTGAGGGAGGGTTAAGATCCAATGTGACCACGCACAAGAGACGGGAGTTAGAACAAGAGACGATGATACAAGATGACGTGCAAAAATCACAGATGAAATAAATAGTAACACTGCAGGGGAATTATTGGATTTAGCAAAACATGTCATCCTGGATTATGCAATTGTGGGTGCAAGTGGCTGATGGGGTGTTGGCATGGGTACATGACTCGATTGCATAGGTATATGACCACCCCACTGATTTGATACCCAAAACTCCCGGGCCAGACATATCTGCTGGAATATTGCATTTACGAGAATTAGGGTGTATTATGGGGTTGCAGAGAATTACTGTCCGGTGGATATAGACCTTAGAGAATCACATACACAATTTGGGGTTGATAAAGTGTGATATGGCTCTGGTCCGTCACAAAATAGTGACCATCTTGATGCAATGGTGTCACAGGAGGATTAAGTACTTGTGCGGATGAACCCGGGGTGGATCCAGGAGAGGTTGTAAGGGCAGACGACTGATATTGAAAGGACGCAAATCTGAGATGTGTGCTGCTCATGGATGGCCCACTGACAGAGAAGTGATGCTGATGGAAAGATACACCCGGAATGGACTGTGGATATACACAACAGGTCACTGGAAAGTTCAGGAGGAGCACAGACTGTCAGAATGGCTTTTAAGTAGAGATGTGCGCCGACCCCCGTGTTTTGGTTTTGGATCTGGATCTCCCCTGGTTTTGGATTATTTTTCCTTGGTGTTTTGTTTTTAGGTTTTGGATCTGTATTTTTTCCCAAAAATTATATAAACCACTAAAACCACATAATTTGGGCCTGTTTTTGTTCCTACAGTATTATTAACCTTAATAACGATAATTTTCAGGCATTTCTAGGCATTTTTAGCTGACAATATTGATTTCACTATTTTTCACCAATACAGGCCAAAGGCTGTGGCGAGCTGGCTGGCTAAAGTAAGCAACAGAGCAGCAGCAGAAACGCACGGCAGTTTAAAAAAATATAGGACATCTATGAAACATTGCCACACAGCAGTTGGAGACAGGATGGCAGTTTAAAAAACTATAATAATGTAAGTCGGCAATGCCCCAAATTATGCCAGATGTAAAGGAAAGAGGTTCAAGATGGAATTGTCCCTCCCACCACTCTTATGTGGGATATTAAAAAGGACATGCACAGTTTAACAAACCAAGCACTTTAGCCACTAGGATTGACACTTTCGTGGCTGAACTCCTTCGTTTGTTTGGGCCCCCACAAAACATTTTTGGAAGGACTACCTTCAATTATTAAGGAGGAGGTTGATGATGAGGGTGTTGGTGGTGGAGATTGCATGTGCTGGTCCAAACTGCTGGTAGCTGATACTGGACTACTTGTTATAATTTTGTTAAACAAATTGCATGAACTCGCTGCAAATGACGTAACAGGGAGGAGGTGCCTAGATGGTTAACATCCCTTCCCCTGCTAACTTTGGCTTTACAAATGGAACAGATGCCTTCACAGCTGTCAGAATTTAGATTGAAATAATTCCACACCCAAGACGTTGCTTGTCTGGCTTTCTATTTATCATTAGCAAAAACTGCTGCCACTGGTGGCTGATTTACGCAAGCCACTTCCTTATCATCAACATCCACATTAGCGTCAGATAGGACAAAAAATTTCCCCCTCATCCTCCTTCAGCACTTCCTCCACACTATCCTCATTTTTTATTATTTCACCATCTAATACTAGCACAGCCGTCATGGCATCAGTGATCCGCTGTGAAACTGGGTGACAGTAGTTATACTTACTTCCTCTATCAAAGGACTGTTTAATAGTCAATTGTTTTTTTTAAATTACTTCCAATCACGAATGAGGATGTTGATGATGATGCAGGTGTTGGTGTTGGAGATCGAAGGCGCTTGGATCCCACAGAGAGGGAGCAGGTAGGTGACACAGGACTTGTTACGTTTTGAGTTTTGGAACTTGGCGACATACACTTTGATATTTGATGAATGCGCTCCAAGTGACGTAACAAGGAGGAGGTTCCTAGGTGGTTTAGGTCCCTCCCTCTACTCACTCTTGCTTTGCAATGGTTACATATGGCTTGACAACTGTTGTCCGGATTGGGGTGAAAATAATTCCACACGTGAGAAGTGGATTTTTTTGTCTTTTTCCCCGGCATGACAACAATGGGCTTTGGCTTTTTCAATCCATGGGCAACAGCTGTTGCCTTACTTAAACAAAGGACATCCGCGGCATCAACATCCTCATCACCAACATCTTCATCATCAACATCCTCATCATCCTTAGCACCTTCAACTACCAAAATATCCTCCTCCTCCATGTGCAATTCCACAGAAGCATCCTCACTGACTACGTCTGCAAGATGTTGACTGCCCTTCCCCACATTTACAGAGGGCACACAAATGTTGGAACTTGGAGGATCCTCCAGTACACTAGTACTTAAGTCTGGCTCACACATAGCAACTGCGGACACACTTGCACTCTCCTCAGGGATTTGTGATTTAGATTCCTCAGGACACACAGTCGTTTTTCCGAAGGGCTATCAAAATCAGAACCAGCAGTCTTCATAAAGAAAGGCCAAGGCCTTATCTTTTCCTTGCCACTTCGTGTAGTGAATGGCATATTGCTTTTTTTTTGTTTATCTAAAGGCAAATTTCCTTTCAATTTTTTTTTCTTAACTTCAGTAAAAGTAGCTTTACCATATCGATGGCGTGACTTAAGCCCTGGGCCTTCATAGAGGACGAGGAAGTTAATGGCCTTGCACTGCTGGCGGCAGCTACAACATGTGGTTCTTGGCCTTGCTCTCCTGTCATGTGACAGCCCTCCATATTTTCTGGGGTCTTGAAGCTGTGTCACAAGCACCAATAGTGTAGCCAAGGTGTGGTTACAAAATTCACACACGTGCAGTCATGCGCACACAGAAAAAAACTTGACAAAAAAAAATACACTATGTTTTTTTTTGTTGCCGGTCCACAACTTGGGCCCAGAGCACAGATTGATGATGACTGGAGTCAGGCAGCACTAGGTTGCGTTGCCGGCTTGCTAGATCTTGTGTGGCTAAGCCTAACACACAGACACACAGACAATTATTTGAAAAAAAAGACAATATTTTTTTTTATTTTCCAGCTCCAGAACTTGGGCCCAGAGCACAGATTGATCACGACTGGAGTCGGGCAGCACTAGCTTGCGTTGCCAACTTGCTAGATCTTGTGCAGCTAAGCCTAACATGCACAGACACATAGACAATTATTAGAAAAAAAGACAATTGATTTAAATTTTTTATGCTGGGCAGCGCTAGCTTGCAACTTGCGTTGCTGGCTGGATCTTGTGCGGTAGTGCGGATAAGCCTAACACACACGCACATAGACACACAAAAAAATATAAAAGACACTTTGATTGAATTTTTTTTTTACTATATATATATATATTTTTTTGAGTCCAGAACTTTGGCCCAGATGGACACAGCACCAGCCCAGATGTATCTGCATTTCTGCACCAGCCCGGATGGACACAGCAGACATGAAAAACACCAGCCCAGGACACAGCAGACAGCCCAGATGGATCAGCAACATCACAGATGGACACAGCAGACAGCACCAGCCCAGAATGGATCAGCAGTCACCAGCCCAGGACACAGCAGACAGCACCAGCACCTCTCCCAGCTCTACACTACCTACCCTCCCTGTTCAGTCTCCACAGCCGGAGTGAAATGGCGTCCGTCGCGTGGTCCCTTATATACTACATTGATCATAGAGATGAAAGCTTGCAAACCACGAGATTTCAGACTCTATCATTTTGCCTCGGTTTCGAGAACTGAGTCAGGCGGGAAACTCCGAGCCTGCTTGGATCCGACTTGGTTCTGCTAAATTCGGGTGGGTTCGGATCTCTGGAAACCGAACCTGCTCATCTCTACTTTTAAGCAGGGCTCCATCTAGGGGTGGTAGTAGGGAGTAGCACCACTGGTATGCAGAGTGTCTAGGAGGCTGGAAACTGGAGCAATTGCATATATGTGAGACTCAGCAGGAGCAAGGTAAGGCAAGGAGCTCAGAGAACTAGCACCCAGCTAGGCTGGGAATAATGTTGCACTGGCAATGAAAGAACTGCAGATCAGCCCTTAAATACCTGGAGGAAGTGCAGGATTGGTTGCTAGGACTCCTGGAATGCTCTGCCTGGATTGGCCGAAAGGAGTCACCTGACCCCGTCCAAGATGGCGGCGCCCATGTTGTGCTGCAGCACTGCCAAGGTGTGTATTACTCACACCAGCAGCCAGGACACTATGCCTCCAGACCCCTGTAGCATGCAGTGCAGACCTCCATGTGCCTGCACCCCTGCCAGAAAGGCCCCATCAGAGTGTCCAGACAGGTAAGTGCCGCTGACCCTGACCCCTCACAGCCCTGGTCGTGACAGTAGCCCCTCCTTTACGAGTGACCTCTGGGCACTTTTTGGGTCTTTCTGGATTTTCAGAGTGAAACTTATCCACTAGACGGGATGCATTGACATCCTCACTTTTCACCCAACATCTCTCTTCCGGGCCGTAACCCTTCCAGTCTAGGAGATATTGGAGTTGACCATAGCGGACTCGAGAATCCAGAATTTTTTTTATCTCGAATTCCTCCCCTCTTTCGGTATGGGCCTTAGAATGTGATGGTAGAACTTGAAGGAATCGGTTAAGGATAAAGGGTTTGAGTAAAGAGACATGGAATGAGCTTGGGCTCTTGAGATTATTGGGTAGCTTCAATTTATAGGCTACTGGGTTGATGCTCTCCGTAATGGCAAAAGGACCGATAAAGCGTGGGGAAAATTTCATTGAGAGTATCCGGAGTCGTAGGTTACGAGTAGAGAGCAAAACTTGATCTCCTATTTTCATGCTGGGAATGAACCTTCTTTTCCTGTCTGCTCCTAACTTGTAGCAGCTGGATGTCTTTATTAAAGAGGAGTGGACTTGGGACCAGATGTGGGAGAATTGCTGTAGCAAAGAATCGACTGCTGGGACATCGAACACTGGAAGACTCTGGAATGAGTGGCTGTAGACCACAAGAAACGGGGTTTGTCCAGTGGAGGAATGATATGAACTGTTATGAGCGAATTCCGCCCAGGGTAAAGAATCTGCCCAATTATCCTGGGAAGAGGACATATAAATTCTTAGGAATGTCTCTAGGTCTTGGTTGACTCTCTCTGTGCACCCGTTGGTTTGGGGTGATAGGCTGTGGCAAACTTTAGCTTGACCTGTAGCGCTGAACACAAGGCTCTCCAGAATCTGGCCACAAACTGAACCCTTTTGGTCCGAAACTATTTCAGTCGGTAATCCATACAGACGGAATATGTGAGAAGTGAAAAATTGAGCCAGTTCAGGAGCGGAAGGTAGTTTGTTTCTTGAGTGGTATATAGTGCACCATCTTGGAAAAACGGTCAATCACTACCCAAATGGTAATGTATCCATTAGAAATCAGGAGATCAGTTATGAAATCCATGGATAGATGAGTCCAGGGATGGGCTGGTATGGGTAGTGGTTGAAGTTCTCCGGCAGGAGCTTGCCGGGAGGTCTTGTGTTGTGCGCATTGGATGCAAGAGGAAATAATTTTGGATATTTCAGCCTTCATGGCAGGCCACTAATAGGATCTGTGGAGAAATTCTAGAGTTTTGCGAACCCCTGTGTGACTGGAAAGCGAGATTTATGGACCCATGTTAACAGCTGTTTCCTGAGTTCAGGAACCACGAAGACTTTCCCTGGAGGAGGTTGGACGTTGATGGTAGCAAGTACTTTGGGTTCTAGGACTGGAGACACTGTTGAATCTTCTATAAGGTTTTCGGAGGAGAAAGATCATGATAGGGCATCGGCCATCAGGTTTTGTGATCCCGGGCGGAATGTTAGGGAGAAATTGAACTGGGAGAAAAAGACTGCCCACCGAGCCAACCGAGGACTGATGCAGTGGATGTTCTATAAGAAGAGTAGGTTTCAATGGTCTGTGATAACTGTGACGGGATGTTTAGCACCCTCCAGTAAATATCGCCACTCCTCAAAAGCTGCTAGCAGTTCTTGTTCTCCAATGGGGTAATTTATTTCTGCTGGTAGGAACTTGTTGGAGAAGTATCCACAAGGATGAATTCGGTTGTCCTCGAATCTCTGGGAAATTACTGCTCCAACAACCTCAGAAGTGTCCACCGCTAAGAGGAATGGTTTCTCAACGTCAGGTTGTCTCAGGATGGGGGCGGAGATAAATGCTTGTTTAAGCAACTAAAAGGCTTCAGGGTACCATCTAGAGGGAACCGCTCCTTTCCGAGTCAGAGCGGATATTGGTGCTACTAAGGTAGCACCAATAACCCTTAATGAATCGACTGTAATAAAAGGCGAATCCTAGGAATCTCTGGACAGCCTTCAGAGAAGTAGGATGGGACCAATCGAGAATGACTTGCACCTTCTTAGGATCCATTTCTAGCCCAGATCCGGATCTTATATATCCCAAAAACTAAATGGAAGGAACCTCAAAGACACATTTCTCAATCTTGCAAAATAAATGGTTTCTCCTGAGATGGGATAGGACTTCATTCATGTGTTTTCAATGCTCCTCTAACGAGGAAGAGAAAATCAAAATGTCGTCGAGATACACCACAACTGAAGAATAGAGCAAGTCTCTGAAAATCTCATTAATGAAGCTTTGAAAAACCACTGGAGCGTTGCATAAACTGAAAGGCATTACCATATAGTCAGTGTCCGTCTCGAGTATTAAAAGCGGTCTTCCACACATCACCAGGTCGTATTCGAATGAGGTTGTACGCTCCTCGTAAGTCCAGTTTAGAAAGACTGTAGATCCCTTGACCCTATCAAATAATTCAGTAATGAGAGGTAGAGGGTAATGATTTTTCACTGTAATATCGTTTAGTCCATGATAGTTGATACAAGGATGGAGACCCCCCATCTTTCTTGGATATAAAGAAGAAACCTGCACCGGCTAGAGAGGTGGAAGGTCTGATAAAGCCTTTTTGCAGATTCTCCTGAATGTAAGACATGGCCTTGGTCTCAGGCAGGGACAGAGGGTAGGTGCGGCCACACGCGGAGGGGTTTCTCCGGTAACAAGTCGATGGGGAAATCCCAGTCTCAGATGTGGCGGTAAGGAGCCCGCCCCAGCCTTACAAAATACATCACGGAAAGAATGATACTGACATGGAAGCTGTGAATATTCAGACAACTTTATCTTTTTGACAGGTTTGACACATGATAGGCAAGACTCATGACACGCCTCCCCCAGGACAGAACTTGCATGGTGTTCCAATCGATCTTGGGATTGTGCTTACTCAACCAGGGATAGCCTAGGATAATCCCATGAGAGGCTTTGGGAATAACTAGAAATTGAATAAACTCGGTATGGAGAGCCCCTACCCGGACTCGTACTGGTTGAGTCATTGAGGTTACAGTTCCGTTAAGGATATGGCTACCATCCACTGCGGATAAGGTAATGTTATGGTTGAGTGTTGTGATGGGTATTGAGAACTCCCGGACAAGTTTGATGGTGATAAAGCTCTCCGCTGCTCCTGAATCAAGGAGAGAAAGCACTAATTTAGAATTTTGTTAAAATTCCAGAGAGAGCGGCAAGGTAGATTATTTTTTAGAGGGAGACAGAAACATAACTACTAACCTGGTGTCCCCGATGCCAGTTAGGAGCGGGAGTTTCCCGGATGAATAGGGCAGGATGCCACCAGGTGACCAGTCCCTCCGCAATAAAGGCAAAGATTGTCACGGTGAAGTCTTTGAAGCTGTTCAGTGGATAAGCGAGCTCTATTGATCTGCATAGGCTCTTCATTGTATGACTCAGGTACTGGAGCATTAGCAAGAGTGACCGGGCAGAACCGATAATGATCTCCCTTGGACTTCTTGACTTGGCTTTCCCGGTGTCTGAGGTCCACTTTGTTGCAGAGTGAAATGACCTCATTCAGAGAAGGGGGAAGATCCCTAGTGGCGAGATTGTCCTTTACTCGGTCCGGAAGACCACTCCAGAATGCTGCAATCAAGGATTCCTCATTCCACTTTAGCTCTGAAACAAGCGTCTGGAACTGGACTACAAGCTGACTCATGGGGCGTTTGCCTTGGTGTAGTCGCAGAATATCTGCCGCAGCGGACGTCGTTCTTCCTGGCTCGTCAAAGATTCTCCTAAAGGAGGCCAGAAATTCCGAATAATTGTCCAGCAAAGGATCGGACCTTTCCCACAGTGGCAATACCCAATCCAGGGCGTATCCTGAAAGAAGGGACACAATGTAAGCTACTTTAGCCTTTTGGGAAGGGAAGTTCGCTGGCTGAAGTGTGAAATGTACATCACACTGGTTGAGAAAACCCCGGCATGACTTAGGGGTCCTGTCAAACTTATTGGGTATCGGCAGATGTAGATGAGATGGAGCGGTTGGAAGGGGGATAACTGATACGGCCTGCGGATTAGGAACATTCGGCAAATTCACCATAACCAGAGAGGCCTGAAGGTTATCTTGGCGAAGAGACATCTCCTGTAGAAACTGGGCTAATTGCTGCTGCGTCACTTCCAATCCCTCCAGGCGGTTGGCAATGCCTTGGAGAAGGTTTGTCCTTGGATCCTGACCACCGGCCGAATCCATCAGGCCAGTGCAAACTGTCACAGGAGGAATAAGTACTTGTGCAGATGAACCCGGGGTGGATCCAGGAGAGGTTGTAAGGGCAGACATCTGATATTGAAAGGATGCAGGTCTGAGATGTGTGTTGCTCATGGATGGCCCACTGACAGAGAAGTGATTCTGATGGAGAGATACACCCGGAATGGACTGTGGATATACACAACAGGTCACTGGAAAGTTAAAGAGGAGCACAGACTGTCAGAATGGCTTTTAAGCAGGGCTCCCTCTATGGGTGGTAGTAGGGAGTAGCACCACTGGTATGCAGAGTGTCTAGGAGGCTGGAACCTGGAGCAATTGCATATATGTGAGACTCAGCAGGAGCAAGGTAAGGCAAGGAGCTCAGAGAACTAGCACCCAGCTAGGCTGGGAATAATGTTGCACTGGCAATGAAAGAACTGCAGATCAGCCCTTAAATACCCAGAGGAAGTGCAGTATTGGTTGCTAGGACTCCTGGAATGCTCTGCCTGGATTGGCCGAAAGGAGTCACCTGACCCCATTCAAGATGGTGGAGCCCATGTTGTGCTGCAGCACTGCCAAGGTGTGTATTACTCACACCAGCAGCCAGGACACTATGCCTCCAGATCCCTGTAGCATGCAGCGCGGACCTCCATGTGCCTGCACCCCCGCCAGAAGGGCCCCGCCAGGGCATCCAGACAGGTAAGTGCCGCTGACCCCGACCCCTCACAGCCCTGGTCGTGTCAAATGGACAATGCCTTATTTAAAAGCCACCTTGTTTTCTATGATGTCTGATAATAATTGCATGTTCTAATGTGTTTGAAATGTGTACAATGCACAGTTAACTTGCTGATTTTGAGAGGCCCAGATAGGGACATGTGAAACAACAGAGACCTGTACAAAAAGAAGGTTCGCAGCATAAACAGTTGAAGCCCCCAGCCACAGGTGTTAAATATAAAGTCACCAGAAAGCAAATGTTCTAGACTTATTGAATGCTGGGATTCGTAAGGACAAAATGGCTGGCTTACCCACTGCTGAACTGTTTAAGCAATAGCACATATTACAGTCTCAGAAAAAGGGAGCTGGGGTTAAAGGTGCCTACACACTAGGCGATTTTTTACATGATTCTGCAGATTTTGACGCCTCGGGACGACAAATCGTGTAAAATATAGCCAAATC
Source organism: Taudactylus pleione (assembly GCA_031769625.1). Lineage (NCBI taxonomy): Eukaryota > Metazoa > Chordata > Amphibia > Anura > Myobatrachidae > Taudactylus > Taudactylus pleione. Next base: position 9,354,190 of record JAUIMM010000224.1, on the reverse strand, counting down.
GTGATTGCCCACTCATGATCCTGATTCCGATTTGCGTACCCGTTGGTTGTACATCGCATCTTGAGATCTTGCCTGCTGCAGGCAAGATTTGCCAATCTCGGACACAATGTGGTGCGGATCGTACATGTTTGTACTCACGATCTATCGTCCATTCCGTCACTTGACTGACATACCCCTGTACATGCCCAGTCTCCATTTTGTGCAGCATCGTGACTTGGATGAGATGGACGAGATTCCCTGTTCTGCACACCTGATTGCGCAACCTGCCCTAATTGGGTGAGTATATTTGTACTAGTGCTGCTGAGCTGCAATGTATATGCAGACCCTGTCCACCAATGTGACCCACCCACTGACCACCTATGTGTATAATGCATCGCCCACCTCCCCACTGACCACCTATGTGTATAATGCATCGCCCACCTCCCCACTGACCACCCATGTGTATAATGCATCGCCCCCCCCCACTGACCATGTGTATATGGCATTGCCCACTGACCACCATGTGTATAATGCATAGTCCACCCTCCCACTGACCACCATGTGTACAATGCATTGCCCACTAACCACCTATGTGTATACTGCATCGCTCACCCACCGGCCACCATGTGTATAATGCATTACCCACCCACCCACTGACCACCTGTGTATAATGCATCGCCCCCCCCACTGACCATGTGTATATGGCATTGCCCACTGACCACCTATGTGTATAATGCATTGCCCACCCACCCACTGACCACCATGTGTATTATGCATAGTCCACCCACCCACCGGCCACCATGTGTATAATGCATTACTCACCCACCCACTGACCACCATGTGTATAATGCATTGCCCACTGACCACCTGTGTATAATGCATAGCCCACCCACCCAATGACCACCATGTGTATAATGCATCGCCCACTGACCACCTATGTGTATAATGCATCACCCACTGACCACCTATGTGTAATGTGTCTATATATTATATTTAAATTATATTTGGAATAGAATAAATTAAATGACAGAATTTTTAAAATTTATTGTCAAATGCAATCAGGATTAAAATTATTTAAAACACCATAAGAACAGAACCAAACCAAAAACTACTTTTAAAAATGTGTAACTATAACTATATATATATTACCCAAACTATTAAAATTTAGGACAACATTATGTGCGTCCATATTTTTTATGTTTTTTTTTGCCACCAGCAATGTCTTTGGATAAGGACCGTGAGTTTATCACTGGCTTCCAGGAGCGTATGGAGGCAAAGGAGTGTCTATGGAGGGTCAGCAGTCGCGACTATTCAAATAAGAAACTTCTGGCATTAGAGGAATTGGTGGGATACAGCCGACAATACTGCCATGATGCATCTGTGAAATGGGTGTGCCTCAAAATACAAAATCTCCGTATAGTGGGCCTGATTCAGAGGCGCTCGCAAAAAGCGAGCGCTTGCTCTGAATCAGGGCGGGCGCAGGTTTTTTTAGTTGCGGCCTCTAGGCCGCAAGCCCCAGATAGCTTCTGGCTCAAATAGAGGTCGGAAGCTCTCTCACTGACATCACTGGTGATGTCAGTGGGGCCGCCCACAAACGGCAGGCGATCGTATGGGAACGCCTCTGTTTGTGAAGCCAGCCCCCGCCACGCCTACAAAATGGGGCGAGCTGTCGATCAACATCGACAGCCGCCCCTTTTGTAGTGAGTCCCGGAGCGAGCGCTTTTTGCCACGCGTGTGTACTGGGCCACCATCGACCCGCTTGCGAGCGCAATGCGCTTGCGAGTGGGTCTGAATCAGGCCCAGTGTTTCTGAAAGAACAAAAAAAGGTGGAGTCAAAGCGTTCTGGAGCATCCGCTGATGATGTCTATCAGCCCACCCTTTGGTTCTATCCTCTAATGCAGTGGTTTTCAACCGCTGTGCCGCGGCACACTAGTGTTCCGTGGCCGGCTGTGAAATGTGCCACGTGGTCAGAGCCGCTGAGCACATTTTACAGTACTGACCTGCCAACTGCAAAGACGCGGCGGCGTGACATCACAGGTCACACACGCCGCGTTGGCCGCTGCCCTCCCGCCCACTTCGCCAGCCAGCCAGCCCACTCTCTCTCTCTACCAGCCAGCCTGCTCCGCCAGCCGGCTAGCTCTCTCTACCTCCCACCCCCTCCGCCAGCCAGCCCGCTCTCTCTCTCTACCTCCCACCCACCTGCTTTCTCTCTCTACCTCCCACCCGGCCGCCTGGAAGCCCGCCCGTGACAAGTGAGTGACAAGGTTTATCGATGTGCATCAATGTGCATGATAATTTTCTGTGGGGGCCAGCCAATTATATTTTTTTTAGTGGGGAGCAATGTGTTTTTTTGTGTCTGTGTGGTCCAGCCGTGTTTTTTTTTTTTCGTGGGGACCAGCCATGTTTTATTTTTTAATGGGGAGCAATATGTTTGGGGTTTTTTTTGTTTGTTTCTGTGGGGGCAGCCATGTTTTATTTTTTAATGGGGAGTGATATGTTTGGGTTTTTTTTTGTTTGTTTCTGTGGGGGCCAACCTTGTTTTATTTTTTAGTAGGGAGCAATGTGTTGAATTTTTTTGTTTCTGTGGGGGCCAGCCATGTGTTTCTTTTTCTGTGGGGAGCAATGTGGCAGTTGTTTTCTATGGGGAGCAAGAAAAAAAGGATGGTGTTCCTCTGTGATTTTCAAATTTTGTGTACTGTGCCCCGAGTTGAAAAAGGTTGAAAACCACTGCTCTTCTGTCATTCATCATGGAGCAAGAACCACAGCGATAGTCTCTTGTGCTTATGGCCGAGCGAGAGAGAGAAGAGGAGGCGGTCACAGTGGACCATCCGAGGCAGGTTTGGTAAGTAGAGACACAGGGCCTAATTCAGACCCGCTCGCGAGCGCTGAGCGCTCGCAAGCGGGTCGATGGTACCCTAATGCGCATGCGCTCCGTCGTGTGCATGCGCGCAACCCGCATAGCGACAGCCAAGCTGTTGCTATGGGTCTCGCACCAAAGGGGGCGTGCTGTCGATGGTGACTGACAGCACGCCCCCTTTGGTGGGCATGCTGGGGGCGTTGCTGCACAGACGGAGGCGTTTACCATCTGGATCCGGCCCCACTGACATCACTCCTGGGCTTGCGGCAGCGAGACCCTACCGCAGGGTCTCATCGCAAGCCCGATGGTCGCGATGGTCTTGACCATTGCATCCATCTTTTTGGCCGCTTGCTTTTTGGTCACCCACAGCTATGCGAGCGGCCAGGAGGCCGCTCCATTTTTAGGTAGGAGGGCCCTGATTCAGAGCGAGCGCTCTGGTCAGAGCGTCCGGCTCTGAATCAGGCCCACAGTGCATACACACCATGTTTTTTTTTTAACAAAAACACATTTATAAAACACCCACCATTGTACACATTGTCAATTATCTAGACAGTCCTCCTGCCATGGCACTGCCCATTAAAATAGGCCATATACTCCTCCCTCACCTGTTTGGCCCGTGCAGTGCCTGTGGCTTGCATTGATGGTGCTGCCACTGATGTTATCTCGGCAATCACCTCCAGATGGCCTGAGTCTTCTGACATAGATGTGCCTGATGCCCTTTGTAGGGTTGTTTTGTGCCGTAAAAAGTTATGGAGAACACAGCATGCCATCACGACCCAGTCTATCTTGTCCACGCGCAAATTTATGCTGGTTTGGAAAATGCGCAACCAGTTACTGAGGATTCCAAAAGCATTTTCCACAATCCTGCGTGCCCAAGAAAGCCGTTAGTTGAATATGCATTATTCTGTTGTCAAGCCCCTTTGCGCATATGGCTTCGTCTCATTTTCATGTAACACAAAAGCCTTGTCAGCCACAAAAACGAAGTTTAGGCCATGCTTCGTCTCCTCCAATGACGGCAAGTTGAGGGTTTTGGAGGTGAGCCTCTCTTAGAGGATGCCATCTCTTTGAACGACCCACCATCCGAAGCATGGCCATTCTTGCCAACATCCACAAAGACAAACTCATAGTTGGCATTCACAACTGCCATGAGAATGATGCTGAAGTACCCCTTGTAGTTGTAATAGCAGATCCGCTGTTGGCAGGTGGGGTGATGCGTATATTTTTTCCATCGATGGCTCCCACGCAGTTAGGGAAATTCCAACGCAGTTCGAAGTCTTCAGCGATGATTTTCCACTCATCAACCATATTAGGAAACTAGAAAAAAAAACATGAACATTATTTTTTTATCTTTTATTTCAATACAGACTCCAACACAAGAACTGGAATTGGCGTCTATGCCTGATTTAAGCAGCATTGCTGACAGTGACGGGGATGTGTCGATATCCCAATGCCCACCACCAACCGCACCACCCCGAGCACCCAGGGCTGGATTTAGGGGAGGGACAACAGGAGCGGTCGTCACGGGGCTCGCACATATAGAGGGGTCCCCACAACAAGCGTGCAGGGGGGGGTTCTGAGTACTTAGAAACCCCCCCTGACAGACAAATCCACCCTTTACAAGCGGCAAAATGGAGGCGGAGCTAATTAGGGAAGCCCGTCCCCATATTACCCACGAATCACGGCATTAGGAGGAGACTTGTTGGCAGCATGGAGACAGTCGGTCTGCGGGGACCAGAGTTCCAGCGTGACAGGGACAAAGTGTGGACTTGTCCAGCAGTATCCTCTGCCGGTACAGCGCTGACTCAGTGGCAGGAGCTGGGAGGCAGATATGGGCAGAGCTGCATCGGAAGCCGTCCTTTCTTAAGTATGTGGCTGGGGTTAGCTGAGTACGGAGGCGCGGTTTTCCCAGCCAGGGTTGAACCAAGGTGGAACAGTGAGTAAATGAAACCCGCCCTTATTTGTATACCCACCAGTCACAGATCCCAGGCAGTCCAGGGACAGCAGGGTTGGTGTGAGCCTTCCGAGGCTCCGTGCGGCTTGGTGGGGACCTCCACAACTTAGTTGCCTCAGGGCCCCCACAAGTCTTAATCAGGACCTGCCAGCACCTACCACACATTCCCAGCAAAAGCCTTGGGAAAAAAAACAGCAGGGAGCCAGCAGACACATTTCTACAACAGACAGACAAGCTTTTAAGAAGGCCCCCAGATCACCTAGATAATTTCACCACTCATATAAACAGCACCATGCAGCAGATGAGTGCTGAAACTCAAAGCGAATTCCAGCGTCTGGTCTATGAGTTGCTCATCAGGGCAATGCATAACAAATTATATCCAGCGACCTATATTGCTGACCCTGTGCCCTGCCCATCTGCCCCAACTGCCTGTGTGATGACTCCATCCCAGTCGCAGCCTATTCCCCAACCCAATAACCCTCCCACCACAAGCCAGGCTATATATAATGCCCTTTTAGAAGCAGAGGAGGAAATTCCAGGGTTTTACGCAATGTAAACTTTTATTTTTGTTGTTGTTGCCTCCCTATGGTATACGGTGGTGATGACGCTCATTGGACACGGTCAATACACACATGGCGCAAGGACAGATTGTTGGAAGCCGGAGCCACAATCTGTCCTTGCGCCATGTGTGTATTGGCCTATTCAATCCGGTATCTGACCCACCAAATACCATAGAGCAGGCTAGGTATTGGGACTGAGAAAATTTGGGGATAATGCAGTTTTACATTATAAAGGCATATACTGTAGGAGATTTATTTAAAAAACACAATTGCTAAGTTATTTATTCCATGTTTGTAAGCCAATGTTTATACTGTTTATACTATAGTTTTACCACTTGCAGCCATATTGGCAGAAAATTTGACACAGTTTTAACCTGTTTATACAGTACTTTTCTACATTTCCAAGAAAACAACAACAAAAATAAAAAATAAACATTTTTTTTTCTTTCACAAGAAACAAATGTGTAGTGTTTTTTTTATCTTACCTTGCAAAACTGGTATTGCAACACTTTCACAATAGCCTTGCAGGTGTCCGGTATGAAGACGCCCAAAGCCTGTGTGGTATGAGGGTCCCAAACTTCAGATCTTCCAGTGACCTTCCTGTAGCCAGGTACCTCAGGGTAGCCACCAGCCTCTCCTCAGCAGGGATAGCCCTCTGCAGCTAAGTATCCTGCTTCTGGATAAACGGGGTCACCAGACGAGCAACTCCATACGCAGGAAATTGCGATAGTCATCCGGATTGTTCTCCCGAATCTCCATCAGCAGGGACATGTGTGAGCACCTTTCCCTCTGCAGCAGCCACTCCTTGGTCCAGCATGCTCTCCTCCTATGCTGGGCCCTCTCCATCACCTTCACCCCCAGCATAGGCAACCATAACTCTATACCGATAGGAAGCCATCAGCACAGAATACAGGATAGAATGCAGCAAAAACACACTTTGTTGAGCCAGGCTAAAACAAAGCAGAGCACAATAGCAATGTACACCAAGCCTCACTAGTCACAGAGCAGAAGTGCACAGACCTAAAATGGTGCCTGCTTTATATACCCCCTACTTAAGCTCGCCAATTGTTATTATTTTTTTTTTAAATCTGGCCAATCATCGTGATGTGTTTGGTAAGCTAACGATTTAATGTGTACGATCTCACGATTTGGTCATGGGACACGATGCATGATAGATCGTGAGATCGTGGGTCAATTTGGACAGTTTTTACACCAAATCGGGCCCACGACTGCCGGGGAGCGGCCGGGGAGTTCAAGGGAAATCGGACACGATATCGCATCGTGACCACATTGCCTAGTGTGTAGGCACCTTAAGACAATTGCCAAATGTGATGTGGGAGAGGGCGGGGAAACAGATCTGATATGCATGCATGATGAAGTGTATGGTACACCTTATGCCCCTTCCCCTCTCCAAGCTTCAATGTCACCATACTGTATGCTGGTGCTCAACAGATGCCGGCTGAGTGCCAAAAGCCATCATCCTCCAGTTCATGGCAAGGCCCTGGCAGTCCCTTCCCCTGTCATCTACACTGTCAGCTCCACTCACCATACGTGCCATTAGAAGAAGGAACCGATGCCCATATGTAATGGTTTTGCTTTATTGGCCCCACCAAACAACCTCTACCCATAAAACAGCTTTGTTGAATACAGGGACTGAGGTTTCTTTGTTCCATGTTACACAGGTTCCCTCATATAGTCTCACATGGGTTTCAGTGGAGGATTTAGTAGGTTCACAGACGTGGGCAGCCCATGTTCACTGCAGAATGCAAACAGGCAAGGACTTATTTTTAAGGCAGAGGTCTTGGTGTCAGAATAGCCCGATAACATTAATGGGATGGATATTTTGTGTGGGTCAAACCATAGGATCCCCTCTGGCACTAATATGTTCAGATGCTCTGTCAAAGCCTATCATGTATCTGCATTGAAACTCTTAGAGGGGATGCTAAATGGTTTCCAGGGTACATTCCCCCACCTGCCATACGTCATTCCAAAACTGTTGTTTTATATGGAGGGCTTAAAAAAAATTGGAGCAAAAAATACAAGCGCTGCTCACTGCAGGTGTGTTCAGAGAAGCTGTCAATCCTTTCAACGCCCCTGTGTGTCCTATATAGATACCAGATGGTTCATACAAACTAAAAATGACTGCAGAGAGTTAAACCAGGTGTCCCGCGCCCTCTCTTGTAGCTGCAGTACCAGATATGATCACTGTAGTAGAGAAAATCACAGAACAAGCTGGTGACTGTCATTGATCTTACTAATACTTTCTTCTCAGTTCCAATTAATACAGCCATAACTCACTTGCCTAGTTTTTCATTATGTTGATGATCTTATGCTTAGTGGCCCCTCAAAAGAGACTGTACAACAAAATCTCACTGTTCTCACTGACCATATGAAAAAGAGGGGATTGGCAGTGAACAAAGACAAGGTGCAAGGTCCGGTCCAATCTGTAAAATTTTTGGGCAGGATTTGGTGTGGCCTTTAAAAGACTATACTACAGCCAGTGCTGGATGATATACAGCATCTACCTTCCCCAACTTTGGTTAAAGAAGCACAGAAGGCTATTGGCATCATGGGATACTCGCGCCCCTTTGATCCTCATTTGGGATTGATTCTGCACTCTGTTTACAATTTGATAAATAAAAAGCCTTGGTTTATGTGGGGCACGGAACGAGAAGATGCTTTCCAAGCAGCCAAACAAGTTATACCAGCAAACAACACCCTTGGCCCTTTGGATCCTGAAAAGCCATTTTTCCTGGATGCTACCACAGCCAAATATGGGACGTCCTGGAGATTCAGGCAGAATGAAAAGAGAGGAGTGAAAGAAAAATTGGATTCTGAGCAAAGCAATTCTCCTGAGTACAGAGCTGATACTCACCACTGGAGATACAGTTACTTGCAGCTTACAGAGCCTTACAGCAAGTGGAATTCCACAAACAAGCAACAGCCAGTTACTATAAGAACTGATTTACAATAAGCTAGCTGGGTGAGACAAGAAGGCTTTGAAGCCAGAACTGCTGTAGCACAGAAACCCACCTTACAGAAGTGGAAGTGGTACTTGTCTGAAATAGGAAGTGTCACAAGAACCAGCTACATTCAGCACACAACTAGCTGAGATTACATTTGAATCAGTGGACAATGAGTTACCATCCATCCAGATTGGAGGTGCACCAGTGAAAGAGGCTCTTACATCTGCCACTCTGACTGCAGAAAAAAAGACAACTGCGTGGTTTACTGACAGTTCCTCACCTCTCCTATGCAAGAGCAAAACATGGTCTGCTACTGCATGCCAACCAAACACTCAAACTATCCTGCATGAAAGCGGAGTCAGTGGATCAAGTCACTATGCTCAATTGAAAGCAGTCCATTTATGTCTGGAAGAAACAGAGGATTCCATCATCAGCTATGCAGATTCCTGGCTCTGTATAGAGCTGGAATGCCCAATAGGTAGAAAGATGGATGGAAAGTGGAAAAACAAGCCCATCCGGGGAGGACCTCTGGTGTGAGGCGTAATTTGGTTGCACTGTAACAAAAGACCAATCATGATACTGCAGGACATGTCAATGGACATACAGGCATGGAAGAAAATTATGTGGTTGATGAACTTGCGCAAGTAGATTATCTGCAGTTACCTGAAGAACAAGATGAACTTTATGGTCTTACTGAGTGGGCTTATACCCAGTCTGGACAGAGAGGGGTGCAGTGTACCTATGAGTGTGCTAGACATCATAGAATCCCAACCACATAGCTCATGGCTCAAGAGGTGATGGAGAAGTGCACACTGAGTCAGCAAATCAATACCAGAGAACAGATTTAAGGGGCAAATCAGCAAGACAAGTATGGCAAATGGACTTTATTGGCCCCCTGTTGTCAGGGAGGGACAAAGTGAAATATTGCTGTACTTCTCTAGACACTTAATCTAGATTTTTGCTTGCACTCCTGAATAAGCATGCTGACCAGAAAGCAACCTTGAAGTTGTTACAGGATATCTGCACTCACTATGGAACTCCGCAAGAAATACAAACTGATATTGGCACATACTTTACAGGAAGTCAAATCCGAAAGTGGGCCAAAGAAAACCATGTACACTGAGTGTATCACATTCCTTACTATCCACAGGTAGCTGGCCTAATTGAAAGGTAGAAACACAGTTAAGGATTGAAATGCCCATTGGGACATTGAGAGAATGGGACAAAATGTTAGGAACTGTACATTTGTATTTCTATACATCCTACACTGCGGAGAGTGGTCGTTTGTGGGAAGTATTGAAATTTGTCCCTGAATCACTTTGGATAATCACTCTACCTGAATATGATCTATCAGGTAGCAGGTCTAAATATTACCTGTAGGGAATGATATAAAGAGGCCCTGGTTAAACGTATGTGCTGTATGATGGAGGCACCATCATGTGCCTATTGCTTGTGCAGTGTCTCCGTCTGAACTCGGTCTAGACAATGGCCTGCGTGGCTCTGCATCTGACAACGCAGCAGCTTTTATTGACAGGCCAGCGACACCCCTATATCATGCCCACATGACCAAATTATTTGTAATCACTTCAGGCCACCTTCCAGGAACACCCATGGTTTTCCCTCGCCGGTTCTGATACCAGAGGTCCCATACGCATTTGTGATGCACTCAAGATAATGCATGCATCAAAGGGATTATCAGATTATTTTGTGCATGCACAGCTGCAAGTGGTCGCTCAACTACGAGAACATCGGCATTGAGTGCACTCAGCGTACGCCTCTGAATCAGGCCTTATAGCAGGCTTGCCATATCATCTCTTTCATTTGGGACACAAGTGAATTACACAGGTTCTGTGGCTGATTAAAACCAGATGAAATTGAGCGTTATTACTACCAAATGTGCTGCTGTTAACAAAGCTTGTTTAAATTGAAGAAATGAAAAAAAATGGCAACAGAACTGTGACTGAATTATAGTGGGGGAAACTTAAAACGATGTTTCTGTCCCAATAACTGGAACCGTTATCGGTGAAATAAAACACGGCTATAAAATGGGAACTACCGGACTTCAAAAACATGGCGTCCACCAACAGCCCACTGAGTTGCATTACACACTCCGCCTCACTTTCATAGGTTGGGCAATGCGTTAGATACCCGTCACAGCTATTGTGGGAGGGGATGCCAAGCAGTTTAGGAGGCTCCGAGTATGAATGAGCAAGTTGAGTAGAGTCGTATTATCAGTGTTTGTATACGAATGCTCAAGCTAGGTAGAGCAGAGCAGCAGTGATCAGTTCGGTTGTCTGCATGTCACTGCGCATGCTCACTGAGAGAGAATGGCACTGCGCATGCTCGGTGAGGGAGGCTGGCTCAGTGAGTATGTAAGAAAAGGTTTCTGGCTGGCTGTAGTTTCCTCCTCACCTCCCGCACAGATATGGATCTGGACACGGTGCTTGGGAGAGTCAGGCCGGGGAACCACGAGGAGACGGAGTCCTCCCTGCGGGAGTACAACAGCCAGGTAATTCCTGAGCAACACCCTGTGCTGTCATCACAGCATACACATACATCACAGCATGCACATTACTGTCATCATTGCTCACCACTGCATACACTGTTCTGTCATTACTGTCATCACTGCCCGTACTGTGCTATCATTACCGTCATCACTGCATGCACTGTACTGTCATCACTACCCACTCAACTGCATACACTGTGCTATCATTACTGTAATCACTGCACAGCCATTGCATGCACTGTACTGTCATCACTGCACACCCACTGCATACACTGCTGTCATCACTGCGCACACTGTGCTGTCATCACTGCGCACACTGTGCTGTCATCACTGCGCACACTGTGCTGTCATCACTGCGCACACTGTGCTGTCATCACTGCGCACACTGTGCTGTCATCACTGCGCACACTGTGCTGTCATCACTGCGCACACTGTGCTGTCATCACTGCGCACACTGTGCTGTCATCACTGCGCACACTGTGCTGTCATCACTGCGCACACTGTGCTGTCATCACTGCGCACACTGTGCTGTCATCACTGCGCACACTGTGCTGTCATCACTGCGCACCCACTGCATGCACTGTACTGTCATCACTGCACACACTGTGCTGTCATCACTGCACACCCACTACATGCACTGTACTGTCATCACTGCACACCCACTACATGCACTGTGCTGTCATCACTGCACACCCACTACATGCACTGTGCTGTCATCACTGCACACCCACTACATGCACTGTGCTGTCATCACTGCACACCCACTACATGCACTGTGCTGTCATCACTGCACACCCACTACATGCACTGTGCTGTCATCACTGCACACTCACTACATGCACTGCTGTCCTCACTCTCTGCAGTGCACTCTCCCTGCATACACTGTACTATGATCACCGTAGCTGCTGACTCTACATACACAGGCACCCCCATCCCTGGCCTACCCCTAAACTGCATATTTACCATCGGGATGCCAGCGGTCGTGATGCAGACATCGGTATCTTGCTTCAGGGTGGCTGTGTCGGCATTTTGTTGGTCATTGGGATTCCGGCATCGGTATATTGACGTCCAGCATCCAGTGTGCCAGCATCCTGACTGCCTCCCCACAGACAATATTGGTCTGTCTTTTCTGTGATCTCTGCAGCAAGCGACACTGCATACACAGGCATTACTGTTATCACTGTAGCAGCCAGCACTGCAGAGTCACTGAATATACAGACAATGCTGTGCTTTTATTACTGTTCTCATTGGAGAACTGTACACTGGGCCTGATACAGAAATGGATGCAGTGCAGATGTTTATGCAAATGAACGATTATTGGTTTTCTGTCTTTCATTACCGATGTCGCTCACAGCGATTGACAGAAAGGCACTGTTTGTGGGCGGAGGTGGTGATGAAACAGCAGGTGTGTAGCGACAGTTTTTGCAGCGTCTGCCTGCGACTGCGATTCTACTCACAGAAAAACTGGCTTTGACGTCGCACTTCCAGTGACCATTCTGTGCGACTAGAGTTACTCAGAAGTTCGATAATCGACTGATATGTGACCAAGCTGTGTCTTTGTTGGCAGTCGCTTTAATTTGCAATGTGCATTCCGGGGAGTGGGGGTCTCCATACAGATCCCGGCAGCTGCGACATTTATGCAGATTTCCGCACAGTTGCTGTGTACAACAGCTGTAGCGTCATTAGCTTACATCTCTGAATCAGGCCCACTGCACTCTAACTACATTCTGTGTTTCTATTACCGTGTTCACTGGAATGCACTGCACTCGCTGCAGAGACATACTGCCCTGTACACTGATGCCAATCCTTTCATTGGAATTCTATTCACTGCGTTATGCCCACTGTACTCCTGAAATAATGCACTTGCTTGTAGTTATTGTGTCCAATATGTAGTGCATATCCCGGCAGACGAGATGGCGGGCATCCCACCGCCTGGCCGCTATCCCCTTATGTATCAGGATACTGGCGTCGGAATCCCGACAGCCGACATCCCGATCGTAAAGACACCGGAGCCAGATAAGTCTTAGACGTTAGGTTTGGGCTGCGGGGAGGGGGGGGGGGGTAGGGTTGGGCACCCCCCTAGGGAAGGTTAGACTGTGGAAAGGGGGTGTTAGGCACCACCGGGGGAGGTTAGGGTTAGGCATCCCCCAGGGAGGGTTAGGGAAAGGCTGCGGGGAGGGGGGGTTAGGGTTAGGCACCATCGGGGGGGAGGTTAGGATTAGGCACCCCCATCCGGGAGGGTTAGGTTAAGGAGGGGAGAGGGGGGTTAGCGTTAGGCACCAACCCCATACCCAACCCTATTCTGCCCACTCACTACTTTGCTGTTATTAGTGTACTCCTCATTTGTGCTTTATCCAGTAATTACTGTGGCCAGTGCTGCCACCATTGTATCCAGTGGCCTCCTTTCTCTGTTTTGTCTCTTTGATTGGGCCTGTCAGATCATCATGGCTGTTATTGTAATGTCATGTAATCCTTTGGCTAAACCTAATAAGTTATTTGCAATTAAATCTTCATTTTTAATTTGTGTTTCCTAAATACCTGTAAGTGTTCTCATCCTTATGCAGACACTGAGCTTTAATGAGCTGAATTATATTTATTTATTATTAAGACTTTTGTGTTTTTATATATTTGGCAGGGTCATCTTTTATTTGCGTTAAGGGGCAATTTCCAGTTTTGCAGATGAATGTGTAGAAATATCTGCAATGTATGGGTTTCAGGTAAATCAGGTTATCCAACATGTTGGATATCACCGACCAATCATGGTTGTAGATTGCTGGTGTATGGTAACAATCAGCCGATTTTCACAACCGTTACTAGTAAAAGGATGAGCATGTCAGGTTTGGCAGATCTGTAATTTGCTGAAGACGATCTGCAAATCCCTTAAAAATGATCTGTAATGAATGGACACAGATTGGTGGATTGAGAAATTCATGAAATCAGGGGAATACAAAATGTAGAATTGTTGAATGGTTTCTATGTGATTGCTGATGTATGGGCCCCTTTAGTCAGCATAGAACAGACCTACTGGGCTATATTATTTAGTTATAGAGAACCATAAATAGAAGAGAAGTTAGGTTAGCATCCCTGTACTACAGTGTAATGATCGGGTGGAACTAGCCCGCTGCAACAAGGGCGCCCGCCGATGGCGGAAATATCAGCAGCCCACCCAGATTCTAATAATGAGTCAGACTGACACATTATAGTACACAGCCAGCTGTAACGAAGTTAGACCCCTCCCCTTACCACAGGCCCCTCCTTTCTGTCGCCTCTCTGAGGCGGTCCACCTTCTGTTGCTGCCAGCGATCTGAAGTCACGATCTCATGACCGTGACGACACGAAAACCAGGGAAGAGAGGAGCCAGCCTGCTTGCCCCTGCCCTTCCTCTGCAGCTCTCTATTCTTCTTCTACATGTTTTTACCACCTAAACCACACAGGCTGTATGGTGATGTCTGCCAGGCTGGCGTCCTTGCTGTACCCACGCTCATCTGCCTGCTGTGGAGGTGCCCTGTGATAAGTCTTTGCTCTTTGTGTATACTTATGCATTGCTATTGCTCAGATATTGTCTGTCTGTTATATCCTTTTGACATGTCGTTTCTGACTGCACATTTTCTGTGTGCTTACTAGTACTGCTTGTGTCTGCTGTGTATGTGTATTGGCATTATATTTACATGTAACCTGAAGCTCCTCTCCTTACCTATCAGCTTGTGTTATTGGTTGTGTATGAGCATTGTGAGTGTGACTGGCTGCATGTATGTGTTACGTTTCTGTAGTGGTTGTGTTGGTGTCGCTGCATGCTACAGGGAGGTCATAGTTTCAGTGGAGTATACTGTATACTTCATCATTTACATCCAAACTTCCATCTGCTGGCTGGGAGCCAATGTTAGATAAGGGGATTCCATCGTTTTATAGCACAATGTACAATAAAGGTATGTTTGCAAAGTGCTTTTTAGATAAGAGCTTAAATGAGTAACTGTTCATAGTCACACTGTGTGCTTTCCTTTTATCTGTAAATATACACCTATCCTTTTTGCGCTGTATGACGCAAGACTCTTAGATGCTCTGCCATGCATAGTGATTCCCGGACTTTTGTATTTATTTATTTTTTTTCTTAGCATCTTATTCGTATTGTAGTCTCTAATAGTGTTCTAGGCCAGTGTTATTTGAACCACGGCGCCCTAGAGTATCAGCCTTGTTTTCACGGCACCCCTATGTTTGTTTGTTATTGAGAAATTTAGAAAAAAATGTAGTAAAGTGAAGTAAATTGTTCTAACCTGTCATCCCTAGGCTCAGTAATGTAACAGGTTTGTGCTTCTGTTTGTCCACATATTTACATTACATTGACCATAAATAATTAGATGTGGTGCTGGACCATCAACCTGAGGCACCCTTGCAAGTGTCCCAAGGCACCCCAGGGTGCCACGGCGCACAGTTTGGGAACCACTGCACTGAGTTTTTGGGCCATGTTCAATATGGGGCGAAAAGTCCGTTACCGGCGATAATTTATCGCCAATGATGTAATTTTCGCCTATTTTCAATATCCCCTTATTCAATTACATTGACTTTTCGCCGGTGCCAAAAGTCAATGTTAAAAAACGGGCATAATTTTTCACCAGCCTTTCGCTGGCGAAAAAAAGTGCAGAATTGGGGTTTAGGGGTGCAGGCTTAAAAAAAATAACCTGCACCCTTGGGAATGCCCCCTTTAAAACGATCTATGTAAAAAAAAACAAAAAAAAACACCCCAAAAAATTTGTTAAATTTTGGGGTTACAAAAAAAAAAAAATGGGGAACAAATTTTAAACTAACTAAATGAATTCAGGGGGGGGGTTCCCAAGTATGCGTCAGGTGTTTTAAAGAATGCGGGTGGTAGTGACAGGTGCATTTTTGAAGAATTTTAAAAATGCACCTTAGGGACTTAAAGATAGGCTTGCACCCATTTTCATGTACCCCAAATTTGATGTACCTAGTTTTTTTTTTTGTAAAGTGCTCTTCTTCACCCCTTCTTCCCTGTCGGGAAAAAACACCTGCCGCTGCTATTTAAAAAACATACTTGCCTTCCGCAGGCCAAAATGAGGGTACCCATGATCCCCCCCCATGTCAGGACATCATTAGGGGGGTCCCTGGATGCTTTCTCTAACATTCCCAAATTTTTTCCGATACCATTCCGCCGGGTCCCGTTTTCACAGCTTCCAAATTGAATATGGGGATAAAGTGGGTGCACGCCCGATACTTTATCCCCGTCAAACCTCCGTTATGGAGTGAAAAGTCCAGCACGGACTTTTCGCTCACATATTGAATACCCCCCATTGTTGTAAAGGAATTGGTACAAATTAAGGAGCTCATTCAGAGCCGCTCGCTAGATGCGTTTGCTCGTTCCCTGCCTATGCACATCCAGCGCACGCCCAGCAAGGCAGGCGATCGCACGGCATTAGCACGCCCACTATGTCTTGGCGAGCGATCACTTAGTGAATGCAGACGCCCATCAGCCATTCTTAAGACGCCCACTTGCACACGTCATCGCCTGGAAGTGCTTGAAAACATTTGTACATTGAGCACCATCGGATGTGATCGCAGAGCTTGAGGTTGACTATACCCTGCCGCCAGCACTGCGATCACTTCAGAGTGAAATCCCACCAAGTGACGTGCACTATGACGCTGCCTTTTAATTATGCACGCCTCTGAAACGGCGTTGATACACTCAGGCACGCTTGAGTTCGCACCTCCACTTCCCCGTTTCCAGTGGCCAACCCCTGTCACCACCCACACACGGCTTCCCCTGTCACTCACTCTGCTGGGCAGTCTATGCACAGCGAGTGAACGCATCCCGAACTCCCGCACTGGTTCGCGCACGTGCATTGCTATGCGTACGCATGCGCAGAAAACTACTATCGGCCAGCTACGAGCGTTCGCATCATAGCAAGCGAGTCTGAATCAGTTCCTAAGAACGATGCGTGGTGGTAGGCATGGCGCGGCTCACTCATATTGGACCACATTGGTCTTTTGCCTATTTACACAGGTTAGCGTCTGAGTTGCACACAGCAGCTGCATGCAATGTCAGCACCTTTGTCCACGTGATCCGTAATTTTGTCACAGTAATGCAACAATGACACACATTTTGTCAAAAAGTCTGTGGTGAGACCCTATGGGGATGAATGAATTATGTTTTCAGTGTTCTCCCCACGCTGTTTTTTGCGGGTGCACCACCCGGCAAGTAACCGCCTACCACCCGGCACTTTGGGAGCCTGCAAGTGGGGACAGTATCTGGGAGCTGTATAATAAAGACCAGATCCTACAGACTTTGCAGCTTTTTCATAATCAGACGACTGGTCCTCTAATATTAAGAGGAGAATTAATATATAAAATGTGTGACACAGTTAGGTTAGGGGGTCCCTCTCCTGGGTAGAGGACTCCTTCCTTACACACACACACAGCAGCAGGGAAGCAGCACACCAGTCTGGATGCAAGTACAAGCTGGTCGGCGCCAGTCTTTATTGTACAATGTCAGAAATAACACAAAGAAAACATAAACGTAAATCCTAGCCCTGTCGGGGCACTAACTTCACAGGTAGTTCCCTCACTACCAGAACCTGGCAGGGCCTAATGCCCTCGCCAGCAACAAAGCACAGCACAGTACTCACAGGTTTTCCAAGTGTCTCTGAGCAAACTCCCTGTCTGCTCTCCCAGGTGAGACAATCAGCCCTAAACACACTAGGCTTATATTGGCCACTCTCAGGTGGGAACCCAATCAAGCCTGTTAACAGGCTGCGAGAACCAAAACCTGGAGTGGCCGTGGGTGGAGCCCTCCCTCTCCTCTCACCCACAACCCCCAGGTCCCAAACCGGCTTTTCAAAAAGCCGAAACTCAAGCCTGCTACACTGCAGACTTTCTCCTGGGGATTTTAAACACATAGGACAGGAATCTGGGATAAATGTCCCTGCCACAGACCACTTTACCAGTGATCCTATCACAAATGTTATTTTAAGCTTAAATCATTATATGGTCAAAACACTTTTTTGCGTAGGCCCCCACCTGGCTACTTCTTCATGCTACCCGGCTAGAAAAATTTTCTGGGGAAAACACTGTTTTTTTTTGGGTGTTGATAATTAATGGGGGCCCGATGGAGCAATTTGTTTTGGGCGCCCATAAGCACCAGGTTTTGCAGCGTAAAGCGGCTAAACCCATCTACACTAATAGATGCTATGTGAAAAGTGCCATTTGGGCGCCCAAACGGCTGACTATTCACACGTTTCTGCTTGCCGACTCAGGAGGGTGCGAGCAGAAATTTGGTCAGCCACGGTAACTGCGACCGATCACAGCAACAATTGAACGGGCGTGCAGGAAACAGTGGAATTCCCCACTTGGAGCAGCTTAGTTGCAAAGTTTGCGCTGCACCAAATAGTATAATAGAGGTGTATGTGGACCATACTTGCTGAAATTCTGTCTGCCTCCTCTGGGTGAGGTCAGGCAGGTCAGCACCGTAAGGGGGTGTGGCACGGCATAGGTCAGCGGTGCGGCGGGCTTGACGACATGATTGCGCCATTGCAGCCACATCCCAACTATACAAATCTGCTATTAACGGCATTGTAAAGTGGGTGGGCGTGGCTACAATGACGCGATTCAGCACAAATCGCGTTATCAGCCGCCCATCCACTTTACCCCAGGCGGACGGGGAGCCACTGCTGGATACTTGTATGGCTTTCCGGACAGCCGGGAACAGCATCGGATTTTCGGGAGCCTCCTGGCTTTTCCAGAAGGGTAGAAAAGTATTATATGGACACATCTGTGCTACTGAACAGTGGGCGGGTCGATGTTGGGCCAGTGCGCATGCGCACGACAGACCCAGCTCCGCCGTGCACATGCGCGAGACCTGGATAGCGACTGGCAAGCCGTCGCTATGAGTCTCGCTACAAAGGGGGCGTGCTGTCGATGGTGAGTGACAGCACGCCCCCTTTTGGTGGGCGTGCGGGGAGCATGGCTGACCAGACGGAGGCGTTCCCATGGGAACGCCTACTGTCTGGGGCCGGCCCCACTGACATCACAAGTGATGTCAGTGGGAGTGCTTTTTGCTCTGATAGAGCCAAAAGCACTCCAGGGCTTGCGGCAGACGAGACCCTACCACAAGGGTCTCATCGCAAGCCCGATGGTCTTGACCATCGCGACCATCTTTTTGGCCGCTCGCTATAGCTGTGGGTGGTCACCCGCAGCTATGTGAGCGGCCAGGAGGCCGCTCTAAAATCAGGAAGGACGGCCCTGATTCAGAGCGAGTGCTCTGAATCAGGGCCAGTGTTGTTCACATTTAGGTGTCCCTATGTGTGTGTTAGGGGGCATATTGTTGCACCTGGTCCCACCACTCGCTAGTTCTGTCACTGGAAAAATCTGATTTACAGACATATACTCTTTAGTATATTGTGTCTTCTTATTAACTTATGAAGGTTTTTTCATCATGACACACTATACATTACGTTTTTTTGTCCTCTGCAGATGGATGGATAGATCTCATTACAGCCGTATATATATTTAAATAAGTCAAGTGCTCATGTATCCATGGACAACCAATCCTAAAGGATTAGGATGTTCTTGCAAAAATTCACATACAGTACTTTCCCAATATACATTAAAAATGTATGTCAATTGAGGTCTCAGCTACAAGTATTGATAATGATTGGATGTACATCTTTGCATGCTAGATGCTGAAACAAGTTGGACTGTGTGATTTTAAACGCGCCTCTATATGAAACAATCTTCCTACATCATTATGACCAGAGCCCCATATCACTACTCTGTACTGTTGTGAGACCCAGGGTCTCATTCAGACCCGCTTGCAATTGCTTCAGCGCTAGCAAGTGGGTTGAGGTTGGTCCCTGCGCGTGCGCAAGCCAAGGAGCGAGAGAGAAATTCTCTCGCTCCGGGTCTCACTACAAAAGGGGCGGCTGTTGATGTTGATCGACAGCTCCCCCCTTTTGCAGGCGTGGCGGGGGGGTGGCTTCACAAACTGAGGCGTTCCCAAACGAACGCCTGCCGTTTGTGGGCGGCCCCACTGACATCACCAGTGATGTCAGTGGGAGAGCTTCCGGCTCTATTAGCTATCTGGGGCTTACAGCAGACGAGACCCTACCACAAGGGTCTTGTCGCAAGCCCCATGGTCGCGATGGTCTTGACCATCGCGACCTTCATCCTGGCTGCTTGTTAAAGCTGTGGGTGGTAACCCACAGCCTAGCGAGCGGCCAGGAGGCCGGATCATTTTTTAGATGCGGCCGCCCTCATTCAGAGCGAGCGCTCGCATTTTGCGAATGGCTCTGAATGAGGTCCCCTATCCCTTCTGCTTTCTAACCCTTTGGGGTATATGAACTAAAAAGTGGGTTTTCCATGCTGCCAATTCTCAGCCATTTTTACTGCTAAATTTCAAACGGCATTAGTAATAAATGCTATATCAGGCTTGTTTTGCATTTTGGAAACCTGCTGCCTAGTAATTTTCCCCCTTAGTCTGTAGCTTGCAGCTTCTCTTTATTCCCCAACCACACTCACAACATTGCCCCTGCCACATGCTGCCCTGTTCTTGCCACATATTCACTAACAAACTCGCATGCCTGCCTCCTGTCTGATCAGCACATTCATCTCCTGGAAGTCTTTGTGCTGCTGTGGGCATATTGATGATTGATTGGCTACAAATATTTTTTCCATTCATTGCTACTTAAAATATGTGACATCCAGATAAGCAGAAGGTGAAGATTGAATACAAAGAGGTTCTTTGGCCCTAGTCACACATGTCATTTAAAGATGACCCTTTCTGGAATTTTTGAGGCTTATCAAAAAAATCCTGGAGTTCGCAGTCCAGCCAGTGGACATATGAGTGGGAATGAATCCCTTCTGCTGACATGTAATTTGTCTTTCGGCTGCACCCTACAATAATGGGGTGTGGGAGCTGGTAATAATATAGCAGATGAAAGTGACTTATTATTTAAAAAAAAAATAAAAAATGTTATCATTCAGTCAGGGCCTGATTCGGAGACATACGCTAATGCAACTGCATTCTGTCACAGATCGCAGTTGCTAAAATATGCTAATGCCGCCCAAAGCGTGGCCGAGCATAAGGACGCCCACCGCTGCTCATATCTGTCCGACGACGTACAAAGCGTAGGCATTGGTACCATCCACGGACAGCAAGCATGTAAGGTAAGCCTGACCAGCCGCAGACTCGGCAGCTCTCCTGGAGATCAGAGAGCTCTCATGCTGCAAAGGAGATCGCAATGACTAATTTATGCACGCCCATGTAACAGCGTTTAAATGGCCAGACACACCTGCGTTCTTCTTATCACCCCCGAACACTGACTACCTGTCACTCACTTTGCAAAAGGTTCCTGTATACGGGAGTCGCAAAACAATCGCTGCGTGTGCGCAATAGCAAACAATCGCTCATTCTGCGACAATATTGTCATAGCGTCCGTCTCTCAATCAGGCCCAGAGTGCGAAGTGATCCTTTTGTTTTAGACTGCATTGAACCCCAATGATGATATAAATCGGCACTGTACACTTTTTTTTTTTTAGGTCTTTAGAAACTGATTTAAAAAGTAAACTGTGTTGGAGTATATTCTCTTTCCCCTAATCCCAAATGGCAAAAGACACATCACTCAGCACTGAGCTACACTAACATGGCCACTTTTATGGATTGCATAGTAAAGCATAGCACGCTGGAGTGGGTTTCTTCTGGCTGCTCTGGTTTCCTGTGACATAATGGTGAACTGGGAGTGTTTGCTCCACTGGCACAGGGGCTGATGGCAACGGTTAAATGCAAGCATTCGCTGTAAAAAGCTATGTAAACCCTATACACTGAAGTGCCAAAAGTCATGGGATAGCAGTATGTAAAGGTAATGGTAGATGGCATCGTCTTACTGTGATGTCTTGGACATGCCCAGACCTGCATCCATTTGTAATCTGACATCTTGTGGGTCAATTTGGACACCGGCTAGGCTGCTCATGGCAAGGCGAAGTGAATTAACGTAATTCGAATGGGGCTTGATGATAGTGGGTGCCCGACGAAAGGGACATTCCATTTCCGAAGTTGTGCGGATATTCAGCATACATCGATTTATGGTGTTGTGTGTACCTGGGAAAACCTCATGGAAAGCATTACCACCCACTGTTGACAGCGCAGTGGCCGACCATGTGTGCTTAATGCTTGTGACCAGCAGCGTCTGGCCAGAATTGTCCATGGTAACAGACAAGAGACACTGGCTCAAATCACATCCACATTTAATGCAGGAGGCACCAGACACATATTCAGCAGGTCATTGCAGCGTTCTTTAGCTTCCATGGGATATGGAAGCAGAAGACCCACCAGAGTGCTTCTGTTAACACTACGACACACCTTACACAAGACTTTACCTGGGATTGTGATGTTGCGAATTGGACCCTGGAGGACTGGCAACATGTGGCGTGGTCTGATCAGTCACGGTACCTATTTGTTTCGGAATGATTTTGGGGTTTGGGTGTTGGGCAGACCCCATGAGGCCGTGGACCGCGGTTGTCAACAAGGTACCATGAAGGATAGCGGTGGTTCCATAATGGTGTGGGGTGTGTTCACGTTGCATGGGTTGGGTGGTCCGCCTGAACATGTCATTGACCGGTAACCTCTACGTTGATGAACATTTGCAGCCATATATGTACTTCATGTACCCCCCACAGTGATGGAATATTCCAGCAGGATAATACATTGTATCATGGGTCCCAAGTTGTCCAGAATTGGTTTGAGGAGCATTCTTTAGAGTTCCAAAGAATGGTGTGGCCACCACATTCACCTGACATGAACCCAATTGACCATTTATGGGTCATCGTGGAGAGATCAATTTGCAACCAAGATCCTGCACCTACAAATATCAGGGGTCTGTGGAAAACTATCCAGACAGCATGGGTCAACATGAAATTGATGCCCGGTCGAGTTGCTGCACTTCGCCAGGCTAGAGGGGATCCTACAGGATATTAAGTATCTATCCCATGACTTTTGCCAATTCAGTGTAATATTGGTTATTGATGATGTGTTTATCATTTGTGTGCATTTTCTCTACAACAGTGCAAAGACAATCACTCAGATCAAGGACTTTAGTACTTCCTGCCTACTCTGAATAATGCCGCACATCCACTAGCAGACCAAAAAACGACTGCACGATTACGACATTGTAATCGTGCAGTCGTTTCACAGCCTGTGCTGTGCCTACACTGAACGGGCAGTCGTTCAGTGTAGGCACCCTCCATCATCTGTGAACATGCCAGATCTATCATTATCGACAGTTTGACCGACATGTTCACCCGATTATTGATGTCTGAAACGACCAGCGGGAGTGCGCATCGCTGGTCGTTTCCGTCATAAAAGCGCACGATTACTGAGCGATTACACGTTTATCGTAATCATGCAATCGCTCAGTAATATCGGCATGTGGATGTGCGTCTTAAGTGGCTTTCCAATGTAAGCACAGGATTAATATAACCATTTCAAAAATGGAATTTTATGGATAGCTGGGCAAATGTATAAAACAGTGGACTTTCGATGTTACCACTTCAGATGGAAAGTATCATTTGGTTAAAGTCTTCTTATCTGACCTGTTTCTCTGAGCTCATTGTTATACTAGAAGTGAGACTGCATGAAATATTAATGACCCAAACGTTAATGAATATTCATCTACCTGGCAATTGTGTCATTAAGATGGCTTTGGCCACCACTGTCACTGTAATAGGGGTGAGGAAATCGGAAACCATGCTTACCTAAATAAACATTACAAAGTATTTGTGACCGATGATAATTGATTTGCATTTGTGCGCACTCTGGTTTTTTTTCGTTTTTTTTCTTTTATCCTGTCATTGCCGGGCGGGGTTAGCCCCTATATTTCTTGTGGACTAGATCTGCAAAAAAGTTTACCGCAAGTAATGGCATTCCAAAAACAGTGATAAAATGTTATGACTTGAATGTGCATATATTTAAATACTGATTTTTATGTGTAGCTTTTAAAGCCTATATGTGAATGTTAATGCTTTTACCAAAAGCTATTGTCAGACTCTGTCAGGGCAGTCTTGCACATCCATCTAGAGTTCTTTTCTTGTTTTTGTTTTTTTTATTACCTTCTCCCAAAAACATGCTCCAAACAGTTAGTTTTACATTTTTGTTGAGCGAAGCTTGTTTGTCAGTTGGTTTCAAAGACTTTTTTTTTTTCCATTTCTTTTTAATTACATTACTTTATTATCATCTACTGTGTGGTGTGTTTAGTACTAGACACAATTTATATATTTTTCCTTTTCTGTGTACTGTGATTCTCTGGTGATTTTGTTTATTTTTTATTTTTTTGTGTGTATGTTCTTGTTTAGAAAATAAATAAGAACCCATTAACAACAGTGCATAAAACAATTCGTGCATGCCCAATGATGATCTAAATAATAATAAAGGGCATCTTATTGTGAAGTATGAAATAAAATTGCACCGTGATCAAATAGAAAAGTATAGTGAGTGGCATTGTACCAGATAATAATTAGGAGCTTATGTGGTCATGTAGGGATCATCTAGAACCAACTTCGGGATCCCCCTCTTGTACCTCAGATCCAGTTTATCAGCCAGAAGCCAGTCCAGCATAAGTTATAACACCTGTAGGACCATACTCGTTTTGTTTACGGGACTTCTTCATAAGGTGTAGGGGGAGATGTTAATAGCCAGGTTGGATTTGCATTTTAAATTATTGCTGCTTTAAAACATTGGGCAGACTCACCGGAATCTCACTGGTGCCTGCATCCCATAGTCCTTAAAGTGAACCAACACGGAATGACTTATACTCCATACATAATTGACCATCACAAAGTCACACCTATGTTTTTTTATTTTTTTATTTTTTAACTAAAAAACTGTATCAATCTGGCGACCTGAATGTTAGTGCGAATACAATAAAGATAGACACCCACCCGAATTAGTCTCTTCTGATTATGGAGTCACAGCTGAAGCTGTCTTCATTGCTTATGCATGTTTTAGTGTTCATTCTAGCACCCTTCACCTGTCGCAACTGGTGCAGTTCCTCTTTCCTGCCTGGGGTGTCGCTCTCTGCTCAGCTGAGTGTGCTAGAAGCACCAGATGTAACAAACTGATGAGATACTGACCATTTTTCTAGAAGCACCAGAGCAGAGAACGACACCCCAGGCAGAAAAGAGGAACTGCACAGGTTGTGACAGGTCCAGAGTACTAGAATGAACACCAAATGTATCAATTTTTTTTGTGAGAATATGTTAGCAGGTTTTGTTTTCCTGTACTGTAAACAGAGAGCTATAAAAAAATGGCTGTAAATTTTTATGCTTGGAAAAACCTATGTAGTGTCCTATAGGTAGGCTAGAGAAAAGGCGATTTATGTGCTTACCTGTTAAATCCTTTTCTTCGATTCCATAGTGGACACAGGCTTTACGCTGGGTATAGGTTGATGGAAAGGCGTCTGGGAACCACACAGTTAACTTTGTCAGGCACAGCCCAGGCTCCCCTTTCCGCTATATCTCGCCCCCAGCCACAGACGACCTCAGTTAAGTTAACAAGCCTAAGACAAGGAGCAAGAAGGAGAAGAAGGTCCAAGCACACAAGATATGTTACCAGGAGAACCAAAAACGGAGCAAGCTCCACAAGCCAGGTGCGTCAGAGTGGAAGCCCTGTGTCCCTTATGGTATCAAAGAAAAGGATTTAAAAGGTAAGCACATAAATCTCCTTTTCTTCTTCCTTCATAGGCTTTTTATGCTGGGATGTCCCAAAGCTAATTCCTCAAGGGAGGGTACTCTCCTGGGCTGTGCTTAGAACCCTTCACCCAAAAGCTGCATCAGGTGTGGCAAAGGTATCAAAGGAACAGAACTTCAGGAACATATTGGCAGAAGACCACGTGGCCACCTTACACAGCTGCTCCACAGAAGCACCACGTCGTACTGCCCACAAATTTCACACCGTCCAGGTTGAATGAG
The DNA here is from genome assembly GCA_031769625.1 of Taudactylus pleione. Taxonomy (NCBI): domain Eukaryota; kingdom Metazoa; phylum Chordata; class Amphibia; order Anura; family Myobatrachidae; genus Taudactylus; species Taudactylus pleione. The sequence goes on along the minus strand of JAUIMM010000224.1, from coordinate 9,328,407 downwards.
CCCTCACCACGGACGGTTCAGGAAAATCCGCCACAGCATAAGCGTGGCGAATAGTCAAACTGACCCATCTGGCCAGCGTCTGCTTAGTCGCTGGCCAGCCCCGTTTGCGAAAGTCATACAGGACAAAGAGAGCATCTGTCCTACATAGATCCTTTGTCCTATCTATATGAATCCAGAGGGCCCACATGACATCCAGAGAGGCCTCCTCCGGAGAAGAATCCGAGACGTGGAAAGCAGGAGCCACAATCTCTTGATTGATGTGAAACCAGGAAACAACCTTAGGAAGGTTGCGTTCAAAGGACATCTCTGTCCTCGTGAATGATTAGAAGTGGAGAGCGACAGGATAAAGTGCTCAATTCCGACACCCGTCGGGCAGAAGCTATGGCCAGGAGGAAGACAGTCTTCCAGGTAAGGCGAGAAATGTCCACAGTATCCAAGGGCTCAAAAGGCGAAGCCTGCTGAGCTCTAAGAACCAGAGACAAATTCCATGGAGCCACCGTTGGTGCAAACTGGGGTTGTACATGGAGGACTCCCTGTAGAAAAGTCCAAACATCTGGCAACAGCACAATCTGTCTCTGAAAGAGGACCAAAAGAGCTCAAATCTGCACTGAAGTGAAGCAAGGCGGAGGCCCATATCAAAAAAGAAAGAATTGGAGAGAGTATAAATGACCTGGGGTTAAAATTTCTAGTTGAACACCTGTCAAAGTAAGCCTTCTAAACTCAATGGTAAACTCTAGCCGAAGAGAGCTTACGAGCATTAAGCATAGTGTTAATGACTGACCTGGAGAATCCTTTAGCTCTTAAGACTGATGTCTCAAGAGCCACCCCATCAAAGCAAGACGGACCAGATCCAGGTGAAAGCACAGGCCCTGAGATAGAAGATCTGGCCACAGTGGAAGATGCAGAGGAGTGTTGGCAGAGAGACCTTGAAGGTCTGCGTACCACACACTTTGGGGCCAATTGGGAGCCACTAGGATCATCATGCCTCCCACCAACTTCAATTTGCGGAGGACCCGAGGAGGGATTTGTCAGGGATTTTCCAACCGATTGGAGGGAAGATGTACAGGAGCGGGAAGGTCCACTAGAAAGTTCTCCAGTGTGAGAGCAGTATCCAAATCTGACCACAGACCCTGAAAGGACCGCTGACAGGAAATCGCCCCCCACCCCCGAAATCTTGCATCGGTGGTGAGGAGGACCCAGTCCTGAACCCAAAAGGGACGTTCCCTGAGAAGATGGGATTCCGGGAGCCACCACAACAGGGAATGACAAACTTACTGAGAGAGAATAATCACCTGGGACTTATGCTGAAGATGGAATTTGTTGTAGATGGAATCTCAAACTTTAGAGGTCGGGAATGAAACTGGGCATACTCCACCATGTTTAAGGTGGAGACTAGAGAGCCCAGCACCTACATGAAAGAATGAATTGACACCTGGCGGTGGTGCAAAAACAACCGAATCCTGGACTGCAAGTCCTGAACCTTGTGTGCCGGGAGGAACACCTGCTGAACCTTGGAGTTCAGCAAGGCCCCCAAATTTGCCATTTCTTGAGAGGGGGTCAGAGATTTCTTGCAATTGTTGACCCAACCGTGAACCTGGAGAAGATCCACTGAGACTCGGACGTGCTCCCTGAGAATCTCCGGAGACTGGGCCAGGAGAAGCAAGTCGTCCAGATATGGAAAATTGGATTCCCCTGTTCCGAAGATGAGCCGTCATGATCTTCGTGAACACACAAGGAGCCGTGGACAGTCCAAATAGCAAACAACGAAACCTGGAAATGATACTCCAGGATCGCAAACCTTAGGAATCGCTGATGATTGAGATGCATGGGAACATGTAAATTGCCATCCTGGATATCCAGGGAAGCCATGAAGTCCCTGGGCTCCATGGCTGGAATAATAGAGCTGGAATCCTCAAGTACCTGTTGAGAATTGGTTGGAAGGACCCGTTCAGCTTCTGGACCAAAAACAGATTGGCATAGCAGCCCGACTCCCGCTGAGACTCGGGAACTGGAACAATGACCCTGGAGGCCAGAAGAGAGTGAATGGACTCCCTCCAAAGCTCCTGCTTTCTCCCGATCCCCAGGAAGACCCATGGAGAAAAACCGAGCTGGAGGATGCTCCCGAAAGGTCAGTGCGTACCTGTGGGATACTACCCCTCTTACCCAGGCGTCCTCCTTGGTCGCCTTCCAAACTTTGGAAAAAAGAAGAGGCTGGCCTCCCACCCTGGGGTCCCCCAGGAGTAGGCCTGCCCCGTCATGCAGAAGGCTTGTCGGCTGGCTTGGCAACGGACCATCTGGAGGCCCAGGGCTGCTTACCTGCAGGTTTACAACCCTTGGCAGAGGAGCACTGAAACCTAGAGGGCCGACCACCCCTTGGCCTTACCCTGCGGATGAAAGTACCGAAAATTAGAAGATCGCGACCTAGGAGCTGCCACAGAAGGGAGAAAGGCTGTCCTTGATGGTGTTCGTTTATGATGCCGGCGGTCGCTATGCCGACCGCCAGCATCTCCACTACAGAATCCCGGCGAGGGCTAATTAACCTACGCCGGAATCCCGGTGCCCGGCATCCCGATGGAAGAGATGCCAGGCGCCAAGTGCGGGCAGCCCCGGGGGGGAGGGTTAGGTTTAGGGTTTTGGGGGGGGGACTTAGGGTTAGGCACCCCCCCGTGGGACTTAGGTTTAGATGGCGGGGATAGGGGGGGCTAGGTTTCGGCACTTAGAGTGGGGGATTATGGTTAGGCACAGGGGGGAGGTTAGGGTTAGGCACCCTAAAGGAGGGTTAGGGTTAGGGGGTAGATTAGGTTAGCAAATGCTTACCTTTCACACGATCGGGATTTCCTTCCACATCGGGCTGGCGCTGCCGGCGGTGTAACATGTATTCCGTCCTAGATGCCACCACTGTAGCTACTATTTTGTCCAATTCTGGACCAAAGAGACCATCCCCAGAAAAGGGGAGAGCCTCGAGGGCCTTCTTAGACTCAGAATCTGCCTGCCAGGAATGTAGCCAGAGAGCACTCCTGGCAGACACTGAAGAGGCCGACATCTTGGACGTTAACATACCAGTGTCTATGGCAGCCTCCCCAGTATAAGAAGCCACCTCCGGCACATGCTCCATGAGAGACAAAAGATCATTCCTGTGGGCAGCGGACGTAAGGCCACCCTCCAGGGCGTCAACCCAGCTACCGATGGCCTTAGCAACCCAGGCAGAAGCGAGGGCTGGGCGAGCTACAGCACGCGCATTGGAGTAAATATACTTGAGATAAATTTCTAACTTCCTACCCATCAGATCCTTAAGTGATGCCGATTTAGGAAGAGGAAGAGTAGTATTCTTAACCAAGCGGGCAACATGCGCATCAACCAGGGGAGAAGATTCCAATCTAGTCCGATCAGCAGCTGGCAGAGGATAAAAAGTAGTAATACGCTTGGAAACTGGGAAACGCTTGTTAGGGTGAGACCAGGTTTCCCCCAAAAGATTCTCAAGCGGAAGGAAATTCTGACACTACCTTCCTTTGCCATTTAAATACTGGAGCATTGGATACAGGGGCTGGTTCCGTATCCTTGATTAGTAAAACAGATTTAACTGGCTTAACCAAGGAAACTACGTCCACCTGAGGCTGGGAATCCTCTGGAATAGATCAAGATTCCCCATCAGAAACCTCTGATAGGTTTAGTAGGCCTGTGTTTAGTAGTGCGGTCCCTGACCAGCATCTGTTTAAAGGACTCAAACACTTGTGCTAAATCCTGAACTGACTGCGTAAAGGACTGCATCCAAGGCGGTTTCGTAGCGGTAGGCAGCAACAGGGACAGCATCGCATTAGAACCCTGGGCCACACCTGAAGGGCCAGCCACAGAGGGCACTACCACAGGAGCTGAGATCCACCACTTGTAGCATTACCTATGACAGCAAGGAAATTAAAGCAGGTTCCTGGCTGGCAGTCACCTTGGCGCCCCTCTGCCTGCTGCCCTGGTGGTCTAGGGAGGATGTGGAAACTACCTAGGTCCCCCCTGCCTACACCGCCAGTGTCTCCCATACCGTTGGTGATAAGCTGTGATACCGTGGTTCCTTGGAAACTGGGAGCCGCACTTACCTTCCCCCTGCTCCGCCGACTGCGACTTGGATCTCCACCGAGACTGGAGCATCCGGCCAAGGACCCTGGCACGTCGCCAGTGCCGCGGCCGCAGCTGCTGGGGTGATGGAGCAGCAGCATAGGCGTCCTGTAGGACGCCTAGTGCAGCCTACTCAATAGCAAAATAAAAAACTAAAGTAAAAACCTATGAAGCTGTTAGTACAGCTTCCACAGTGTGCCTCATCGCAGGCACCAGCACAATAAACTGAGGTGGCTGGGGGCAGGATATAGGGGTTAGGGAGAGCCTGGGCTGTGCCTGACAAAGTTAACTGTTTGGTACCCAGACTCCTTTCCTCCAACCTGTACCCAGTGTAAAGCCTGTGTCCCCTATGGAGGAAGAAGAAATATGCGGTTCACCTACATTCCTGAGACGTTCCTCCCAAATAAACTCACTGCCAATGAATGTACGTCAGCTACTGTTATTACGTACATTCTACAAAGTTATGCTGGGCATACACTGGCAGATAAAGTGCCTGTTTTTGTGACAGCCTTTAGCCCAGCAGATATCAGGGCCATTCACAGGGCCTGATGCAGCACGCACCCGGCCACTGCAAAAATATGCTAATGGACCCAATCACAATGACACCGCAGCACTTGAACCAGACGCCCACCACTACATAATGCCGCCCACTTTCCTTTACTCACATCCGCAATACCTCGCTAGACAGCGGTAACATCGAGGACCAACAAACCCATTACCATAATAGTGGTTGACCTGACCTCACTCAGGCTTTGGGCTGCTTCCTGTGTGCATCTAGAGCTCTGGCAGCGTCTTCCATCACCAGTTCATACGCACTGGCACGTCTACCTTTCACTGACCAGCACTTTATTGTTATCTATGGAGCAATGTTTTTAGTAGTAGACAAACTAAAATCGCACAATTATTTTTCTTTTCCCGGGTACTGTATCACTGTACCACCTTTTTGTCATGTTTTGGGATTATTATTTTTTGTTTGTTTGTTTTTTATTTTGATGTGCCTGTCTATTGGCTCTTTCTGTTTAGAAACCAAAACAACCACTAAAAAATTATAAAATAAAAGCGTGTTTATTGATCCGTTACAAAATATAGACATTTTTGTTTAAATATATCAGATTTAGCATCATAGTGTAGACACAATAAAGCCTAATTCAGAGTTGTATGTTATTGCTACCACAGCTGCAACTTTTTTTCAGCTGAAGATGTGCGAAACAGCCACCGAGATTTATATTGAGATGCCCACCGGAGCCATCGCAGCTGTACGCAACTGCGTACACAATGCAGCATCGGACGCAGATCCGGCAAACTTCGACTTCCCAAGTGAGTCTATGGTCACTCATAATGGCCAATGTAATTGAGACGCTGGAGCCCGCTTTCGTGCATACGAGATCGCTGATGTTGGATTTAATACGCCAATGAAACAGTCAAGAGACACCTGTGTCTGGCACTTTTCTTTGCCTCCCCCAAACGCTTCCTGCCTGTCAATCACAGTGCGAATAAAAACTTGCAGCGTACGACTATGGTAATGTAATTTGATGAATGCGCCGTCTAATTCAGATTCATGTGCAGTGGCAAAAAAATAATCACATTATTTGCTAAAACATCGGCATTGCGTACAACTCTGAATTAGGCCTAATAGTGCCAACATATTAATTTAGCATGGAGGTGCATGCCACATAATCATTATGTAATATGATCATAATAATAATGTTATATACAGCACTTTTCTCCCAATAGGACTCAATTAGGACAGGGTTTACCCTGCAGCTAATAAATTGCACTGCCCGATTCAAGTTACTGCGGGAACCCCGCACTAAATAGCAGAGGCCGGAAAATACGTGTGCAGATTTTACATTTTAACGAGTGGGGAAACCCATTCTGCACTGACAATTGGGGGTGGGGGGGAAGATGTATGTGATACCAGGACATTTAGGTAACAATCTTTCTAATATGTGTAAGGAGTAAGAATAGGACCTCTGGGATCCTTTGTGTGTGTATTGAGATTCACACCTGGGGGTATCTATAGAACCAATATCAGTGAATATTGCATTTGTCCTGCAGTGACTGGCCCCATCAACTATAGTGGGATGAAAAATATAATCCCAGGAAGATTTGAAAGAGGCCTAATGCAGAGGATTGAATGTCATGGCCAGCAGAGGTACACCAACCATATAGTGAATAATTTAAATAGTATTGTCGTCATTCTGATAAGCAAACCGTGGATACTACTCCTTCTCAGACCTGTTCGATAACTTGAAAAACAAAGTACTGACTGCGCATTCAACACCAAAATTATACATAAGAGTATAAACGTTTTATTACATACAATAACAATTATAAAACGGTGTGCTAAGTGAACATGAACTCTCTAATAGAGCAAGCATAAGTAATAGCATAAAATACTTGTAAATTATAGAAAGAATCTGAATTCAAAAAGGCCTACAACGTTCGTGGAGTCCACATATCAATAAGCCATCTATAAATCCTCCAGAGAGGATAAAGATTGAAATTTTCACCTATAATTGTCGTTAATCCAGATAATAGTCTGATCATGTAAGAAGTCTTTGCTTTAGTGGATGAATACTAGAAAGAGGGAGTAATGGACAATAGACAAGCCTCACTTGTATGCTCGTAATGTCTCGTTAGGATGCAGGTACTAACAATTGAGGGTCTTAATCGCTTCTTTGAATTGAGTTTATTGAAATTTCATTACAACATAACACGGATAGTAGGACATCGGTTCACATTTGGCTCATCAGACTAGGCTGCACATAAACATTGCTGACGCGTTTGACAGGTAAACTGGTCGCTTCCTTAAACTTTGTTTATGCCAATATCTAAATATAATCATTGCTTGTAAGCCTTATCCAATACATTAATAATAATAAATAAACAGAATTATACACATTCATAGTAGCTATTATAATATGCATATTAAATCACACATCCATTCAATTGTGATGTGTAAAAATAGTGGTATTCCATCAAGATTGTGTCTAAAGTATGTACAATATGTAAAAATGTGCAATAAATAAAATATAAATTATTATTGATGTATTGGATAAGGCTCACACATGTTTATATTTAGATGTTGGCATATAAACACAGTCTGAGTAAGCGGTGCAGTTTGTCCATGAAACGAGTCACCAATTTGTATGCGCACCTCACTCTGACAAGCCAAATGTGGAATGATGTCCGCCTATCCGTGTTACATTGTGATGAAATCTCAATAAATTAAAGTCCGAGAAGTCCCTAAAGACGCGTGACCACTGGACTTTTAAAAGCGATTCCTCTTTCTTTTGGCAGCAAACATTACCATTTGATGAAAGTTTCTCAAGTGAGTGGGCGCGAATCAATCCTTGTACAGTGAGTACCGTAAAGCCTCCTGACTGTAGTTATTCCCACAGCATACTGACTTCAGGGAACTGGGTCCCAGATGAATGTTTGGACATCTGTTGTCCATGTAATTAATGTTCCTTTATATTGCTCTGATCTGTGAGAGTCTCTGAATTTGTTGAAGGGATATTGGTAGATCAGCAGTGATCACCGGATTGTCAGTTGTAAAAGCCCTACAGCTGGATAGAGATTGAACAGTAAAGTCCTGAAGCTCAATGTGTTTCAGTGCTCTTTGCACCTTTGTCAGGAGCATATGCTGTGGCCCTCACAGAATGGAGCAATATAAAGTCTGTATAATATTCACTGATATTGGTTGTATAGATACCTTCAGCTGTGACACTCAATACACACACAAAGGCATCCCAAAGGCCCTATTCTTACTCCTTAAGCATGAGATATATGTCTACACATCAGATGGAAAGATGTAATGTACGATACGGTCAATATCCTGGCGCATGGGATGCCAGCACTTAGAATACTGGTGTTGGAATCCCAACACCTGTCAGAATCCCGCCGCCGGCATCCCGAGGTAAGTAGCCGGGTTAGGAGGAGGGTTAGGGTTATGGTTAGGCAGTAGGACGACGGTTAGTGTTAGGCACTAAAGGGGGAGGAGTAGGCTTAGGGTGCGTGGAGGTTAGGTTAAGGCACTAGTGGGGAGGTTAGGATTAGGCATCCGGGAGGAAACGGGGTAGGGAGAGGGTTAGGATTCCTACTTGAAGGTGTCTGTATCCTAATGCTGTCGAGATGGCGGTGTTGGGATTTTGACCGCCGGGATCCCAAACACCAGCATCCTGTACCCAACCCGCGCACATCATTTAGTGTGTACACCCGACTGCATATAGGGCCTGATTCAGAGATGCACGCAAACCTGATGCTTTACGTACATCTCTGATGATGGACCTATTCTGCGCATGTGCAAAACTGGTCCTGCAAGATTGCTCGCAGTGCCCCTAAATCCTCAGCATGATTGACATGTTGCGGCCATTTGGGGGCTGCGTAGGGGGACGTTTTTGTACATATGCCAGGTTCTGCGTCTTCTGATGCAAATTTCCTGGCCCTGTCTGAGCAGTTCCGTTGCCCATTCTGAAGGTTAAGCTTACTCAGATTTTAGATGACTACGGAGGTCGCGATGGTGATCCGATGATGCGTCTTTGGATGTAGCACTTGGATCTGTGATGCTGGCCATCAGATGTCTCCTGCTGCATTAGCAAATGTTAGCAGCAATGCTAACGGCGTCCATCTCTGAATCGGGCCTATAGTGTACAGGAGAAACAATTAGTTGGATACAATCCACCAACACGATAGATCGTGCCTTCATTCGGAAGATTGCATAGTGTGTACCTTCAATGGTATGTTTTGGAATCATATGATTTTAAGTGAAATTGTAGCGGCCGCCGCATCATTTGTTACATCATTCGGGTCTGTACTTAGCTTAATATTTATAATGTGGTACAGAATTTCTTTGGACAGGTAAGTGTCTTATGCTAACTTATATACTCATATGCTTGTTCTATTATGGTGCATACACACGGTCAGATAAAAAGGACGATTTTAACGATATCATTTGATCGTTTAAATAGTCTTTTTTTTTTAACCCCTTATAACGACCAAATGATGGTCGATGTGCGGGCACGGATGATCGATATCGACCATTGCCCGTGCATTCAGGCCAACCTGGTCGATATTGACCAGGTTAGCCTGTTTACTATAGAAACCCGCGATTGTTGATCGCGGGTCTTTACGACGTTTGGGATTTGGTGCATTTTGCTGGATGTTCGATATCAAACATCCAGCACATGGAGGACGATCAGACAACGATATCGTCCTGTGTGTATGCTCCAATAGAGAGTTCTTCCTGATTCAATACATTGCTCTATACCTGTTTGTGTATGTAATAAAACATTTATACTTTATTATTTGAGACTTTGTAATTCTTTTCGTGTTGAATGCGCAGTCAGTACGTTCTGTTTCCAATATCATTTTGAAATGAATGCATACCCTTCTTATATCTCTGAAAAGCTGCAATCCACCATGTAGATACAGATAGAGCAACACAGTTTACAAATCACCCTTTTGAGGAGTTATTCAGCATGCTCTTAATGCATTTAATGTCCTCGATATCCTATTCATTATTACTGCAGATATTTTTTCATATTAAATCATGAAATTTAATAATGCTCCAAGTCTGTATTCTTACAGCTCATGCGTCACATTCTAGATTGGTAGTTTATAGCGCTACATTTTAAGGCATATATTGTTAGGCTAACAAGGAACCTGATTACAGTAAGTTGTGAACGTATAGTGTGAAGCTTAAGGGAAGGAGAATTGAACTCCTTAAGGGTGAGCCATTGAATCAAATTTTAGTGGCGGTGGCAGCAAAGGTATTTAAACAAATTGTGTAATAGGAAAAATGAGGTTTTAATAATTTTTAGACAGACCCTCTATCCTTCCAAATTGCTTAATCTAAATCTATCTGCAATAACATATCATTAATTTTAAAGTGTTACAAGCTGTAGAAAACAAATTGACAATAAAGCAGTAAAGGGGCCTATCCATTAGCAGATAAATTTGAACAATGAACGATTTATCGTTCAGTCGTTCAATTTATCTGCTAATGGATAGGCTCTGAACAATAAAAATGCGCACTCCCGCGGCTGACAAATTTGGTCTTTTGTCTGTCCGACATGTTGGTCAATTATCGTTTGTCGCTGACAGATAGATATTAGAAATTTCTGCCGCTGTAAACGACAAACGATTTTTTTTTAATGAAAATGAATAGAACCATTAAAAAAAAATCCACTCCCAGAATGTCATGCAATATCGTTCGTCGTTTGCCAAAATCTGTCATGTACATGACCGATATCTGTCACAGCAGCCCCAGGAATTTTCAAAGGATAAATCTTTTGTCTTTCAGAAAGATCTGCTAATGGATAGGCCACTTTAGAAATCTCATGGCGGCTTCATGTGGACCCAGAGATGTTTATTGGCGATCACTGCTATGGAGAGTGTGCTTGTGTGCATTATGTGGCAGACTGTCTCTAAGCATGTTATTACTGAATAAATGATAAATGCACCGTTTTGTTTGTTACAAAACATGACCCAATTATATTTACTTCCCTATTAAAAACTTCACCTTCATTGAAATAATGAGAAAAGTATGTCCCGGCTGCTTTGCATACAGGAAGTGTTTGATCTCTGACAAATGACGTACTAACTGATCTTTGCGAGCTAGACCTCGCTGTGAGAAGCCATATGGGGTATTATAGAAACGGCCCTCAAATTTTGTAAAAACATTTTTTTTTTATGAATTTATTTCACTTTTTGCAGTTTCGCCATAAATGCACATTTTAGTTTTTGCTGCCCTGTAAAAAAAAGATTTCCAGTGTATCTGATTTCTTTACTTGCCATGTTAGGGCTAAATGAATAATAGATACGTATTGCAGGGAGAGCTGAAACACAATAAAGTGCTGATCGAGTTTGCAATGAACACTACAGGAAGGATTCATTTGTGCGTATAAATAGGAGTTTGAATCAGCTTTCAAGATTAATGAGGGAGAGCTTGATGCTGTTATGTGCGACAAGCTGTATCCACTGGATAGATGTAAAATAATAGACTGTGGGCTCTGAGAATATTGTTTATTTTATAAAACTGTCCCTTTTGAAGAGTCAGAGTTTAAGTGATCCCTGTTACCTACACGCCAGAGGTAACCATTCTGTGTGTAAGAAATATACGCCTCTTAATTCGGTAGGATCTATTATCAGTCTGGCATCTCAAACATCTGTCTCCACTGTGTCATATAAACAGAAGCAAGTAGCAAGTTTTCTGGCTTGTATGAGACTACAGCCGGGTACACATTAGCCGAAGAACGATATATCGGACGGGCGGTACACACTGCACGATCTGATGACCGACTGCCCGAAATGTTGTTTACCGGCACCATTGACCTTGTTGCCGTTGGCAGCTGGGTCACTCTGGAACGACCCCGATGTTGGGCAGCGGGGCCGGACCTAGTGGGTATGCTACACATTTACAGTTTATGATAAAGCGCCAACTACTGTCCCTCCAGTGTAGCTTCCAAGCAAGACTGGTAGATTCAGTGAAATGTTGTGCGGCCTGGCACACATCAGGTTATTAAAGGTGGAAAACCTTGCTTGTTTTTTGTTCCCACCTCTATGGGTTTACGAAAAACAAGAAAGGTGTTCCTGCCCCAGAAAATGCAGGTTGTATTATAAACTGGCAGCTAATTTAATCTGAACCCTTTATCCTGTAGCTGTAGCTGTTACTGTACTGTACTCCAACTAGGCAACTTCTGTCAAAGAAAACTTTGCTGTTGATTTCTCAAAAAATTGAGAGAATCCAATATATACAATCAAAAACTTCTGAGGTTTTAAATACCCTTTAACATATAAAAACAGTATATGTTATATTTTAAACACATGTATAGCAGTTATATACAGTTGACCTGAGGCAAATCTTAAAATAAACCTTTATAATACGCTTTAGGCCCATGGTGGATGGATCCTTTTATAATAAACTGCTTAATCACTATTAGAAACTTTTTGTGTTTGTAAAATATGAAATCTAAACACGGAGGACTAAACCTAGACTATCCAAATCATTGTGAGGTTCGTGTTTTCAGTTGACGTTCATCGAAGGTGGAAAACCTGGTCTCCCGATGTCCATGATCTGCCAGGGTTTGCAGTTGGTAGCTGATTACATTACCTGGACCCCATATGATTTATTGTTGAATATAGTTGTAAAGTGCTCGTAACCTATTCAAAAGAGACCAAAAAGTTTTACCAAGTTGGGATCGACTTATTGCAAAACATTATGTTTTTTTTTTTTTTTTTTTTTTTTTTTTATCATTTTGGTTTTCTTCTTTCAACGATTTAGGGAAAGCAATGTACTGTGTTAGGAAAGGTGATTTTGTTTTCTTTTTGCTGTAGGATAGTGCTGTTTTTAAGGTTGGAACCACCAGTCCGTGTATTGTCATTGGATACCAACTTCTAGAGTTCCATACCTTCTACCTTCACTGTAGCTTTAAAGCATGGTGGATATTACTGGTAGTAATTAAGGTTTAGCAATATGTCACCCTATTATAAAAAAAATATCCATTACAAGACTCATAGCCAGGTGATTATTGTAGAAGTTATCTGGTCACATTTCAGTTGACACAAGTACAAGTTAATAGCCAAGTCAGACAGACCTAGACATAGACTGGCAGCTTTCCTTGCTTGCCACCATTTCTCAATCGCAAAACCCCTGACTGGTGACTACCCAGCCGTTTCTACTTGAATTTTGGAGCAAGAATGTGTATATTGGCACCAGTTGTTCAACTTTTTTTTAAAGGAAAACCATGAACTTGATTTAAGGTTCACAGACAATCTCAAGTATTTGAGTTCATAGATATGAATGTATGGAAATTGCATTAAGAAGCAAGATTGAATGTTGTACTCAACCCTTACTATACCAGATGTGTTACTACCTAATTAAGCCAATATCTGTCTATTTTCTCATAACAGAATCGTACCTTGTTTCAGTTTGATCCAGCCGATGAAGAAAAGAGAGAGGCAAGTATTCGAGCCAGATATGGACACTACAGTGCAGGGTCACCAGTTGTGGTTAGACATTTAGGGGTCTATTTACTAAGCAGTGTTAGGAGACAGAGTGAAAAGTGATAAGGTGCCAGCCAATCAGCTCCCTACTGTCATCTCACAGGCTGTGTTTGAAAAATGATAGTTGGGAGCTGATTGGCTGGCATGTTATCACTTTCTTATCACTTTTCACTCTCTCCTAACACTGCTTAGTAAATAGATCCCTACGTCATACATGAGATTGGAGCACTGGAAACTAATGGGACATTTGCATTGTTTTAATATGGACCTGTCACCTTAGACAAAATTTCTGTCCAAAACTACTTATCCAGCAAAATCGATTAATGCACGAATCCTGAACACATGACCTTGGAAACTGGAGTTGAGAACCTTTGCTAAAAATAAATTTTAGCGATGGCTTTTAATGTGCTTTTCATGCATTGAGCACTTACCAATACTATCTATTTAAAAACTGCATTAAAACTGCAGGCCACAAGAAAGCATTCATCTTGGCAGCAGATAGTTGCGAATGAGTTTGGAATTTCTGCTCAATGCTGTCTGAATACAGATGTGTCCTCCTACATCTAACCCCAGTACTCAACGCAGCACGACTTCCCTGGCATGAGTGAGCCGCCAAGTCCCGTACTACTCTGCTGGCGTTGGGCATCTTTTTTGCCGAAAATGTGTCTGAGTCGCGATGCGACTGTGCTGATTATTTTGATATGTGACAATTGTATATCTGTGTGAAACGGAACTTGGAATGAAAAAAGCTGCAGCCGCTACATTGTAGCACTTTGTACACAGATTCAGAGACTCAGTCGCACACAGATATACAAGTGTTACAATCTGTTGCTGCGCCCTAGTTGCATCACATTGCGACTTAGATGCATTTTTCGGCAAAATAGGCGCCCGGTGCTAGCAGAGACCTGACACGCCAAGGGGGACTTTTTAGCACAACAGCAGCAAAGATGTATAAGGACACATTTGTACCTCCTGAATCTGTACCCATATGTTCTGCAAATGAAGATAAAGTAAAGTATATATTACTATTGCAATTGTAAAATGATAAAAAAATTTAATGCATTATTATTTGTAAGGACCATTTAATTTAACATGAAGGTTTATCCCTATTAGAAAAAAAGACTCAGTGCTGCTACAAATATAGATACAAAAGTTTTCTAAAACTTATCATAATCGGATTATGCAGTCACTAAGGTGTCGCTCACAATATGTGCTTTAAAAAATGGGTAAAACACATGTATGTAATGTATGCTGTGGTTTAGTAATATGTTGTACTGGTAGCATGCATCAATGCCCCAATTCTAATTTTAGAACTCCATAGTAGAGGAGCCCGTAATGAACCAAGGCCGAATCAACAGGGTTTATTTGGGGGGAGAGTTCCTATTTCCAATGCCATGCTTTTGATCTTTGTGTTTACCTATCACTCTTTTACACATTGCTTACAATGATTGAATTCCGATGTAGACCTGCAATACCTCTAACTCCTAAAGTAAAGTTTTGGTAAAGGGGTAAGGGCCTTATCCCTTAAGCAAAACGTCCTTTTAAGGGCTAGAGGTGGTGCAGGTCTGAATTGGAATGCAATCATCTTACAGATCTGGTTGTCTGATGGAGGCAAGCAGTTTTGTTTATACCCAGAGAATATAGTATTATCTACTTTAGGCATACACTGTGGTAAATATTGCGGTGTTTGGGATGTTGTCTCTTTTTGGGGGCCCATACACCAATCGCAAAAAATGATTAGCAGATTATGCATCCCCCCAGCTACCCCTCGATTTAACAATTTTCCACTCCACCAATATGCTCCCATACATTGCCGATCTTTTTCAGGAATTTTCAGATAATTTTCATCCAAAAGATCATATCTGCGACTCATGAAAGTGCCCATTTTACTAGTAATGGTCTGCAAATCGGCTGACTAGTAATCTATAGCCCCGATTGGTCATTGAAATCCAGCATGTTGGACAACCTGATTTATCATTTTCGGTCGAAATCGGCAACCAGTGAACCCCATACATTTGGCGTTTTTACACAATCGGCTGCAAAACGCAGAATTGCCCCAATTGTTTGCTGATGTATGGGCCCCATTACTCTATGGTACAGGGAAATTCTGTCAGTTAACCTTTTGCAAATCCATTTTTTTCATACATTTGTATTAAACATTGTATATTTGTGTAAACATTGTACATTTGTGAACTTTTTTCTTTTCACTTTCTGCAGAAACTGTGTGAAGCTGTATTTGAAGTCCTGGATAAAGGGACCAGCATATCCTGCCAGATCATGTGCTTAGAGGCTCTGCGCATCCTCTCCAGAGATAAAAAGGTTTTAGTTCCAGTGACCACCAATAAGAATATGCAGATTCTAATGAAACTGGCCAAGCTGGACCCTAAACTGAAAGCTCTCGGGGACGTAATGAATTTCCCCGTCATTGTGGAGGCACTGAAGTGTTTGTGTAATATCGTCTTTAATAGTCCGGTAGCACAGAAGCTGAGCCTGGAACTGAACCTTGCGACCGGACTTTGCAGGCTCTTGGAGAAATGCACGGACCGGCGTACAGTCAATGACATTCGCTGCTTTAATCTGCGATTGCTCTTTCTTCTTACTCTTTTGCACGCAGACATTAGGGCTCAGCTGAAACAAGAGCTGCAAGGAATGCCCCTGCTAACGCAGACCCTGGAGAGTATTGTGGGTATTCATTGGGTGGGAAAATACCAGGCCCTTACAGAACTGAATGGCCCTCCACTGTCTGTGCAAGAGACAGACTGCACTATAGAGGCGCTAAAAGCACTTTTTAATGTGACGCTGGACAGCTGGAACGTCCACAGTGAGGTATGTCGCCTCTTTTTACATATACATACTATACATTCCCATGGCGATATATAATGAAAGAAGAGGTCAAAATATTCCAATGATTATCTCTGTGATGATGTAAATTATTCACCCAGGATCTTCTATTTTGATATTGGGCAATTCTAGTCAAATCTGTGTTATTCGAAGAAGTACGTAGATATCTATTTTGCATGGATAAGATTGTGTACAGTAGTCTCAATGTTGATGTCTTTTTTTGTGGAATTATATTCCCCTGCAATGCCAGCTGCTGTTTTATTATCTTGTCATTTTTCACTGCGCTGCAAGTAACCATTATGAGTAGGTGTGCCATCTATTAATTAGCGGTTGGCATTCCCTAAGTCTTGGATATGCTTAAAGTACCAATGCACAAGGGGATGTAGTTTAACCTGTCTATCGACAGAATGTCAACAAGTAGGAGGACAGCGTTATGTCGATCCCGGTAACACTTTGCCGCTTGTCACCATGGAGCGTTGTGTGGATATAATAACCCAGGGTCTGTAGAGTTTTAGGTGAGGAACAGGTGGTAGCTGCTTGGAGGCAGCAAGTTATAGGTCATGAGAGGCAGGACGAGAGATGTTTATTAATATTGAAATGAGAATTATTGGAAATAACAA
This sequence comes from Taudactylus pleione, assembly GCA_031769625.1. Classification (NCBI taxonomy): domain Eukaryota; kingdom Metazoa; phylum Chordata; class Amphibia; order Anura; family Myobatrachidae; genus Taudactylus; species Taudactylus pleione. Next base: position 9,311,830 of record JAUIMM010000224.1, on the reverse strand, counting down.
AATAAATCCATTTAAAATTAAAGAAAATGAAGAAGAAGAGAGCTGGAGGAATGGGAATACTCTTTGGAGAGTTAAGCTGAGCAAACACTGAACAATTATCGTTCCGTGTATGTATATGAACAATTTGCGTTCCGTGTATGTACAGTGCATCCCGAAAATATTCACAGCGCTTCACTTTTTCCACATTTTGTTATGTTACAGCCTTATTCCAAAATGGAATAAATTCATTTTTGTCCTCAAAATTCTGCACACAATACCCCATAATGACAACGTGTAAAAAGTTTTTTATTGAGATTTTTGCAATTTCATTAAAAAAACCCCAAAAACTAAGAAATCACATGTATATAAGTATTCACGGCCTTTTGCCATGAAGCTCAAAATTGAGCTCAGGTGCATCCTGCTTCCACTGATCATCCTTGAGATGTTCTTACAGCTTAATTGGAGTCCACCTGTGGTAAATTCAGTTGTTTGGACATGATTTTGAAAGGTATACACCTGTCTATATAAGGTCCCACACTTGACAGTGCATGTCAGAGCACAAACCAAGCATAAAGTCCAAGGAATTGTCTATAGACCTTTTGTGTCTCGAGACACAAATCTGGGGAAAGGTACAGAAAAATATCTGCTGCTTTGAAGTTCCCAATGAGCACAGTGGCCTCCATCATCCGTAAATGGAAGAAGTTCGGAAACACCAGGACTCTTCCTAGAGTTGGCTGGCCATCTAAACTGAGCGATCGGGGGAGAAGGGCCCTAGTCAGGGAGGTGACAAAGAACCTGATGGTCACTCTGTCAGAGCTACAGCATTCCTCTATGGAGAAACAAAAACCTTCAAGTACAAACATCTCTGTAGCAATCCACCAATCAGGCCTGTATATTAGAGTGGCCAGACGGAAGCGACTCCTTAGTAAAAAGCACATAGCAGCCCGCCTGGAGTTTGCCAAAATGCACCTGAAGGACCATGGGAAACAAAATTCTCTGGTCTGATGAGACAAAGATTGAACTCTTTGGCGTGAATGCCAGGTGTTATGTTTGGAGGAAACCAGGCACCGCTCGTCACCAAGCCAATACCATCCCTACAGTGAAGCACGGTGGTGGTAGCATCATGCTGTGGGGATGTTTTTAAGGGGCAGGAACTGGGAGACTAGTCAGGGTAGAGGGAAAGATGAATTCAGCAATGTACAGAGACATCCTGGATGAAAACCGGCTCCAGAGCGCTCTTGACCTCAGACTGGGGCGACGGTTCATCTTTCAGCAGGACAACGACCCTAAGCACACAGCCAAGATATCAGTGGCTTCAGGACAACTCTCTGAATGTCCTTGGGTGGCCCAACCAGAGCCCAGACTTGAATCCGATTTAAACATCTCTGGAGAGATCTGAAAATGGCTGTGCACCGACGCTTCCCATCCAACCTGATGGAGCTTGAGAGGTGCTGCAGTGAGGAATGGGCGAAACTGCCCAAAGATAGGTGTGCCAAGCTTGTGGCATCATATTCAAAAAGACTTGAGGCTGTAATTGCTTTCAAAGGTGCATCAACAAAGTATTGAGCAAAGGCTGTGAATACTTATGTACATGTGAATTCTTACATTTTTGTTTTTTAAATTAAATTTGCAAAAATCTCAAAACGTTTTACATGTTGTCATTATGGGGTATTGTAAGGACAAAAATGAATTTATTCAATTTTGGAATAAGGCTGTAACATAACAAAATGTGGAAAAAGTGAAGCGCTGTGAATACTTTCCGGATGCACTGTATATGAACAATTAGCGTTCCGTGTATGTATATGAACAATTAGCGTTCAGTGTATGTATATGAACAATTGGTGTTCTATTTATATGAAAACGGTCAGGATTGTCTTACTTGATTGTCCAACATGGTTGATCCTCCCAATTGTTGTCTTATTGATTCCATACTGAGAAGTGAAGATTGAGCGCATACTTTGTGCAGTGTATGGAGGCACACCTAATATCATGGCATCGCTCAGCCCCTTTACCAGTTGGTCGGATTATCGCCATTGTCGTTTAGTCTATGACCAGCATTGGTTGAGCTGTTCTAGAGAGAGTAAGAAGGTTACATGTAGATGGGTAGAGTACACTGATATTTTCCAAGAGGCGTTATATTGAACTTAAACAAATGTGATTCTTAGAGGCACAGTTATTTGGGAGGGGGGTTGGCGGAAAAGGGAGGTTTATAGGTGTGAAGGATAGTGTGTAAAATACATGCAGATTAAAGTAGGCTAATGTAAGATGTTTTAACAAATAACTATTCAGGTTTTGGAATAATTAATTCTTATCTAAGTAAAGAATAATGTAAAGCTAATGTAAATATAATGGATCGATAATAGTAATAGATTAGTGATATTAAAATATTAAATAATACATTAGTCACCTATAAATGGGAATAAATATGAATAAATAAATGTTGGAAAACAAACAAGTGAAAAAATAACTTGGTTTGCAGACTGTTTTAATAGTCTTGTGTGGGAATGGTACCCAACGCGTTTCACACCAGCAGTGGCTTCTTCTTAGGCTTCAGTAATCATTCTCACTGAATCCACAGAGGAAGCCATTATCTGATTTCTTTTGCTTTGTTTTACATTTGTTCCTATTTCTGTGATTTATTAATTTATTACTTTATAAACCTTTATTTTTAATATCACTTATTTCTAGTAACCCTTGATTTACCATTCATCATTATTCTATGTTTCCATCAGTATTAAAGCTGCTCTATCCCAAAATAAAAGACTTAACTGACGTGCCCCTTTCAATACAGTTGTTTTACCAGAAGACGGGACTCTTCACAGTGTGATAAAGTGCATTTTGGTTGTAGAGGACATTTACATCTCCTGCACATTATCCGGCATGGTACTGTGTAAGCATTTGTCTACAGTTCTTCAAACCACACCATCCTTCCTTTCTCTGTTGTCTAGAAATCCACTGTCTCTCTCAAAGTAGAGCATTAAGCAGTGTTTTGTATGTTGTAGCACTAGCATTCCCCATGCCCGGGAAGCCGTCAGTTACTAAGTGTGTTTATACATCAGCGTAACCTTTACATAACAACACACAATGCACAATGAACATGAAAGCAGCACATTACCTTTCACAATTTCCTGTTGACTTCAATACACAATTGAAGGTTTTTCCCTGTGGACAATATGCACTTGTTTTTAGTTTTTAATTTATCACCCTGTCTGATCCTGCATAAAATAATTGTCTTAAATGCTGAAGTATATTATTGGAGCAGATTGAAGATATAATGGATTCGGTCATGTATGTACCCAGGCAAATTGGTACCTGCATCATGCATGCTGTGTAAAGATTGACAACCAATATCCTTCTTGCCGTTGGCATTTTATTTTTAAAGAATGTTTAGTTTCCTGATTGGCCAGGGAAAGTAGTTTATCTGGTGGTTGACGATAAGTCTTTAGGGATTTTTAAATTATTATTCTTGTTGCCATTGATTTTGTAAGGTATCACAATACTGCACAGCTACAGAATGTGTTGAAAACTGGACATGCATAAAACAGGGACGTACAAGGTAGACAAATAGGTGCAGACATCCGAAAAAAAGGTAGAGCTTACATAGTCTTCATTCTAGCACCCTGCACATGTCACAACCCGCGCAGTTTCTCTCTCTTGCCTAGAGTGTTGTTCTCTGCTCTGGTGCTTCTAGCACACTCAGCTGATGCAACAAACCACTGATATACAGATCAGGGTGTGCTAGAAGCATCAGGGCAATCGGCGTCACCCCTGGCAGGAAAGAGGAACTGCGCGGGTTGTGTTTAGTACTGCATTTAGAAACATTTGCACTGAGCCACAGCAACAAATCAGCCATGGGCTTTTATAAGTCAGGTGCAAATTAAAAAATGAAAGCAAGTGCCTGATTGGCTGCTGTGGCTTACTGCAGATTGTGTACATTGGCTTACTGCAGATTGTGTACATATAAGAATTAGAGAAAAAAATGTGCGCTCCTCCTCTGAGGTATAAAGAATAGCTGGATTCTTAAGATCTCCTCCAATAAATTGCTTTGTTTCAACACACTCCAGAAACACCCCTTCAGTGTCAGACAGCACCTCAAATAATCACAATATGGAGTCTACCATCGTGAAATACTGTCATAGCGTTCCCGCTAGGCTGTTTTAGCGGAGCGCGGCACAGCGCCCTGCCCTCCTTCTGGAGGGCAAAAAGCACCCTGCCCTCCAGAAGGAGGGCAAGAAGCGCCCTGCCCTCACAGCCTGCGGGTGCCATCTTCACCCGTGGGTTGCAGTGTCCTGCGGGTGGGGAAATGTGTCCGGCATCTATTCTCCCTGTCTGCAGCGCTTGGGGGCGTGTCCGTAAGTGCCGGGCAAGCCCCCAAGAGTGACGAAAAGGGGCTGCGTCTTATAGACACGCCCCCTTTTCAATGGCCACGACCCCTTTTTGGACGCGCTCTCTCTAGCTCCGGCGCTCTGCCTGCCGCCGGAGCTAGAGTGAACACTACAGTCACATTTATTTTCAACAAAGTAGTTTACACATCATATGTAAAAATGAAATAAAAGCAAGGTGGCAGCGTACCAGAAACAACCTTCTCAGAAAGGCACAGTGTTAAAGCATTAGGGGTTAAAATGCTACCCCAAAGCAGTTCACCTTCCCTGCAGAATGACAGGTCCCTCTCAGGTGGCAGATACTGGCAGCTTCCATAGATAACCAACGCGTTTCGGCCCACAGCCTTTGTCAAGGTATGTCTGTGTATTTCAATGCTCTGTGTATATATAGGGGTATTTGAAGTGGTTCCGCCCCTCCCTTATGCGTAGGGTGCCGGGCGGTTTATTTTAATGTATTGGCTCTTATTAGAAGGTGTATTCTAATCTCAGGGAATAAGAACCTGTTCCTGTAGGACTTAGTTTGTTTATTCCTATTCTCCGGACTTATATAATATAATATAATAATATTTGCCTTTATTACCATGAAGCTTTTTGATATTGATGTAATTCAATGATCTGTTCACTGATATTCCTCACCATTTTTTTGTGACTTTCTTTTAAATTTGTCTCGCACAGAGTGATGCTCACCAGTTCCGTCACTTGTCTGCCATTTTGCGCCACATTTTACTGTCCCGGGGTCCATCTGAAGAAAAGACAGAGGAGATGCACAGGTCAGTAACTATCAGAGCACAGGTCAGTAACTATCAGAGCGATGTACAGTAACTATCAGAGCGATGTACAGTAACTATCAGAGCACAGGTCAGTAACTATCAGAGCACAGGTCAGTGACTATCAGAGCGATGTACAGTAACTATCAGAGCACAGGTCAGTAACTATCAGAGCACAGGTCAGTAACTATCAGAGCACAGGTCAGTAACTATCAGAGCGATGTACAGTAACTATCAGAGCACAGGTCAGTAACTATCAGAGCACAGGTCAGTAACTATCAGAGCACAGGTCAGTAACTATCAGAGCGATGTACAGTAACTATCAGAGCACAGGTCAGTAACTATCAGAGCGATGTACAGTAACTATCAGAGCACAGGTCAGTAACTATCAGAGCGATGTACAGTAACTATCAGAGCGATGTACAGTAACTATCAGAGCACAGGTCAGTAACTATCAGAGCACAGGTCAGTAACTATCAGAGCACAGGTCAGTAACTATCAGAGCGATGTACAGTAACTATCAGAGCACAGGTCAGTAACTATCAGAGCGATGTACAGTAACTATCAGAGCACAGGTCAGTAACTATCAGAGCACAGGTCAGTAACTATCAGAGTGATGTACAGTAACTATCAGAGCACAGGTCAGTAACTATCAGAGCGATGTACAGTAACTATCAGAGCACAGGTCAGTAACTATCAGAGCGATGTACAGTAACTATCAGAGTGATGTACAGTAACTATCAGAGCACAGGTCAGTAACTATCAGAGCACAGGTCAGTAACTATCAGAGCGATGTACAGTAACTATCAGAGCACAGGTCAGTAACTATCAGAGCGATGTACAGTAACTATCAGAGCACAGGTCAGTAACTATCAGAGCACAGGTCAGTAACTATCAGAGTGATGTACAGTAACTATCAGAGCGATGTACAGTAACTATCAGAGCACAGGTCAGTAACTATCAGAGCACAGGTCAGTAACTATCAGAGTGATGTACAGTAAGCAGCTTGCATGGAATTTCCAGACTGCACTGTGGGGTGATATGTATGACATTACGTTCAGTGCACATGTAGATGTGCTTTTCCTGTCAGGGGGAGGCTGCTCCTAAATGCACAGAGGAGATGACGCCTTGATGTGTGCTGGTTGTATAACCAAGGTATTTAGTGATTCGAATAACCCCTTATTTTTTGTTCAACCATGTTATTTACGGCAATCTTGGATGCACCAAATCATAGATTGTAGTATCAAGCAATCACCGCAGTTAGAGCTCCTTATGGGTTCTCCTCAGCAGAGTATCAGGGGCTGCTACATGCAGATGATTTTTCTGGGGATCCATGTCTTGTCTCCCTGCTCTAATGGAAGCTCTGGAGAGGGTATGACTGTGCGTACCAATAAGAGAAGCCACAGTCGCAGAGATTACAGCTTTTATTGGTTCTTCTGCTCACTCCACGCAGACATTCTATTGTTGTGATTCAGCCAATCTCCCATTAGGTGTATTTTCAATGTGAGTTTTTAAAAATGGAAGCTGATTAGTGAAGCTGCAAACCTGACTCTGTCCCAGCCCTGCTCACTTTTTGAAAAATCATTGAACGTATCCAGAGATGACCGCCTGTTGGTAGGGATCCCTGCAGCACTACTATGGATACCTAGGACCACATACAAAACACATTCTGCTGTTTGGCTCTTTGTCAGATGCTATGAATTGCCTCTACATGGCCAGTGTTAAAGAGAGGAAGTTTGCTGTACACATAAATAAAAAAATCAATCAATATAAAATCAAAGATTGCTTACTAAAGTTAACTTTTGTTGACAATAATATCTCTAATTTAATGATGAGCACCTGAAACTAGTTTTGAATGCAATTATCAATGATAAATAAAATAGCTTCAATTTCAGGCAACCTTTGTGTGAACAACGCTAGGGAGCTATGATTAACAGGCCCAAAGATGTTTATGAATTGTTGAAACTGTTACTTATCAGAAGACAGAGTAGGACAACAAATCTTTGAAGACGTGCAGAGATCAAGAGCTGTGATGATCTAGAAATACACTTTTTCTACTTCAGGGTCCATAGGGGGTCCACAGGGTTGACCTTGGGGTTATAGCTGGAACAGGATCCATGGGCACCACACAGTTAAGCTTTTAGCTCCCAGGATGCACTTGGGTCCTCCTCTATACCCCGCCCCCGAGCCACAGGCACCTCAGTGTAAGCTGGTGCCCGGCCGGACTCGGTCACCGCGCAGGGGGGCTGCAGGAGCAGCCCCCAGAAGCTTTTTATTTTCTAATAGATTTTATTTATTTTAGTTTCTCTTTTTACTACAGACGGCAGCGAAGGGCTGTCTGTACAGACGCCCACGCTGCCGCTCTGATCCCCGACTGGCGCCGCGACGCCAGTACTGATCTGGGGATCGCGGCGGGAGGACAGAGTCCGTACTAGCCGGACTCTGTCTACCTCCCAGGACTGCTGCCGGAGTCGCCGGGGATTCAGGTAAGCCGCGCGTCGCTGGCTAGCAGCGGCGCGCGGAATACCTTAAATGCAGTCCTTTAGCCTCCGGTCCTGGGGACAGACCGGAGGCTGCTGGCAGTGGCGGCGGGCCCCCCCATAACCCGTGGGACCACTAGACCACCAGGGATAACCGGCAAGCGGGAAGCCAGCATCCCTGGGGTTAATGGCCAACGGGGGGGGGGGAAGAAACCTTCCCTGTTCAGCGGCTCCTCCCCTCAGCTCAGCGCGCTTTTCAGCCTGCATGTCTAGCGTCCCTGAGCTGCAGTTCACTCGGCCACTCCTCCTCTGAGGTCTCCAGCGGCCATTTTCCCAGTGGCAGCGCAGATCTCAGGGAGCACGCAGACCGGTCCCCCTGTGTACCTCTCCCCTGATTAAGGACAGCGTACACAGCACTATAGCCCTCCCAGACACTGAATCTGGGCAGGTTGATTGTAGTGTAAAGGTGCAGTGAGTATATCTTCCTGCATGGTATGTGACTTTTGCTAGTGCTGCCTGTCTGTGCTTATTTTCCGCTTACTGTCAGCTTATACCTATCCCTTTACTTCTCCTACAAGCCCTACAGGTGTGTGGGGGAGGGGCGTTTCTACTGACCTCACTTATATAGATCACGTATTTGTGAGGTCCGTCACATACAGTTGTGTGCTACTCAGTGCCATATTGTGGGCTGTTGTTCAGCACACCGGTGAGTGCGTTTTACTTCTACCCTGGTGCCAGATATATAATATATTCTGTCATGTCAGACGAGGAGGTTGAGCGCTCAGTGGCTCCGGTGTTGGCCTCCTGCGGACGCTGTTCTGCAGGAGTAGATAGGGAGGATTTGTCACAGGATGGCCTGTGTAGTCGATGCCAGGTGGCTCCTGGCCCATCCAGACCTTCTCTGGCGCAGGAACCACCGTGGGCGATGTTTTCTCAAGTGCTGGTGGCTATTGCGGACCGTCTGTCGGTCCCGACTGCTCTCCCTACTAGGGCGGTGCCCCAGCCGACCATCCCCCATTCCCCGGGTGTCCCGCAGTTATTGCGGAGTCCTCCTGGGTCTCAATCAGTTGGTCCCTATGCGGGGTTACCTATGTATATACAGGCTTCCCCTGTGCTGCAGCAGCCTGTGGTACCTTTTCAGGCCCCTATGGCGACGCCTCCACCATGGGTGGATGTGCTCTCCAACTCCGTGCAAAATTTGGCGGCCGCTTCCTCGGCTTTTCAGTCAATGTTGCAGACTGACATGCCTTCTAGGATTTCTAAACGCCCACTCATGACACGGGCTGATCAGGTATCGGACTCAGAGGGTTCCTCAGATGATGGGGAGGTCCCTGATGACACTGACTCGGACGCCTCGGTCCAGGAAATGGATACCAAGTCGTCCATTAATGTGCGAGCACTAGTTAGGGCGGTGCGAGCTATTCTTCTTATAGAGGATGAGGCACCGGTTCCTAAGTCTCAAAAAGACTAAGGTGGCTTCTGCGGTGTTTCCCCTGTCGGATCAGTTGACGGATCATATGGCGGTAGCTTGGCAGGCGCCCAGTAAGAGATTCCTTCCTCAGAAGCGGTTGGCTTCTAATTACCCCTTCCCTGAGGCACATTGTAAAAAATGGGAAACTCCACCGGCGGTGGATTCCCATGTCACCCGTTTAACTCGGGGCGCCACCTTACCATTACCGTCGATATCCTCGCTGAAGGATCCCACAGACAGGAAAGTTGAGACTTGCTTAAAGTCTATTTACTCCCTCTCCGGGGCGGTGGCCCGACCGTCCATGGCCATCTCCTGGGTGGCCAAGGCCATTGAGGGGTGGGCCAATGCATTGGAAGATACCTTCCCAGACGACGCTCCGGATGTCCAGCGGGCGTTGTTGGGACAAATGAGGGACGCTGCTTCTTACATTGGTGAAGCTTCTTTAGATGCTAGTCTGCTGACCTCGCGGGTATCGGCTGCAGCGGTGTCTGGCCGCCGATCCTTGTGGTTGCGGTCCTGGAGAGCGGACTCTGATTCAAAGAAGGGTCTGGAGGCCTTACCTTTCAATGGTGAATTACTATTTGGTCCGGACTTGGACAAAATAGTGGATACCCTGGCTAAATCCAAGTCGGCCTTCCTCTCTTCGGCGGCACTGCCTGCTAAGGTTCGGAGTTCGGCTTTTCGTTCCTTTCGGGTTCAGGGTAAGGCGAAAGGTCAGTCCTTCCCGAGACAGTCTGCGAGTAAGACTGCCTCTAAACCCAAGAAGCAAGTCTGGAGTGCTCGGCGCCCTTCTTCCAAGCAGGAAGATAAACCTGCGGCCTGATGGGACGGGCCTCCCTCTGGGGGATCTCAGAGTGGGAGGCCGACTTCTTCTATTTGCCCAGTGCTGGCACAATACCACCACGGATGCCTGGGTTCGAGAAGTGGTCTCCCAGGGGTACGCCCTGTCTTTTCGGCACAGACCACCCCACCAGTTTTTCTGCACAAGTCCTTCTCAGGACAGGACCAAGGCGTTACAGGTTCAGGAGGCTATAGAGTCCTTGCTGAAAGCAGGGGTCATTGTTCCCGTTCCTCTATCACAACGAGGGACGGGGTATTATTCGTCTCTGTTTCTGGTGCAGAAACCCAATGGTTCTCATCGCCCTATCCTCAACTTGAAGTCTCTGAACAGATTCCTCAGAGTTCCCAAGTTCAGGATGGAAACGTTACGTTCCATCATTCTGGCGATGGAACCGGGGGATTACATGGTGTCCCTGGACATCCAGGACGCCTACCTCCATGTTCCGATAGCATCTTCACACCAGCGGTATCTGAGGTTCGCTATCCTTCAACACCACTATCAGTTCCGGGCGCTACCCTTTGGTCTCTCCACGGCACCGAGGGTGTTCACGAAGATTATGGCGGTCATGGCCGCACATCTTCGGAACCAGAATGTACGGCTGCTGCCGTATCTGGACGACCTCCTGTTGCTGGCGAGCTCCCCGGAGGTACTGCTTCAACATCTCCACCTGACGATCGCTTGCCTGCAAGCACACGGGTGGTTGATAAATTGGAAAAAGTCCTCCCTGATTCCATCTCAGCGGATGGTTCATTTGGGAGCCCTGCTGGATTCGCGTCAGCAAAGGATCTTCCTGACTCCAGAGAAGGTCGCCTCCCTACAGCTGCGGATACACAGTTGCCTGAGCCGTTGCCGCCTGTCGGTCCATTCGGCTATGAGAGTTCTGGGGTCCATGGTGTCGACATTCGACATGGTGGAATTTGCCCGGTTTCATTCCCGGCCCCTGCAGGGGCTGATTCTATCAGAATGGAACGGGTTACCTCACCGGATCCGCTCTCAGGTGCTGGTGTTGTCTCCGGACGTTCGGCAATCTTTGGCTTGGTGGCTTCAGACAGCTCATCTGGTCGAGGGGCGCCCATTTTGGATCCCGGACTGGGTCCTGCTCACGACGGATGCCAGTCTCCGGGGTTGGGGGGCAGTGACCGTCTCTTTGTCGCTTCAGGGTCGTTGGTCAGCGGAAGAAGCACTTCTCCACATGAACATCCTGGAACTGCGGGCAGTATACAGGGCCCTGCAGTCGTCCGGCCCCGCTCTTCACGGAAGGGCGGTACAGGTGCAGTCCGACAACGCCACCACGGTGGCGTATATCAACCACCAAGGCGGAACTCGCAGTCAGGCAGCGATGTCGGAGGTGTCTCGTATCCTGACTTGGGCGGAGGGTCACATTCCGGCGATCTCGGCGGTCTTCATCCCCGGAGTCCTCAATTGGGAGGCGGACTTCCTCAGCCGTCACGACGTGCATCCCGGGGAATGGTCGCTTCACCCAGAGGTGTTTCAGCTACTCGTGGACAGGTGGGGACTGCCGGAGCTGGACTTGATGGCCTCCCGTCACAATCACAAGTTGCCCGTTTACCGGTCAAGGACAAGAGACGCAGGCGCAACTCTGGTGGACGCGCTGTCGGTGAAATGGACGTTTCACCTGGCGTATCTGTTTCCTCCGCTATCCCTGCTTCCTCGGGTTCTGCGGAAATTCAAGCAGGACGGCGGCATGCTCGTGCTGGTAGCTCCGGCGTGGCCCAGACGTCCTTGGTACTCCGATCTCAGGAGCCTCTCCATCGACGCTCCGTACCTTCTTCCTCAGCGTCGGGACCTGTTGTCTCAGGGGCCCTGCCTTTACCCGGATCTGGGTCGGCTGTCTTTGACGGCGTGGCTCTTGAGACAGCTTCTCCAGTTCGGTTATTGGTACCATGCTCCGGGCACGCAAGCCTACTTCAGCACGGATTTATCACAGAGTGTGGCACACTTACTTTCAGTGGTGTGAGTCCAGACATTATGATCCTCAGGTGTTCCGAGTTTCTAGGATCTTGGAATTTCTTCAGTCAGGATTGGATCTCGGCTTACGCCTTGCATCTCTGAAGGTTCATGTGTCCGCCTTGTCCGTGTGGTTTCAACGGCGGATTGCAATACTACCAGACGTTCACACCTTTTTCCAGGGTGTTCTCAGGATCCAGCCTCCCTTTGTGCCTCCTGTGGCTCCTTGGGACTTGACGGTGGTGCTACGGGTCCTGCAGGGTCCTCCGTTTGAGCCTCTTGAGGCGGTGGAGCTCAAGTGGCTGACATTTAAGACGGTTTTTCTCCTGGCAATTGCTTCGGCCAGGAGGGTGTCTGAATTGGGGGCGCTTTCCTGTCGCCCTCCTTTCCTGATTTTTCACCAGGACAGAGCGGTGCTCCGCACTCGTCCTGAGTTTTTGCCCAAAGTGGTCTCGAAGTTCCACATTAATCAGGAACTTGTTGTGCCAGCTTTTCAGTCCCCTGGTCTTTCAGCTGGTGAGACTTCCTTAGATGTGGTCCGGGCGCTTAGAATTTATGTAGACCGGACGGCTTCGGTTAGGAAGTCTGATTCCTTGTTTATCCTCTTTGGTTTTCACAAGAGGGGTTGGCCTGCCAACAAACAAACATTAGCCCGTTGGCTTCGTTCCGTTATTTGTGAGGCTTATGCACAAGAGGGTTTACCTGTGCCAGCCTCTGTTAAGGCTCATTCCACTCGTTCTGCGGGTCCCTCTTGGGCTGCTAGACGTGGCGCTTCTGCTGTTCAGCTGTGTAAGGCGGCCACTTGGTCTTCTATTCAAACGTTTTTGAGGTTCTATGCGTTTGACACCTTCGCCTCTCAGGATGCTTCCTTTGGGCGCCGGGTGCTCCTTTCAGCACAGGAGCGTCCCCGCCCTTAGTTGAACTGCTTTGGGACATCCCCCAAGGTCAACCCTGTGGACCCCCTATGGACCCTGAAGTAGAAAACAAGAGATATGGTAAGAACTTACCTTTGTTATCTCTGTTTCTACGAAGTCCATAGGGTCCACAGGGCGCCCGCCCTGACGCACCTGGCTTCAAATGGGCTGTGTGGCTGGTCACCGGTTTTCCGTCTCCTATTGCTGTGAGTATGGTTTCTTGTGTGTTCCAGTCTTCCTTCTCTCTGTTCCATATTCTCCTCCGGCCTAGGCTGCTTACCAACTGAGGTGCCTGTGGCTCGGGGGCGGGGTATAGAGGAGGACCCAAGTGCATCCTGGGAGCTAAAAGCTTAACTGTGTGGTGCCCATGGATCCTGTTCCAGCTATAACCCCAAGGTCAACCCTGTGGACCCTATGGACTTCGTAGAAACAGAGATAACAAAGGTAAGTTCTTACCATATCTCTTGTTATATCCCCTACCCGACAGCCATCAGTAGCTTATGTCTAAGGACAGTAGGCACCATGCACAGAGCCTGGATGCCTACGACTGCCTTGAGTTCCAGGGAAGCGACCAGGAAGTATTCCGTATGGTACCTGGCTCACCGGATGTGAGGAATAAATGTATAACTCAACGCAGAATAGCGGACATTCTCATTCATCACCGACAATCCTGTAGTGTCACTATAGTGACTAATCACAGTTTTCCTATATATGCAGAGATGCATGTGAAACTGCAAAGGGGATCTGTTTTGGATTGACCCCTGCCTGCCGATACAGATGGATCCACTGTAGACTGGGTGTAACCATGGACTGATGACATCAACAGCTGTCAGATCTAACCTTGCTAGAAATACCAGGCCGACTTGTTTGGTCGAATAAATTTTTTTTTTATTTATTTATTTTAAACACATAAAAAAAATAATTTTTTTCTTAAATCTACACACGCATTTTGTATACTTACATGTGAGAACTAGCTGATTTGTATTTTTTTTTTAATTTGTTAATTTCACCTGCTTTAACCCATGTAATGCTTTTTAATATACACAATGCTACTAGAACATCTTATCTGTCTTGAAAAAGGGAAATTTGGTACACGAAAGAGTGAAGCCTTCTTGAAAAATGTATGTGGTCACTAACATACCATATAAATTATCTCTTGCCATAAATGAGTTTGATCGCTGTGTAAAAGCATTCAGCACTTTCCTGTTTGAGCAGGTCAGTGAATGATAACGTAGAGTTCATTTCCTGTCATTATTGATTTGACTCTTTCTGGTGTCTTCTGGAATGACTTTATACGTATTACACAGGGTTACCGCAATACATCAGCAGATTTCTTGCATACAGCATGCCTCTAGAGTCCATTTAAATTTCACTTTAAGCTTCCTCTTTCTTCACCATGTACGTCTCCAGAAATAAAATATTTAGTTTTTTTTTTTTCTTATTTGGTAGAAGGATAAAGTTGATTCAATGACACAAGTTCATCTTTCAACATATTTAACTTACACAGCACCAAAAAACTGCACCACACTGGACAATCAGAATTTTTGGGCGGGATTAATTAGCCCCATTAATTGAAAGGGTGCTAATTGATTGCCGGCCTGGATTCAATTAGCCCCACTTATTGGGGATTTCTATGCGGGTCTATCAGGGGATAACTGCCAGTTAACGCACAGGTCAGTGACCTTGTCACATATCCTGTGCGTTTACAACCAGTATCCCTTGTTAATGCACGTGTTTAACAATATCTGGCGAATGCGGGAGGCTAATTGAATAGCCCCACGTGTTAAAGCCAGAGGCTACTCCTCTTAATTACCCGTGGTAATTTACCGCAGGTAATTGAATTCCCCCCAAAATCTGTTACACATCTGGAACCAGCAATTTTCACACACACGTCCATCAATCTACCTATGTTTTTTAGGAACAAACAATATGAGGAAACCAGAGTACCCACAGCAAAGCCACATGGATAGCACCCATGTCAGAATTATACCTACCACCAGTGCTAACCATTGTGCTAATGTGTGCGTGTATGTATATAAACAATTAGTGCTCCCTGTATGTACTGTATATGGACAATTAGCTTTCCGTATATGTATATGAACAATTAGCGTTCTGTGTATGTATGTGAACAATTTACGTTCCCTGTATGTATATGAACAATTTGCATTCCCTGTATGTATGTGAACAATTAGCGTTCCATGTATGTATGTATGTATGTATGTATGTATGTATGAACAATTAGCGTTCCCTGTAAGTATGTGAATAATTTGCATTCCCTGTATGTATGTGAACAATTAGCGTTCCATGTATGTATGTAAACAATTAGCGTTCCCTGAATGTATGTGAACAATTTGCGTTCCCTGTATGTATATGAACAATTTGCATTCCCTGTATGTATGTGAACAATTTGCGTTCCCTGTATGTATGTATGAACAATTAGCGTTCCCTGTATGTATATGAACAATTTCGTTCCCTGTAAGTATATGAACAATTTGCGTTTCCTGTAAGTCTATGAACAATTTGCGTTCCCTGTATGTATATGAACAATTTGCGTTCCCTGTATGTATGTATGAACAATTAGCGTTCCCTGTATGTATATGAACAATTTGCATTCCCTGTATGTATATGAACAATTTGCGTTCCCTGTATGTATGTATGAACAATTAGCGTTCCCTGTATGTATATGAACAATTTGCATTCCCTGTATGTATGTGAACAATTTGCATTCCCTGTATGTATGTGAACAATTAGCATTCCCTGTATGTATGTGAACAATTAGCGTTCCCTGTATGTATGTATGTATGTATGTATGAACAATTAGCGTTCCCTGTAAGTATGTGAATAATTTGCGTTCCCTGTATGTATGTGAACAATTAGCGTTCCATGTATGTATGTAAACAATTAGCGTTCCCTGTATGTATATGAACAATTTGCATTCCCTGTATGTATGTGAACAATTAGCATTCCCTGTATGTATGTGAACAATTAGCGTTCCCTGTATGTATGTAAACAATTAGCGTTCCCTGTATGTATGTGAACAATTTGCGTTCCCTGTATGTATATGAACAATTTGCATTCCCTGTATGTATGTAAACAATTTGCATTCCCTGTATGTATGTGAACAATTTACGTTCCCTGTATGTATATGAACAATTTGCATTCCCTGTATGTATGTGAACAATTAGCGTTCCATGTATGTATGTATGTATGTATGAACAATTAGCGTTCCCTGTAAGTATGTGAATAATTTGCATTCCCTGTATGTATGTGAACAATTAGCGTTCCATGTATGTATGTAAACAATTAGCGTTCCCTGAATGTATGTGAACAATTTGCGTTCCCTGTATGTATATGAACAATTTGCATTCCCTGTATGTATGTGAACAATTTGCGTTCCCTGTATGTATGTATGAACAATTAGTGTTCCCTGTATGTATATGAACAATTTCGTTCCCTGTAAGTATATGAACAATTTGCGTTCCCTGTAAGTATATGAACAATTTGCGTTCCCTGTATGTATATGAACAATTAGCGTTCTGTTTATGTATATGAACAATTAGTGTTCCCTGTATGTATATGAACAATTAGCGTTCTTTTTATGTATATAAAAACGGTCAGGATTGTTTTACTTGATTGTCCAACGTGGTCGATCCACCCAATCGTCGTCTTATCGATTCCATACTGGAAACATCGCAAAGATCTGTCCGCAATTCAGACCTCTGTCTAATCCTGAGTCAGCCCCTCACGTCTATCTATCATATATTTTTTAATACTGCTCAAGGCACAGAAGCCTTTCTGGATATATTAAGTTGATAGTGTCACAGTATAATGTATGTAAAAGGTAAGCTAGAATATTTTATTATCAAATATGTAGCAGTAAGAAATAGACCACAATCATTGCTGGAAATGCCATATCTGAATACTGTTTACTTAAAACCGTGTAGCATCTTGTGGCAAACTGCTCTTCATTCCCACACAGAGGTATTCCAGAGTGGGACATTGTCAGGCGGTTTTATTGTAAGGCAATCCCCAGCAGGTCCAGAGGGGGGAGGAGAGCGGAGGGGGTGGATGCCATCTCCGGGTGATTGATGATCACTGGGGAGAAGAGGGGGTAAGTAATGTTACATACATACTGGCTTAGGAATGCAAGTACTATTGTGAAAATTCCTTGCTCACAACCAAAGTCTCTGATATGGAGATCATTTCATATGCTTGTGCTACACAAATAAAACTGTCAGGGCCCTGAACAAGATTGGTATGTCCCCTTTTCGGGAAAGGATTGTTCAGGCACAGTTATGCGGAAGATGTTGTCATTTTGTTAGCGGTGAAGGCATTTAGTTTGGGCTTGTTAGAAAGGGCTGGGAAGGTAGTGATACTTGTGAGATTGCCCATTCCCTAATCGGGAATCTGTTACAGTAGTAATGGACAATTTCGCACTATGGACCTCATTCAGAGTCTGTCGAAGCGGCCGCACGGTCGTACGGGAAAAGGGGCCGGATATTCAAATGATTCCCTCGCATGTTGCATCCCTAAGTTCGGATCGGTAGCTGGCCGACCAAGGGGAGGAAGCGGTCGGAATTCCAAAAAATACGCCCCCTTCTCATACGCATTGCACGTCATCTCCGGGCATATAAGGATTAATCGAGACCATCGGGAACCATCGAAACTGGTCGTAGAGCTTAAGGTTGACCATACCCTCTCTTAAGCTCTACGATCATGTCAGTGTAAAAACCTCCCATGTCACATGTGCCATGACGCTACTTTGTTAATTATGCACTCCCATAAACCGTATGCACTCCCATAAAACGCCATTCGCATAATTAGGCACGCCTGCGTTCGGATCTCCACTGCCCCGTTTTCAAGCACCTTCCCCTGTTACCACCCACAAACGCCTCATTCTGTCACTCAAACTACCGACCTGGCTGTGTTCATGGAGAGAGAAATTTCTGATCGTAGCGGCTAGTTTGCACACGCGCATTGCGAACTTTACACATGCGCAGTATAGCGAACATCGGTGGTGTACGACCGTGCGGCCGCAACAACCGACTCTGAATAAGGTCCTATATCCCTTCAATACAATAATATCTCCATGTTAATAGGTTAAAGCGATCTGTACTTTGTATAATACTGTTAGAAAAACGATGGGTGCTTTCTGTCTGTTACCCCTTTGAGTTGGAAGTCTCAGCCCTGTGACCAGCAGGGACATATGTGGGTACACTTAGGTACCTCTCAAGTGCTTTTTAGAAGAGAATAATGGAATGAAAATGATCCTGCTCTTATCTTTTGCACCAGTTCGTGTTGCTTAGAACTTAGGGCCTGAGTCTAATGCAATCCCAATGCTCACAGCGTAGAGTGATATTTTGCTTTTACATGCAAAAAAAATCCCTAAAAACTAGTACAGCACACGCGTCTTGTGTGTACGCACGGTATCGATAATGTACTGCGGTGACTGGGAGGTGGCCCTTCTTATGGGCATGTTACGGGATAGTGGCGAACGTGTTATTGTGAACTCAGACACTTAATCTCTCACATTGGAGGCCGTACGGTCTGCACCTAGCAAGGGGCAGGTGCAAGTTTCGATGATGCTTTCCATGGTACCAGGGCCAGTTCTAGACATTGTGGAGCTCAGGGTGAAAGTTACCAGTTGCGCCCCGATACCAAAAAAAAACCCCAAAAAACTTTTTTTTAGATGGCGTGCCTCTGCACGTGGTGAAAGCGCAAGCGCTTCCGGAAAGGGGGCGTGTCCTTGCAGAACACCCCCAATTCATCACACTGTGGGGCGTGCCCAGCACTTACAAAGGTGCTGGGCTTCCCCCAAGCTCCCCCTTGTGGCGAATAATTGCCATGTGCAGTAATGCACCTTACACAGAGTGTCTTGCACAGTAATGCCCTTTATAACACATTATGCCACATGAAGTAATGCCCTGTATAACACATACCACACGCAGTAATGCCCTGTATAACACATTATGCCACACTCAGTAATGCCCTTTATAACACATTATGCTACATGTAGTAATGGCCTTTATAACACATTATGCCACACGCAGTAATGCACTGTATAACACATTATGCCACACGCAGTAATGCCCTGTATAACACATTATGCCACACGCAGTAATGCCCTGTATAACACATTATGCCACACGCAGCAATGCCCTTTATAATACATTATGCCACACGCAGTAATGTCCTGTATAATACATTGTGCCACACACAGTAATGTCCTGTATAATACATTGTGCCACACACAGTAATTCCCTTTATAATACATTATCCCCAATTCGAATTATGCCCCCTTATAGCCATGCCCCTAGTAGTAATGCCCCCTATAGCCATTTCCCTCAGTAGTAATGCCCCCAGTAGTAATGCCCCTTATAGCCATGCCCCCCTATAGCTATGCCCCTTATAGCCATGCCCGTTGTAGTAATGCCCACCTATAGCCATGTCCCCTGTAGCCATGCCCCCTATAGACGTGCCCCCAGTGCTGGTGCTTCTGAAAAAAAAAAAAAAAAAAATACAAACACAATACTACAATACTTACCTTAAGCCCCGCTCCTGCGTCCGCTGCTGTCCGGTCCGACCGCAGCTCCACCACGTATCTATGGGAGAGACGTCATTACGTCATGACGTCCCTCCCATAGTGCTCTCTGCCGGAAGCCGGAGCTCAGGAGGGAGCTCTGGCTTTCGGCTGCCGCTGCAGGGAGGGAGCCGAGTGCCTGCTGATAACAAATATCAGCGGGCGCCTGGCAAATGCAGACTCCCTGCGATAGTGGCTAGTGGGGGGCAAAGCGGCGTTGGTCTTTTTATTTTGCCTCTCTCCTGGGGATTCAGTGGCGCCCTCTAGGGGCCGGCACTCCGGGTGACGGCTCTGTTAGCCCGCCCCTAAAACCGCCACTGCATGGTACTGTCTAAAGGCGCACAAAGTGGGCGTCTCAGTCCCTGCGCCGTCAGACGCAGGCTTGTACACCAGGGGAAGGGCTGATACTAGCATTAACATAAAGCCACAGACGCAGTTACAGCAAAAGACACTACAGAAGTTGCAGCAGCGTGTTTGTAAAGCTTTGCCTTGTGTTGCCTATGTATTGAACATACCTGGTGCTAAATGTGCCTAGATCAGTGAAGGAATTGCTTGGAGCTCCTTAGATACACTGTATACATAAGGCAGCCTGGCTGAATGTCACACCCAGCTACTAGCTTACAGGTCTAAACGTACTGTTGTGCTGCTAAAATGTACCCATTGTTTACTGTAAGGGGGAGATGTACGAAGCCTTCTAAAGAGTGGGGAAGTGGACCAGTGGAGACTTTGACCATAACAAACAATCAGCTACAACCTATCATTTTATAGAATGTGCTTGACAAATGCTAGCTAGAAGCTGATTGGTTGCTATGAGTAAAGGGGCCTATCCATTACACGACTTTGTGAACAATCCGACCAAAACCAGGAGGTTTTGGTCGGATCGTCTAAAAAGTCGTGTAATGGATAAGCTACAAACGTCCTGCGACGCGCACTCCCGTGAACAACTGTCGGAGTCTTTTGCCGTTCGAACATGCTGGTCAATTTCTGTTTATTGCTGAACGACCTTAGAAAGTTATTCAGTGGATATGCAGTGGACGACCAACGGTGAACGGCAAACGACTTCCTTAATGAATATTCACTGCACTCATTAAAAATTTGGTCCTTGGTCTATAAATAAATTGTTCACAAAAGTCTATTATGTTTGTGAACGACTTTTGCATGAAAGACTTTTTTGTTGGCAGTAAAAGTTTTTTGTCTCTGTTTTTGTGAAAGACCAATCTTCTAATGGATAGGCCCCTTAACTTCTCCACTGATCCACTTCCCCTCTCTTTAGAAGGCTTGGTACATCTCCCACTAAGTGACCTGAAACAAGTGTATAAGAATGCAGTATAACTATTTACTAGTAACCGGTAATTTCATTTGGCACTCCATTAGTAGTGTGCAGGAAACACGGAGACACACAAGGCACTACTCCATGTTTCCATCCTCTTCTTACAAGGTGCAACGTTTTTTCTGTACCTTCTGCAGTTGGTGCAGAATCACTTGCTGACAACATGGATGCCATCTGTTTCCTAACAGAAGGCACCGATATTGTACTATGCGCCTGATTTAGAGTTGTATACATATAAAGCTATTAGTCTTTGGACTCAGCAGCAATGCTATAGTATGCTAATGTTGTAGGAGGCTTCTTGTGTCAATAGGCTTCTGTGATCCACTGCTCCGCGGATCATCTGCGTGACCATCAGTCACATGAGTGACCTTCAGGTTACTCAGGATGGCCGCGGTTTTCACACAGCTAAAGCCAAGGAAGCAGCCACTGGCTTTAACACGTGCAGTGACGCCCCTTCCCCCCCCCCCCTCCATTTTCTGGGACACTGGCAGTCGTCGCCCCCGCTCTACCCCCAAATGCCCGCAGCCTCTCCATCAAGCATCTGGCCCTTGCGAGCTCACAGAAGGAGATCTGCACATGCTCAGTAAAGATCGTGCGCAGATCTTCAAACATCGGAGTTGTACACAAACCTGATCGTCTGCATACATCTCTGAATCGGCCCCTATTCTAACAGGGTCAGAGAAATAAGGACACACGGCAGGCACATTCCCAGTGTACCAGTGTCTTTTAATGGAAGCAGACACTGTTCTTTAGCAAACACACATAGTAGCCTGGGATAGCAGGCCTAGAAATTAAATAAACAGGTGAACTGAAATAATCCAGCACCAAGTCTCTAGTGTTCAGTCTGCTGCCATGGAATGCAGCCACCTCCTGCCATGCTTCCCAGCACAGCTATTCAGTCTGTCCCTGGCACTAATCACACGCCTACTCGCTGGCCGCTATTCGGCATCAGTGCCCAGGGCACGGGGTGAGTGAAAGTTTTAAACTCTTCCTGTCTTCAATAATGACTTGCAGCTGGGCTTGTGCAACCTTGAAAACCCGGGATTCCAAATCTCCTTTGCTGCTGCAAACTGCACAGGCTTTGCTTTAACCTCCCTTGGAGGGAGCTGATCCCACCAGAATATGGGTAACGCAGGTGAGAGACAATCCCTCTCTCACACTATGTACTATATAATGGAGGATATTTTGCCCTATGAAAGTCTCTGATACTCTGCAACGAGTGTGCATCACTCGTTGCAGAGTATCAGACAATACAATACAATACAATACAATTTAGACAGGCAATAGGTCGACACGTTAATGGTTGATTTGGACAGAATGCCGACAGGGTCAAGTCAAAACACATAGTGTTTTTTTTCCAAGCCTAAATCTTCACCCTAACACTCCCCTTGGTGCCTAACCCTCCCTCCTGGTGCCTAACCCTAACCATCGGGGTAGCTGTCTGACCCTAACCATCCCTCCTGGTGCCTAACCCTTAAACAAAAACAAAAAAAGCGACCATTTTTGTGTTGACCTAATGCCCATGTTGACACACTCTTTTTCGACCATCTTACTAGTCGACCTTTAGTGTGTCGACCTTCAGACCCTGTTGACCTATTGCCTTTCTAACTTGTATTGTCTACCTAAACATTGTCTACCTTTTTACTGTAGACCTAAAGACCGGATACCCTCTGCAACAATCTTTCTTTAAACTCTGGTATAATAGCTTCAGTGGTTTCATGACCACCTGCACATGAGCTTTTTTTTTTTGTACTTGCCGATAATAAAACAAAATATGCTGTATGAAAAAGTTTTTTCTTGTGTGCGAGCAATATGACAGCTGTGTGAGGCAGGTGCATATACATGACACCAGAACTTCTTACAGGTATGTGAACTATGGGCCTGATTCAGACCCGGCCGCAAGCGCTGAGCGCTCGCAACCGGGTCGATGGTGGCCCAGTGTGCATGCGCGAGACCCGGATAGCGACGGGTAATTGGTCGCTCCGGGTCTCGCACCAAAGGGGGCGTGCTGTCGATGTTGAGTGACAGCACGCCCCCTTTGGTGGGCGGGACGGGGGGGTGGCTACCCAGACGGAGGCGTTCCCATGAGAACGCCTACCGTTTGGAGGCGTCCCCCACTGACATCACTTGTTTGAGCCGAAAGCTCTCTGGGGCTTGCGGCCACGAGACCCTACCACAAGGGTCTCGTCGCAAGCCCGATGGTCGCGATGGTCTTGACCATCGCGACCATCATCCTGGCCGCTCGCATTAGCTGTGGGTGGCAACCCACAGCAATGCGAGAGGCCAGGAGGACGCTCCAGAAAAAAAAAAAGACGTCCTGATTTAGAGCGAGCGCTCTGTCATAGCGTCCGGCTCGGAATCAGGGCCTATGTTCCCTGCAAATCACATCGCCTGCTTCCTCTACACATATGCATCAATGTGTAATTCATTTTTATTTATTACAATATATATATTTTTTTTTTTCAGCAATACAGTCAACTTGTTGAGCAATGTTCCGGTCTCCTGCCTGGATGTCCTTATAAGCCCGTCAGGGAAAGAAATGTCTGCTAATAACAATGAGCCAGATATGGAGGCCATTCAGCTTATTCTGGACTTTATGGAGAAGAGGATAGACAAGGTATCGCTGTCTGCAGTAATTTGTGGGTAGTATGTTTTTATAGCATTTTCCAGGCTGTTGGTTTCAGTTTTTGTGCAAAAAGAAAAAAAAAAAATCTCCGGTTACAAACCATGTTTTCTGACATTGTTCTATTTGGTATTACAATGCCATTATCAAGCAGTATGTCTTCCCTTGTCCGTTGGCATGCTTGTACCATTATGAGATGTTGAGACTCCACAAAGTATGTAGTTTATGCGGGTTGAGATTAGTATATAAAACCAGGGCATCCCAAAAGCAGACTCTAGCACAGGATTCAGTATGATTGACCGCATGGCCGGCGGTTCAAATCCCGACAGCGGCATCCCGGCAGCAGTGAAAATCCTCATTGTCCCAAGGTAAGTATTTTCTACCCTATTCTACCCCCTAACCCCCCTCTCTTAGGGGTGCCTAACGCTTATCTCCCCCCGTGTCTAAACCTAACCCCCCCCTTCCCTACCGCCTAAACCCAGGGGGGTGCCTTACCCTAACCTCCCCCCGGGGGTGCCTAACCCTAACCCTCTAGTCTAACCCTAAACTCCCAAGGGGTTGCCTAACCCCAAGTCCCCCCCGGGAACCCTAAACCTAACAAACACGGCTGTCTGCGCCCGGGTTACCTTTGATCGGTAAGCTGGGTGTCAGGCTCCCGGTATAGGTAAAATGACAGGCGTTGGGATTTCGACGCCTGTCATTTGACCCCTTGCTGGGATTAAATAGTTGGGAAGCCGACAGTCGGGATTCCGTCTGTCGACTTCCTGACTGCTTCCCCTCCTAGCATAGAGGTTCCCAAATGCGGTCAAGACTCCAAATCAGTTCAGGTTTTAGAGATATCCATGGTTGAGCACATACGGTTAAATCAAATTGACTGAGGTACTAATTAAGTCACATGTGGTCAACCATGGATATCTCTAAACCCTGAATTGTTGGGGAACCTTAAGTACTGTGTTTTTGAACCTCTGCTTTAGCACCTTTTTTGAGATCCCAACCAGCACTTTTTGAGCTACTTGAATGTACCTAGAGCACAGATCGCTAAGAGGAGCAATGAAGAGTACATGATTGCAATTACCTCTTTTGTGCCTGTTTCTCACTCATATTCAATGGCGGATGAATTGGAATGCAGCGACTGCACCGCCCACACTTATTGTGTCTGCTAGAGCAGCTGTCATCACTGGTATTGTCAATCGTACTCCTTGCTGAGGACTTTAGAGAGAGTCTGCATACGCAGGCCTCAGATTGTGGTGTGACTGGAAACCCTCTCTTGACACTCATGCATGATGATCTCTTACACTCGCACAAACACACACTTTTAGCGCCCGTGCATGCTGTAGTGCCGATTGGTGCGTCCTCCTACATCACCATCGGCCGGACATCAAAGCTCGCACCAGTCCTATGGCAGGTGTCGTTTCTCCCTTTTACCAAGGCCCCCTATGACTGTGGCTGTGCATCTGTGAACACAGCAGTTTGCATTGATGCACCCATGACACTCCCATAACATGCTCACTGAACAGACCATTCTAGTGTGTACTAATAGCCACCGCCCATCATTTATCTACAACTTTTTCTGATACCATCCGTCTCGATCGTAACTGCCTTTGTGCAGGGTTGGGTACAGAATCCCGACGCCCGGCACCCTGACAGGGTTAGGATACCGACACTTGTCAGTCGGTATCCTAACCTTCCCTCCCTGGTGCCTAAACCTAACCTTCCCCTCCCCCCTTAGTGCCTAACCTCTAACCCTCCCTATAACCCTCCCCCTAACCCCGCTACTTACCGTCGGGATGCCAGCGCCGGAATTCTGACAAGTGTCGGGATCCTGGCACAGGCATTCTGAGCACAGCAATCCCCATTATGACCGCATCCCCTTTGTGCATACACCCTGTGAATTGCATGCACGCATGTGTTTTTAGAATTTTTTTTAACGTGCCCATTTGCACAAAAAAATCACCCAACTATGTGAACTTCGGTATTGTGCATGGCTCTGAATCAGGCCCTCGATATGACCTGCGTACGATTCGGAATACAGCTCTTTGTATTGTGTGACTATGGTTTTTACATCAATAGGTTTTTGAAAGTCTGTGCCACATTCTAAGTGACTGACTTGGAGCAACAGACTGCCTTGCCCTTGGGTATATGATATGTTCAGGGAGAGCTTAGTAATTACTGTTGGTCTCATTTGAACATTTTATTTTTGCATTGTGATTTGGGCACCAGGTTGCCAGCGATAATGAAGCAGCCTTGCCCTTGGCAGTGGACAGCGCTGAGACTTGAGGAGTTGGGCTATTTGTACAAGCGTCAGTAGGATGTTACAAATATGTTAATTGATAAATTTGTGGAGACTGGAATCTTGTGTCTAGCAGTTGCAGGATAAATCTCATTGCATTATTGGATTGAAGTCTAAGTTGATTTACTTTATTTTTATTTCCTGTTTATGTGCAGTTTGCTTAGCAATACAGTCCTTTTCCTTCTCCTCTTATCTCAGGGATGCAGCTACAGAGAGGGCCTCACCCCAGTCCTCAGCTTGCTCACAGCATGTTCCAGGGCACATAGGAATATCCGCAAGTACATCAAAGCGGAGGTAAGATCTTCACCATAGTAATGCCACTTTACAGTGGGTGCATGGTCAAGAATCTAGGAGAATAACTATCCCTGGTCTGACACCACTAATTCATGTTGATCTGTGTCTTATTGCGGACGAGATGCCAGCAGCTCCCTTATCTTAGCTGAACACTTTAAGTGAACAACCTTTTCATGGTTTGGTGGGTTTTATTTGGCACAGTCTATCCCAGTGGTTCCCAAACTGTGCGCCGTGGCACCCTGGGGTGCCTCTGGACACTTGCTGGGGTGCCTCAGGTTGGTGGTCCAGCACCAAATCAAATAATTTATGGTCAATGTAATGTAAATATGTGGACAAACAGAAGCACAAACCTGTCCACCACCACATAACTGAACCTAAGGATGACGGGTAAGCACAATATACTTCACTTTAGTACTTACTAATTTTTTTCTGAATTTCCCAATATTAAACTTTTGGCTTAGGGGTGCCGTGAAAACAATACAGATACCCTAGGGCGCCGTGGTTCAAAAAAGTTTGGGAACCACTGGTGTTGTACAGTAGTATTACCATGTGGCCAAGCTTCCAAAGAAATCATGTTTTGAAATATATAACTTTACAGTTCAAATCTAACTAATGGAAATGACCAGGGCTAGCAATATCAGCATTGTCACCTAAAAATGACATGCCTAAACTGGCCGAGGGTCCTGATCACTTTCCAATATGGACGCAACTTTGAGTTCAGTCCTCAGACTGAGCCTCCTGATAACTCAGGGGCCTGAATGTGTTTAGGAAATGTCAGTATATTATCTGTGCAAGCACATTTAGTAAATAGAGTAAATACAAACCAACAAAACTCCTATATATGCATTTTAGAGTGAATGCTTGTAGCTGTCTCTTGCACCAGGTTATGTTGAGCAGAAGGCTGCTCAGTT